>SJYQ01001396.1:1975295-2110903 GCA_006410935.1 Redunca redunca | reverse complement strand
ATATAGGAATTTCTTCATGTGATTATGGAGACTGTGGTCTACATTTTGCTCTCTGCAAGCCGGAAAATCAGGAAAGCCCCCTCCCCAACTGTGGCCTAATTCAGTCCAACTCCCAGGGCCCCAACTAAGGGGCCTATGGTGTAAATCTCAGTCTGAGTCTGAAGCCCTGAGAACCAGGAGCACCCATGTCCAAGGGCTGGAGAAAGTGGATATCTTGGCTCAAACAGAGAAAGCTCTTGGAAGTGGTCACTGAGAAGCTGTGACTACCGGTTGACCCTTGAGCTAAATCTAAACAACTGGAGACTCCTAGCCCCTCCCTGTGCTTGGCATGTGCATTCCACACTAGCAGCCTTTTCAAGGATGCAGCCTTGAGAAGGTAAGGTGTTGGTGAGACCTCCTGGACTGAATGTGTAACTGAGCCCAGTGAAGACTTCGGTATACATTTTTAAGGTTCTGAGGGGTGAATGGGGAGATTATTCATCTTGCAGCCACCTAAGACAAACCTCATATGTAAGTTCCCTTGCTTATTAAATCTGCCAACTCTTAGTATGGAGTAGCTGCTCTTCTTTTGGTCCATCCCTGCCTTCCATGTGCAGGGGCCAGTTTGCAAGCCAACAGAGTGACTGTGTCTTTCCTCCCCCTTTTAGTTCTAGTCCGGGCAGCAGTGGACTGGCTGCCTGCATTGGTGAGGGGCATCGTCCTCACTCAGTCCACCGTCTCAAATACTAATCTCCTCTTGAGATGTCCTCATGGACACACCCAGAAATGATGTTTTTCCAGCTATCTGGGCAGCCCTTAGCCCAGCCAAGCTAATGAGTAATTATTCATATGTAATGTCCTAATGTCATGAAATAGAAGACAAAGAAGGAAGGGAGGGAGGAGGGGAGGAGGAAAGGAAGGACAAACTTTACCAAGGAAATCTAAAAAAAGAAGTTAAAAGTAAAAAAAAAAATAAAATTGGGGAGAGAGGGAAGTATGGCATGGATTGCAAAAGGAAATTCGATGAATAGAGAAAGGAAACATGGGGCTGAGATGCCTGGGCGCCATCAGCCGTGGGTTGATGGTGTGGGAGGTGGAGTGGCTGCGGTCACTCCTCTTCTGCCCATTTTTCTTTTTTTGAAAGTTTTTTTGGCTCCACCTCAAGACCCCAGCCAGGGATCCCCGCACCCCAGCAGTGGAGGCACAGAGTCTTAACCACTGGACCACCATGGAAGGACTAAAGGTTTGTTGTTTTTTTTTTTAATTTTTATTTTATGTTGGAGCACCATATGTTGGAGTTGATTCACAACACTGTGTTAGTTTCATGTGTACAACAAAGGGATTCAGTGACACATCCACATATATCCATTCTTGTCCATGCAGATGTCTTTAAACACAGCCATTGTCGTGGTGAGAGATTAAGCCTGTTACTGACAACTTCGGTTGTTTCTGATTCAAGGACGCCAGGAGTCAGCCCCATGTCTGTTTTTATTTGTTTGCTCTTGCTACTTTCTGAGGCAATCATGGATCAGCCCATCTTAAAGAGAAAGATGTCACAAATATTTGAGATCAGAAAACCAGGTGCTGTTTAGTTTCCGTTATTCTAGCTTCCAAGACCTAGTTTCAAACTAAAGACATGCATTGATGGAAGGATGAAGAAGTAGTTGATGAATAAATAACAACCCGATGATCGTAAAAGGCAAAATAGTTCCTTTACACAAAACAGAGATTATACCTTGACCTCTCAACTAAATTCCAAGTGCCTAAAAAAATATATGGAATGTGTGTGTGTGTGTGTGTGTGTGTATCTTTGCCTGTGCAGTGTACCAGATGTCACCCTGACCTTTCAACTCCTCTTTTAGCTTCACAGTCAAGTCTGAACAGGTCCCTCCATTAAAAAGAAGAGACCCTAAAAACAAAGGAAGCTGTTGTCTTCTGATGTTATTTCAGAGAATTGAAAAACAGATAAGATCTTATGAACCTCTTAGTGCAAATTCTAGATGTGAAAATTGAAGGTCAGAAAAGTTAAATGACCAGTTCAGATCCACTTAGCCACAAAGAAGCAGTTATTTTCCCTAGTCAAGGGGGAACGCTGAAGGAGATCCCCCCGTCAACTGCCATGTCCCCCATGAGGACAGATGGCTCACTCCTTATATTCTAAGGAACAGTTTCTGCTTTTTTGTTATAATGTGATGCCTATGCAAGGCCTCCAGTGTTGCAAGGCAACAGACACCAGATCCCAGGAAGGGTAAGATTTAGAGTCCAATTACTCATCTCCATCTCCATTGTTAACCTCTTGGCTCAATCAGTTAGTTGTTAGTGCTCGTTTATTCATCTGTAAAAAGGGAAGATAATAGTATGGACTCACTTCAAAGAGTCACAGAGATGAAATAATAAAGATGGAAAATGCATAGGGACTGAGTTTGAACTATAAGCTAATAAATCATCATTAGACAGTTGAGGATAATGAAAATATTTGTCACATGACTTACAGTAACTATTTTCTTAGTTTTAAAATCCGGACCTCCAAATCAAGTGCTTCATTTTGACATTAGAGAATACTAAAATACTTAAGGTTTTATTTAATATTAATCATATGTTGAGTATATGATTGTTGTCTTTATTGTAAATGTGTTAAGGAATTGTGCACACCGTTCATAATGGTTTACAATAGTATCATATGAGCAATTTTCCCTTTAGGTAAGCATTCAGTGCTTGTTACCAATCTGCTTCAAATGGTGTGAAAAAATATTTAAGCAAATGTTACCCTGAGATGAGAGAACTGGGCTGGTTTTGCAAATCTGTAGTCTCAAGTGTCTGGTATGTATTCTCTCTGGTATTTAATCTGCTTTCTTGCAAAGTCACTGTCTCAAACTATAATGATAATTTCTTTCTCAAGATGAGAGTTCACTTCTAGACTCCTTTTGACCATCACGATTAAAGTAGCATTTGGAATATCCATTAGTGTGAACAGACCATTCAAAACATAACTTATGGTTTTAATTTCAGTAAATATATGTTAGCACCCACTGTATAGCAGGCTTCCTGCTAGGTAGTCTGACATTCAGTTCATGTGGTATTCCTAAGCAGGAGAGGTTTTTTAGAATAAGGGAACCATTATGTCTTTTCTGTTTACATCACTATTATTATTTCATTATTCACATATTGTAATCTCCTCAAACAGCTCATTAGCCACCCACGGTTTCATTCTTAGAAAAGAAGTTATTAAAACAGATATTTCATGAAATGAAGTTAGTAGGAAAGATATGGCTCCTTAGTGATAGAATTTATATAATTGTGGCATAATTAGATATGAAAAAAAGAGATTTGGTGGGCTAAATTTTCTTTTCTGGTAGAAACCAGGACATTTTGTTAGAAAAGTATTGGCAGAAACCATGGTTGGATCTCAACAGCCTGGGTTATTGGAGAGGAGAAGTAATTCTAGCTCAGACTGGGTTGGCAAAGAGTGCTGTCAGGGAACCTGACTCAGTCCTAGGGCAACCCTGGGCATTATGTACACAAAGTACCCCCACACAATGGTGCAGAATCAGAATCATATTTCTATCCACCTGACCCATGCACAAGAGTCTATGCACTGCTGGGACCACATAGAACAGTTACCTCTGTTGGAAACGTTAGTCAATGTCAGGAGTTGGCAGGGGGTGTATTTAGAATCCGAGGGATCAGTGTCAGTAGCAGTGTTGGGGAGGTAGTTAGAATCAGGGCTCCAAGCCTTAAGCAGGAAAAGAAAGACAAACTCCCAACTTCTAGGTCATGTCAAATGAGCAAGATCTGAAGTGTGGCGACCTTGCTGAACATGCTGGCCATCACAGAGTCCGAAGTTTTCATGCCAATAACAGGATCTGGACATTCAGGGTGTCAGGCTTTAAGACTCCAGATCCTAATCTTCTTTTAGTCAAGTCGATACAGGTCTTGTCCTGGTTTTATGAGACGTGGTTCTAAATGACAACTTGGTTTTAACAGTCTATGCAGTGATAATCTAGTCTGTGTTGTGTGCAGTCTGCTTAGAGGACGACATGAACTCTTGGGCAGTGTTCTACAGTGATTTCTGTCTTAAATTCTGACCAGTTTCACATGTGAATTACAAGGGATCTGCCCACATAAAGCGTTAAAGAAATTTTTTTCTCCAGCTCCTTCTTCTCCAAAGTCCTGCCCCTCTCTATAAATTGACAAAGCAGCATAGTTTGGTGGGGGGTTGGGGGTAGGGGAGTCATGGAATCCAGGTTTCTGCAGATCTTTGCCGACATCTGCAGGGGACTCAGAGCTACCTGCCCCCTTGACACGCTATATCCAGATAGAATGGGAAGTCCAAGCTCCCACTCTGTCTCTGCCAAAGTCATAAGAGAGTAAGGGGGGAGGGCAAGTTTTCTTCATGATGTTTGTCTGGAGTAAGTTGGATATTGTCAAAAATATTGCCATACTGCTGGATCACTCACTTTGTGGTCATTTGGATGGAGAAGGCAGATTATGGGGGATTTTTTTGTGTCTGTGTCTTTTAGCACTTCTAAGTTAAGGGCTTCTCCAAAAATCCTGCACCAAGCCCAGCTCCAAACCCGGGATGTACAGAAGGCAAAAAGAAAGAACAGGAAACTGACCTCAAGTTGTTAATGTCCCAAGGTCCCTGGTCTGTGTACCCTCTTCATTCCACATTTCAAAGTCTTCTTATGCTAATTTGTTATTTTAAGTCCAGAGCTTTTATGATTATACTTAGCAAGAGATGGAGCAAGAAATGAGTCTTCTCCATGTTGTCTGAAACCAGAAGTCTCACTTCAAGAACACCATTAACTGTTATACTCATTAGCAAAGCACATTCTTCCCTGTGTTCTTCTGGGAATCTGAACTAATGCAAAGTTAAGACCAAGATCATTTGGCTGGCATGTTCTTGGGAAACATTATTATTGACTTCATGGGGAGATAAACAATCTTCTACTGAGAAAAGTTTTCTCAGTTCCAAGCAGTCATTTCCAAAATCCCTTCCCATCAGTTCCACTTGGCCAATAAAAACCTGTAACTGCATCCAAGATTTGAAGGCATGTTTGTTTCAAAGGGTGTTTTGGAAGATGGAATAAAATACAAACATTATATTGATGTATGCTATTCAGCGAGGTCCTCCTTTGGAAAACAAAGATGGGGAGAACCATGTCAGACTTGAAATTTTTTGTCTTTTTCTGCATGAGTGGCAATATTTTAACTCAGTAAATGACAATAACCCATCACAGTAAAAATCCACCAAAATCTATAAGTGGGTCCAAAAACATCCAGGTCACACTGTTATAAAGTCAGTGAAATGATGAAGGTGAGCCATCCAAAGTGAAAGTGAAGTCTCTCAGTCTTGTCCGACTCTTTGCGAACCCGTGGACTATAGCCCACCAGGCTCCTCCATCCATGGGATTCTCCAGGCAAGAATACTGGAGTGGGTTGCCATTTCTTTTCCCAGGGGATCTTCCCCACCCAGGGATTGAACCCAGGTCTCCTGCATTGCAAGCAGATGCTTTAACCTCTGAGCCACCAGGGAGCCATCCAAAGAGAACTGCTAATCTCCTTCTAACCAAACATTTGTACATGAACCACATCATCACAGGGTTTCACCATAGCTACCACCCATCTCATGCTGATCTGATGTCAAGATTTACATTAAAGGCATAATCCAGTGCAGATTTCATTATTCTCCTCCTACAAATGAAGAATTTAGGATTCAGGGAAGTTAAAAAATTTGCCCCATTTCACACAGCCTGAATATGGCAGCATAAAGAAAGAAAATGAAAGAATTTAGGCTCCAAAGGCTCACCTTTAACCACTGCTCTATTCATTCCCTCAAAGACACAGTCTATGCCCCAGGCTAATTCAGGCTCCAGCTCCGTGTTATTAAGGCTTGTATTATACTCTCTTCCTGAGCCGGCTCATGCTAGCTGAAACTCATCCCACAAGTGGAAGTGATGTCAGCTTGGAGGACAAGACAGAGAGTGGGGCTTGGCACAAGCTCACTGGCGTCAGGACAGCAGCCTAGAATATCCTTTGTGCAATGTCTGCTTTGAACTGGTTGAACTGAAATGTCTCACGTTTCACTGTTTGGATTTTTTTATTATTATTCAATTAATGTTCATTAAACACCCAGTGTGTGAAAGTGCTCATGGAGGGGCGGGACCCTCCTATAGATCCAAACTGAATTGAGTAACTCTTGGCCACAAGACAGGATACACTTGTCAGCTCCCAGGCTTCTGCCAACTCCTTGTGCTGGGCACACTCCCATCTCATTCTCGGCTCCCTTCCGTGCTGTGAGGATGGACAGAACGAACACCCAGCGATGCTGTCCAACTCAGTGTAAACGACTGTCATCATTTCTCTCCTGAGCCGCTGCACACCAACTCCTAACTGGTTGCTGGACTTTGATCCTTAACCCCTTCAATCCTTTATCCTCATCAAACCAGAATTCTGTATAAGAAAACAAACCTCATCATCACTTTTTTGCCTTGCCTCCTTCAGTGGCTCCCCATTGGACTGAAAATAAAAGCAAAACTCTTTCACATCATCTACAAAAGCCCAGCATTTTTCAGTTCTTATTGTAACTCCAGCCTTGTTCTGTAGTTGTTTCCTAATGACTCAGCCATTCACATATGTATGTGTCCATGAGGGGTGTGTGTGTCTGTGTGTGTGTGTGTGTTTTCTTTTGAGTTCTTCTAATTCTCTCTCCAGTTCACCACCTTTGTACATCCTGTTCCTTGTGCCTGAAATGATTCTTCTGTCTTTCCCCAGCACTCATCCTTCAGGTCTTCTCACTTCAAGTGGCATTTCCTTTGCTCTCCCCAGATACAAAGTATGTCCTTTGTTGTTCTCTCCACCAAACCCAGTCCTTTCCATCATGACACTTAAGTGCTTTGGTAATTTTATATTCACTTGTATGTTTATTTATTTGATATCTCTCTAGCTCATTAGATGGTAAATGGCATTTTCAAAGAACATTTCTTGAGCGAATGAATGATTTTTCAATGATCTCTTATTGAAAGTCTACTCTCATTTTCATTTTGTCCCATTTACTAAAACCCAGATATAATTCTCTCCACCTTCTGCAAAGTGCATAGAAGGCACAGAATTGAACCAAAATGATAATCTTTTCATAGGCTCTTTTGCACATCCAGAAGGCAAGCTTCACTGCTGGAATCCTCCTCCCAGGAGATTCTAAGTCAGAGTGTGCACATTTTTTCTGTAAAAGGACAAATGCTAAATATTTTCAATTGTGTTGGCCATGAAATCTCTGTTGAGACCCTTCAACTCTGCTATTGTAGGGGGTGAGAAGCTGTAAGCAAAAGGTAAATGAATGAGCATAACTAAGTTCCAATAAAATTTATTTTCAAGAGTCAGGAAGCAAATTTGGGGCAGCAGGCTAGTTTGCCAACCCCTGTACATATGTAATCAGCTCTAGATGACACATCTGTATTACCTAGATTTGTGCAAAAACCTCCTGTCTGACCCTTTTTCACCTGCGTCCTTGCCTTCTATTCTTATCCCAGCAACCAAGGTGATCTCGTCCAGTGTTCTCCCATCTCACTCCACATAAAAGCCAAAGTCTTCACTTTGATCTGCAAAGCTGAGTCTGCCCTCATCTTGATCTCTCTGATAAGTGGTAGTTGTGGGTTTCCCTAGTAGCTCAGCTGGTAAAGAATCCACCTGCAATGCAGGAGACCCCAGTTAGATTCCTGGGTTGGGAAGATTCCCTGGAGGAGGGCATGGCAACGCACTTGGGTATTCTTGCGTGGAGAATCCCATGGACGGAGGAGCCTGGCAGGCTATAGTCCATGGGGTTGCGAAGAGTCTGACATGACTGAGCAACTAAGCACAGCACAGGAGTGCGCTCAGTCAACTCTTTATGACCCTATGGGCTGTATAGCCCACTGGGCATCTCTGTCCATGAAATTTTCCAGGCAAAAATAATGGAATGGTTTGCCATTACCTTCTCAAAGGGATCTTCCCAATTCAGGGTTCAAACCCGCATCTCTTGCGTCTCCTGTATTGGCAAGTAAATTCTTTACCACCGAGCTACCTGAGAAGCCACTCCAGCCCACACTGGCCTTGGACTGCTCCTTGACCATGTCAGGCACGTGCCTTCCTTGGTGCCTTTGAACTCAGTGTCTCTTCTGTCTGAAATACTCTTCTCCTGAAGACATCAGAGCTATTTCTTTGCTTCTTTCTGGACATCGTCTAATATTGTTCTTATGGTAACGTCTTTCTTATCCATTCTAAAACTGCCTGTCTCTACTCCAGACACACATGACTCCCCTTTTTTGTTTTCCTGATTCACCAATACATAATGCATTCTATTTTGTGCTTATTTATATTATTTGTCTTCTTCGTTAGAATTTACCCCCATGAAAACAGGGGCCACCTCTGTCTTCATCACTTCTGTATCCTTAATGCTATAGTAGTGCTTAGGGCATAATACATTATATATTCAATAAATATATATTGAATGAAAGAATGGATGAGGCAAGTCATTTTCCCTTATAGAATTCCTGTGCCTGAACACCATCACAAGTAATTTTTTTTCCTTTTAATATGCAAGAAAACAAGTCAAGTTTCTAGTTGAAAAAGTATATACATACATTGTGTTCATCTTTGTACTTAGATTCAGTTCAGTTCAGTCGCTCAGTCATGTCCAACTCTTTGTGACCCCATGAATCACAGCCCGCCAGGCCTCCCTGTCATCACCAACTCCTGGAGTCTACTCAAACTCATGTCCATAGAGTCGGTGGTGCCATCCAGCCATCTCATCCTCGGTCGTCCCCTTCTCCTCCTGCCCCCAATCCCTCCCAGCATCAGAGTCTTTTCCAATGAGTCAACTCTTCGCATGGGGTGGCCAAAGTATTGGAGTACTCAGATTGAGAATGCTTAATAGTTACATTTTAGCAAATTTCATTTCATCTGAACTGACTCTCTCCACTGACAGGATGAAACTAGAGGGAGGGAAATTAAGTTTCAAAACTCAAAAAGAAGTTTTATCTTGTTTCTAAATTAAATGCATGTGCAGAAATGGGTCGTTGAGAAGTTTGACTTAAATACTCCGGGTATTTGTGAATGTGTTGACCAGACCAAAATAATGTCAGAAAAACTCTTCTTAGATCCAAGAACAAGTGATTTTCCTAGCTTTCAGAAAGCACTATGTGAATCTATGTTTCCTTTGTACCTTAGAACAAAGGAAAACCAAGTTTTTCAGGATTTGTAAGTGTGCATGGGTTACTTACAAGCATATGAAACTGACTCAAGGTAAGGCATATTTGACAAATATACCACCAACAAAAGAGAGAAAGATTAGAATTTGGACTTATTTATATGTGATTAAAAGGAAATCAAAGTAAAGAAAACTAGCTGACAGTTTTTAAATTGGATGCTTTGTTTGAAATGGAAGGGAAAACCATTGCTAATTAATCTTCAGACTGAAATCATTGTTAACGCCTCCGTTTCTTTATCGGTCCATATTGTCATTGTCTTTCTGTGTTTTGGAAGCATTTTCTTCATTTCAGCTTTCCCATGTGTTCGTTTTCCTGAACTCTTATAGTTTCACCTCTGAGTGACACACAGTGTCTTGAACATAGACGGTAAATGAGTGCCTGTGCCCTGGATTAAAGTATCTTGAATTCTTATTTAATTATTACTTAAAGATATGTCCTTTTTCAATGAGACTCTAAACCCTTCAAAATTAAAGGTATCTGGACCATTTTTCTCTAATCCTTAATACCCAGAACACACTAGTTATTAAAATACCTATTGGATTTGATTATTTAAAAATAGAACCATTTCTATGCAGGATATATTTTAGAAATTAAAGAATTATCATTTTTCAGCATTTATTTTATTTTTTTAGGCTTTTATGATTTTTTTCAAATGCTTTCTTTTTTTTTTTATTTTACTTTACAATACTGTATTGGTTTTGCCATACATCAACATGAATCCGCCATGGTGTACATATGTTCCCAATCCTGAACCCCCCTCCCACTTCCCTCCCCATACCATCTTTCTGGGTCATCCCAGTGCACCAGCCCCAAGCATCCTGTATCCTGCATCGAACCTAGACTGGCGATTCATTACTTATATGATATTATATATGTTTCAATGCCATTCTCCCAAATCATCCCACCCTCTCCCTCTTCCACAGAGTCCAAAAGACTGTTCTGTACATCTGTGTCTCTTTTGCTGTCTCACATACAGGGTTATCATTACCATCTTTCTAAATTCCATATATATGTGTTAGTATACTGTATTGGTGTTTTTCTTTCTGGCTTACTTCACTCTGTATAATTGGTTCCAGTTTCATCCACCTCATTAGAACTGATTCAAATGTATTCTTTTTAATGGCTGAGTAATACTCCATTGTGTATATGTACCACAGCTTTCTTACATTCATCTGCTGATGGACATCTAGGTTGCTTCCATGTCCTGGCTATTATAAACAGTGCTGCAATGAACACTTGGTACATGTGTCTTTTTCAATTCTGGTTTCCTCGGTGTGTATGCCCAGCAGTGGGATTGCTGGGTCATAAGGCAGTTCTATTTCCAGTTTTTTAAGGAATCTCCACACTGTTCTCCATAGTGGCTGTACTAGTTTGCATTCCTACCAACAGTGTAAGAGGGTTCCCTTTTCTCCATACCCTCTCCAGCATTTATTGCTTGGAGACTTTTGGATCACAGCCATTCTGACTGGCATGAAATGGTACCTCACTGTGGTTTTGATTTGCATTTCTCTGATAATGAGTGATGTTGAGCATCTTTTCATGTGTTTGTTAGCCAACCGTATGTCTTCTTTGGAGAAATGTCTGTTTAGTTCTTTGGCCCATTTTTTGATTGGGTCATTTATTTTTCTGGAATTGAGGTGCAGGAGTTGTTTGTATATTTTTAAGATTAGTTGTTTGTCAATTGCTTCATTTGCTATTATTTTCTCCCATTCCGAAGGCTGTCTTCACCTTGCTTATAGTTTCCTTTGTTGTGCAGAAGCTTTTAATTTTAATTAGATCCCATTTGTTTATTTTTGCTTTTATTTCCAGTATTCTGAGAGGTGGGTCATAGAGGATCCTGCTGTGATTTATGTTGGAGAGTGTTTTGCCTATGTTCTCCTCTAGGGGTTTTATAGTTTCCAGTCTTATGTTTAGATCTTTAATCCATTTTGAGTTTGTTTTTGTGTATGGTGTTAGAAAGTGATCTAGTTTCATTCTTTTACAAGTGGTTGACAAGTTTTCCCAGCACCACTTGTTAAAGAGATTGTCTTTAATCCATTGTATATTCTTGCCTCCTTTGTCGAAGATAAGGTGTCCATAGGTGTGTGGATTTATCTCTGGTCTTTCTATTTTGTTCCATTGATCTATATTTCTGTCTTTGTGCCAGTACTATACTGTCTTGATGACTGTATTTTTCAGCATTTAATTTTTGTGTGTGTGTGTAATAAAGTTTTATTAAAGTATAAACGAGATAGAGAAAGCTTCTGACATAGACATCAGAAGGGAGCAGAAAGTGTTAGCAATGAAGTTATATACTCTCCAGTGAATCCAAAGAATGTCGGGAGGTTGTAAAGACCTCACCAGACCTACTCCCATAATTTACATTTTAAGATAACAGAATTAGCCAGAAGGTTTAATCCAGAGACTGTCCTCAGGCAAAATACATTGTTGTTATATAATCCTTGTAAAGAGCAGGTCTCAGTTCAGTTCAGTTCAGTTGCTCAGTCGTGTCTGACTCTTTGCGACCCCATGAATCGCAACATGCCAGGCCTCCCTGTCCATCACCAACTCGCGGAGTTCACTCAGACTCACATCCATCGAGTCAGTGATGCCATCCAGCCATCTCGTCCTCCCATAATTTACAGAATTAGCCAGAAGGTTTAATCCAGAGACTGTCCTCAGGCAGAATACATTGTTGTTATATAATCCTAAGGAATGTAGAGAAGGAAAAGTTTGTCCTTTTTTCCTCCGTGAGAATTCCAGAAGCATTTTACGGATGTTCAAGAGGGAGGGGACATAGGTATACCTATGGTGATTCATGTTGATGCATGGCAGCAGAAACCAACACAATATTGTAAAGCAATAATCCATCAATTAAAAAATATATATTTTTTATAAATGAAGCATTTTAGTAAAACCTCATCTTGTAAGAGGAGCCAGACAACGTTAATTTATCCAAAGTCAGACAAGGTATTTGTTGTTATTGTTGTTTGTAAAATCTTTAATTCCCCAGAGTTTTCACAATAGTAAGTGGGAAATAAGAGTTCAGCTAAGGAAATAAGACTCTAACGTTAGGTATTAACTTGCTTATTTTATTTTTAAGGCATCAGTGGGTTATCTCCACTGCATTTATCTCAGGCCAATAGAAGATTTAGTTTTTAAAAAAGAAAGACAGGAGGAAGGGAGGGGAAAAAAAGCCTCTGGTAGGAAGAAGAAATAAAGAAGCAAGATTTAGAATATTAAACACAGAGATTCCCTTCTTAGAGTCTAAAGGTAGGATATAAAATAATGATAATAGCCATAATAATAATAAGCAAGTGATTTGTGAAATACTGGGATTTTATTCTGATCTAAGAACCAAGCTCTCTGCCCCTTTGAGGGTCAGTATTCTCAACTCATTCCTTCCCTCTTGTGCTTAACCACTGTACATCTGCAATACACACCATCTCTCACCATCTCCCACCTGACTTCTCTCACAGGAATACTAAATTGGTTCAAATCATGTGGGAGCATTATAAATACTGTTTGGTGATGAGAATAAATTGGTTCAAATCACACAGGTACTTTCCTAAGTGCTGACTGATGAGGAAGTTTAGATATGCCATAATTTATAAACAAAATGAAGAAGGTTACCTGGCAAGATATGAGAGGTAGGAACAATTTTTGTATTTAAGAAACAAAAAGGGAAGAGAAATAAGCACATCCTAAATCATTCTGTGAGGCCAGTATTACCCTGACTCCAAAACCAAAGATATCACAAGAAAAGAAAGCTATGAACCCATATTACTTTTGAATATAAATGCAAAAAAGTCTTTACAAAATATTAGCAAACAAAATTCAACAACACATAAATAAGATTATACCCCACAACTGAGGAGAATCTATCCCATAAATTCAAGGTTAGTTTAATATCTGAAAATCAGTTAATATAACACATCATCTCAATAGAAAGATCAGAAATGACATGATCATCTCAACAGACGTAGTAGAAGAGGTATTTGACAAACCTCAACACCCTTTTGTGATAAAAGACACTCAGCCAACTAGGACTAGAAGGTAACTTTGTCAACTGGGTAAAAAATGTGAAAGCCCAAAGCTAACATCATATTTTTAAATGAACATTTTTCCTTTAAGATCAGAAACAACACAAGGACATCTACCCTCATCATTTCTATTTAACATTGTACTGGAATTTCTGGCTAGGACAGTAAGGCAAGCAGATGAAGTAAAAGCCATTCATATTGAAAGGAGGAAGCAAAATTATATCTATTCAAAGATGATATGATCCCATTATAGAAAATCCTAAGGAATCTACCCCAAAATGGTTGAAACTCATAAAAGCATTTGGCAAGATTGCAGGATGAGTATACAAAAGGCAATTGTACTTCTGAAAAATGAAGTGAAAGTGTTAGTTGCTCAGTTATGTCTGACTCTTTGCAACCCCATGGATTACAGCCCACCAGGCTCCTCATCCCATGGAATTCTCCAGGCAAGAATACTGGGGAAGGTAGCCATTCCCTTCTCCAGGGGATCTTCTTGGCCCAGAGATCGAACCTACCAGTTTCCTGCATTGCAGTTGGATTCTTTACTGTCTGAGCCACCAGGGACTAACAATGAACAATCTAAAAGTGAATGGCAAAACCAACACAATATTGTAAAGTAAAAAAATTAATTAATTAAAAAAATAAACAGTAGGCAAATGAAATTGCCTCCATGCCTGCAAAAAAAAAAGTAAACAGTTCCATTTAAAATAGCATTATAAAGAATAAATTTCTAAGTAGTAAAATTTACCAAAAGCAACACAAAATTGCACTCTGAAAATCATTAAACACTATTTTTTAAAAATAATTTAGAAGACCTAAGTAAATGGAAAGACATTCCATGTTCATAGACTAGAAGACCTACCATTAATCCACAGTAATGAGGACCAGTGTTACTGGCACAAGCATAGACATACAGATCAGTGGAACAGAACCGAGACTCCAGAATACATTCTTCCATTTATAGTCGATTTTTTGACACAGATGCCTAGATAATCCAATGGGGGAAAAGTGATATTTTCAGCCAATAATACTGGAACTGTTAGATATCCATATGAGAAAGAATAAAGTTGGACTTCTTCACACTATAAGTAAAATTCAACTCAAAATGGATCATAGACCTAGATGAAAGATCTTAAACAATAAATCTCTTAGAAGAAAATGTCGGAATATCTCTTCATGACCTTGGTTGAGCAAAGTCTTCTTAGATATGACATTATGAGCAAAAGCAGCAAAAGATGGATAATTTGGGCTTTCTCAAAATTAAAAACTTCTGTACTTCAAAAGATAGCACAAGAAAGTGAAAACACAACTCACAGAATGGGAACTGTGAGAAGCCTAGATTTGTGGTATATGCAATACTTCACAGCCATGCTCTAAAGGGGAGAGCCTCTTCTTGACCCAGATCTATTAACACTTGGATGTTCTGTGTCTTTTACTTTGTGTCTCTTCCACAAATAGATACCTTCACACTTAGGCCCTTCACTGGATTCTTCTCCAGGAAGAAATTGACCTGTCTTCCTATTTCTAGAGAAATAGGGAGATTCTGACATCCAGTGGCCTTACCACCAGTAGTGACCGAAAAAGCAAACTTATTTCTCTTCTGCCTCTTTCTTCCCTTCTGTCCTTCCTTCCTATTCTGTTCTCATTCCCGCTTATTTCTGCACAGTGACAGAGTTCCTCCTCTTGCAAGAGATGCATGTCTTTCTGGAGTGACTTTGCCTTTACTAGGAGGATGTCTACATCAGGTTGGGAGGTGCTGTGCTATGCTCAGTTGTGTCCGAAATCTTTACAGGCCCCCTGGACTCTAGCCCACCAGGCTCCTCTGTCCAAGGGATTTTCCAGACAAGCATACTGGAGTGGCTTACCATTGCTTTCTCTAGATTGGGCGGTAGAGGGCTCCATTATCCTCCCACTGAGTTTTACCATCAGCAAACTCTTCCACTGCTGTTTAGCTCAGGTCTTTGTGTTTACTGTTTCCAAGACCCCTTGAAAAGATCTGTGGGTGGTAGCATGCACTCACTAAGCTGACCCTGAATCTCTAGCACTATCAATGAGACCTTCTTTCACTGACCCTATGTTTCTATTCTTCTTCATGAGGCAGATTCCTTAGACACTGTATATGTTTTACAGTTTTGTCTAATTACTGCAGAGAGGAGAAAATTGAGAAGAACAGAGTCAGGTCAAATAGTGGGAATGGTATTCCTTAAGCAGACATTTAAATATTAACATTAGCTTAAGAGATTCTAGAAGTGCCCTAGAATTTTAGCTAGAGAGTTGTGATAGTTAAAATGTAGTTTTGAAATATAAAATGTGGGACTTTCCGGGTGGTCTGGTGGTTAAGACTCCTCTTTCCCATGCAAGGAGGTGTGGGTTTGATCCCTGGTTGGCAAGCTAAGGTACCACATGCCTCACAGCCAAAAAACCAAAGCATAAAAACAGAAGCAATATTGTAACAAATTCAATAAAGACTTCTTAAATGGTACACATAAAAAAATGTTTTAAAAAATCAAAATGCTGTTTTGGAAGAATTTGATAATAATGAGTAGCAAACTGCAGCTTTGATATGATATGTCTATGATATGCCTTCTGTATATATGCAGCACCTGCTCTTTCGCTGATCATCTCATACACAGAGTGTAGAAATCAGTCATCCCACCCAATCAACTGTCCTTCTCTCTGGGTTCTATGCAGTGGAGACTATACACCCAGGGAGCTAAAAGACAGTCAATTTTTCATCCTTATAAATGGAGACGCACTGTTTTCTAAAGTCCCTGGTAAAGCTGGAATGGTGACCTTATATGGGGCCAGAGTCAATGCAGTGATCCGTACTTAATACATCTTGAATCTGGATATTTCCCCCACCTACCTGTAGGAGAATTAGGTCTTGAAGGCATCCCTCCCTAAGATTTCCTTAACAGTCAGCTGCACGGGAGACTGTGGTTTGCCTCACAAATCCAGTTGCTGTCAGAAAAGAGACGAATAACCTGCCTTAAGAGATGAATAACCCGCCTTCCTTTAGAAGGGCAGTGCCAGGAGCTGTGCCTTATCTGGATGAGAAAGCTGAGGGCAAGCTCTGACCCTTCTTCTTCATCTGTTATACGAGTAGTGCAGGAAAAAGAAACGGGGTTCAGCTTGTTTATTGTTTTAGAGGAATAGGGGCCAATCCGGTGATAAATTGTTACAAGTGTTATCAGGCTCTCACCATCAGATCAGCTATGGCTAGTGCTTAGAAGAAAGAGTGTGGTCAAAGAGAAAAAGCAAAGAATGGGAGTGTCCTCTCTGCTGCTGCTGCTGCTGCTAAGTCGCTTCAGTCGTGTCCGACTCTGTGCGACCCCATAGACGGCAGCCCATCAGGCTCCCCGACCCTGGGATTCTCCAGGCCAAGAATACTGGAGTGGGTTGCCATTTCCTTCTTCAACGTATGAAAATGAAAAGTGAAAATGAAGTCGCTCAGTCGTGCCTGACTCTTAGCGACCCCTTGGACTGCAGCCCACCAGGCTCCTCCATCCATGGGATTTTCCAGGCAAGAGTACTGGAGTGGGGTGCCATTCCCTTCTCCAGTGTCCTCTCTAGCACTATCTAAATGAGAGTAGAACTGAAGTCTCCTCTTCACGGAAAACAGAAATAGGCGTAAGTATTCCCTTTCCAATGTACTAGAACACCGGAAATCTTGGAAGTTCAGGGGCACACATTCATTAATCAATTTTACAATAAATATTTACTAACTACCAAGTACTGCTTTAGGAAAGGGATTTTTCCTTTCCCTTTAGGAAAGGGATTTTTTTGCTTTACAAAAATCAAAGTAAGATACAGATCCTGCCCTCGAGATCCTGGTCCACTCTCTTTAGGGTGAGGTGGGCTTCCCTGGCGGCTCAGACAGTGAAGAATCCACCTGCAATGCAGGAGATATGGGTTTGATTCTTGGGTTGGGGAAGATTCCCCGGAGAAGAGAATGGCAACCCACTCCAGTATTCTTGCCTAGAGAATCCCATGAATGGAGGAGCCTGGTGGGCTACAGTCCTCGGGATCACGAAAATTCAGTGCATACACACTGAAGATTTGAGTTCTGATTCTGAGTACCAAAATAACTCTATAAACTCTACATGCCTCTGCTTCTTCTGACTCTCCATTTCCTAATCACTTAATGAAAGGGGAAAATGATCTGTTCATGAGACTCACATGCAATGATGTGTCTCAGGACTCCTTTTGTGTACGTCTCCTCCTTTGCAGGAACACACACGCGTTATCGATACAGGTCCATTTTAGGAAAGGATATGAATGAGTTATTCATCAGAAGGAATGAAGAACCATGCTTACACAGTGGATCTTCGCAGGCATATTTTCATTTTCTTGGAAGACTAACCCCTTAAGTTCAACCATGACTTGCATGCTGTAGGAGCTTCATTAATATCTGCTGGTTAGTTGATGGGTTTCCGTGAGAGACCTCTATTTTATTAACGATTCCCATACCAGTCAATGTAGTCTACCCCTTGAGAAATCTCAGAAAGTGTCAAAGAGATAATACATTTTAGAAGTTACTGACATTATTTCATCAGCTCTTTACTTAACGTTTCTGGGTCCTAAATTGTTCTCAGTTAATTAGAGGTGAAAAATGCTCTGAAAAGAGTAATGTGAATCTGCTCTGGGTTTTTGTTGTTGTTGTAACTGCAGAAATACTCCTGGGTTTTCTTATGTCTCTAAGATTAGAACTTTCAGATGGTCAAATGGGCAAACTCATCCTTCCAAGGTCCAGTTAGTTGTTTCAGAGTCATAGCTATCTGAAAAGGCTTTCATCTGACTTTTTCTTTTCATTGTTTCTTGATTACTCTTTGCCTAATAGAAATGGTCAGGATAAAGTCCCTGATGATTCTCAAGAGAGAAAGGAATAAGATTTATCCCATGACAGCAGTAAGAGTTTCATACAGCTTTCACTCCTTGAAGCTATGTTTGGTGGCCTGGTGTGTTATCCTGATTCTCTGTCATCTCTTTTGATGACTTCAAGAATGAAATACAGCAGTGGGCTGTACTATACTGTGAGCGTTTAGCTAAGACCCCAAATGAATGTACAACCATAAATAAAAGGTGATGGCTACTATTTATTGAGTTTTTAATATGTGCCAAGGACTCAGGTAAACACTTGATATGCATGATCTTGTTCATTATTCTGAGCAACACACTGTCAGGCTCTTGTTGTTCAATCACTAAGTCATGTCCAGCTCTTTGCAACCCCATAGACTGCAGCACACCCCTGGGAGTTTGCTGATTCTTGTCCCTTGAGTCTGTGATGCTATCTAACCATCTCATCTTCTGCTGCCCTCTTCTTTTGCCTTCAGTCTTTCCCAGCATCTCGGTCTTTTCCAATCTGCACATGAGGAAATTGACATGGAGAGGTTGCTGCTGAAGGTGTGGGGGTAGGAAGCGATGCAGCTGGGGTGTGAACTGGGGCATGAACACAAGAGCTGCACTCAGCGCCCCCCTTCTAGCTTGCTATCCGCCCAACCATTGTCCTCTAGCCCTGCCTTCGGGAATTAACATCTAACTTTTTCTGCAGTGACTCCTATTGGTTAATCTACGCTGTGATAGAGCTAAATTCAGCTGTAGATCACTGAAAGGGGACAGATTACAGGGAAATACAGTGAGAAGAGGGCCTTTTCAACTGCAAAGAAAGCCTGTACTCATCAGGGAAAAATTCAAATGACAGCAGTTCTCGCTCAGAGAGGACCCTCTAGGAAATGGTCTCCTTGCTCGGCGCCCCGCTGGGGCTGCTATAATTGAGCTGGCTGCCCTGAAACCCTGCGGTGCACTTTCTGGAAATGAGTCTGGTTTGTTCTGTGAGCTGCAGAATGAATCAGATTCGTGGCTGGAAATCTCCCTTTCAGCTTCTTGCCTACAGGATGAGAGTGATTCTATCCGCTTAGCCTGAATAAGAGCATTCATGTAAGGAATGCCACAATTAGTTAAATCCAGTTAACAAAAAACCTCTATTAATCAGCACTTTTCCATAAAGAACTTCTAATGACAGGGAAGGCAAATTTCAAAATAGTCATCACAGAAGAAAACTTTTAAGCTTTTCTCTAGGCTTGGTATACATTCAGTGCAAACTCCCACATTTCTGCAACTATGTAATATTGTTCAATACTGGCTGTCATTCATGGGCACACTAATTGTGTACCAGGTATTTGTATAAAAAGATTCATGTCTGGGTCTCCTTTAACACAGCAATTCTTTGATGCAAGTATGCAAGTATTGCTTATTTTTTTCCATTTTACAGATTGGCAATGTAGCCAAATGATGGAGTTCATTATTTGCCGAGGTCACACATCTACTGGATGGTAGTAAGGAAGCTTGGGATTTCTAGGTGGCTCAGGGATTTAATCTATCTGCCAATGCAGGAGACGTGGGAGATGTGGATTTGATCCCTGGGTTAGGAAGATGCCCCTGGAGGAGGGCATAGGAACCCACTCCAGTATTCTCTCCAGGAAAGTCCCGTGGACAGAGGAGCCTGGTGGCCTACAGTCCGTGGGGCTGCTAAGAGTTGGACACAGTTGAGCGACTGAATACACACACACAGAGAGCAAGCTTAAACCCACAAAACTCCATTTCTCAACCAGTATGCCAAGTTACCTCCTTTTAGTGATGCATAAAGATGATGAGCCTCAAGTATCTTACTCAGTAAATTCAAAAAAACTAGCGTTTATTGACTGTTTTCTGGGTTCCAAGCCTGCTCTAAGCGTATTACAACTCTTACTTCATTTAATCTTCATGTTAATCGGTTAAAATAGGTACCTTTTTAATTCCTATTTTCCAAACTAGGAAAGTGAAATACACAGAAGTTAAACTAATTCGTCCCAAACCACACATCACAAAGTGATAGAGCCAGACTAGAAGCAAAATATGTTGCTCCAGAATATGTCCTTTTAATTGCTGCATATAATGCCTTTTCCTCTTGTTTTAAGAACTGGTTGCAGAAGAGGAATACAAGTCTAATGCATTTTAGAAAGATTTCCAATAAAGTTAAGCAACCAATAAAAATGGAATCAGAAAGGAAGTTCTGGTTGATTAATTTAATGACGGTTCAAATAATCAGATGATCCAATTCCTGAACTTCACGTTTAATTGAGTTTCCACTGATTTCAGGCCATTCTGTTCAGAGAGAATTCTTATTCGTGGGATGTTAAATTTATCTTCATTGGTAAGAAAGGCAGCAAAACTTTGAAGGATGCTCCCAGAAAACTCTCCCTTTGAAGCATTATGCTTTTATCAAGGATTTGTGCTACAACTCTGAAGATTTTCTTTTGAGTGATATTCATAAGAAACCACAACTGTGCATAATTTAAATTTGCTAAGTAAGAGTCCTTCCATTTCAAATGTGTTTCTTAATGATTGAAGCAGACATTTTAAAAGCATTCTCCAGCTCTTGATGTTATAGAAATCCTAAGTTATCATCACTTCTCCTCTTTGTAAGATAGAAGATCCCCCAAGCTTGTAATTAATGAACCATTAAATTCAGGCATACGGATATGATATGGTTTTCAAATGGGAAAAATGGGAATGATTAAACTTCAAAGTGATGACATTTTACCATATCTTCCTAATGGGAGGCACTCAGGCAACGTCCTTCAAATGAATGAACTAATTTTTCTAACTAATTTTTGTTCTTTGAATGTCTTTAGCTCAGTAAATACTTAGAGCATCTTTATTTTCTTTCCTTCAAGTTCCTACTATTTTTTTATTTTATGTAATCTCCTACTCTAGGTCTTTATTTTTTAAGTACATGCTTATGTTTAGTTTGTGTGTGTTTGCTCAGTTGTTTTGGTCGTGTCCAACTCTTTGTGACCCTAAGGATGGTAGCCCTGCAGGTGCTTCTGACCATGGGGTTCTCCAGGCAAGAATACTAGAGTGGGTTGCCATGCCTTCCTCCAGGGGATCTTCCCAACCCAGGGATCACTCTTGACAATTGTAAGGTTTTTAGTCCCACCAGTCATTCTCCCATTCATTGCTCTTCTCTGCTTAAAGCAATGATTTTTTGTTCCTCACGACTCCTCCTTCCTTCTCTTGTTTTAACATCCATGTTATCTTCCTTTCCAAGCATCTTTCCACTACCCACATGCCCAACTGGCTTTCTCTTTTTAGTCAAAATACAACTAAAATATTACTGCCACCAGAAAACCATCCCTTTTACTAGTGACATGGTTTGACAATTCAGATCCTCCAGGGATTAACTCACACCCAGTGCTCCCCAACTCTTACACTTCTAACTCCTACACTCAAAGAATTCAATTTATAAAGTCAACAGTAATAAAAATTTTAATTAACTCATTTTCCAAGACTGCTTATTTAGTATAAAATATCAATGTCTTCCAGCCAAAGACCATCTGGAATACTAAGACAATTGAACAAATTTGGGTTTATTGCCTCTCTGCAATCAGGAAGAACACACGCCTTTGGGGACTATGAAGCATTTTGGGAAGAAGATTTTAGAATGGACGTCTATGATTTTTGAAAGTGTTAGGTGATTTGAAAGAGGGTTGCAAAACCAATACAGTAATGTAAAGTAAACTAAAGTAAAAATAAAAATTATAAAAAAAAAAAAAAAAAGAAAGAGGGTTGAAGGCAGCATGGTTAGTTACCGTCAGGAAGAGAGGGTAAATCTGTCATCGGTTGTCTTTAACAATTCTTATACCTAGAAGGCAAGAAGACCAGACTAAGATAAAAGTGTGATTGATAAGGAGGCAGAAATCAGGACTTTCCTGGCGGTCCAGTGCTTAAGAATCCACCTGCCAATGAGGGGACACAGGTCCCCTCCCTGATCTGAAAGAATCCCAGATGCTGAGAGGCAGCTGAGCCCTCACATTGCAACTACTGGGTCCACGCACCTAGAGCCTGTGCTCAGCCGCAAGAGAAGCCACTGCCAGGTAGGAGCCTGCACACCGCAACGAGACAGAAGCCCCCACTGGCCACAACTAGAGAAAGCCCGTGTGCAGCAACAAAGACCCAGTGCAGCCAAAAACAAATAAATACAAATTTTAAAGAAAGAAGCAGCAGCAATCAATCCTACCAGTCTCGATGGAAGGATGTTTGGTCTGTTTTGTTTTGGACACTGTTTGCATTTTGTCTGTGCTCAGTCATGATTACGGAGTGGTCTTATTTTGTTTCAATCCATCCCCGGTCACAGCGTGGTCCTGTCTGATGTGGCTTTTTTGCCAGACCATCTGTGGGCAACTGGGCAACACTAAACCTAGCTATGAGGGCCAGACCAGTTCCAGGCAACAAGACCTACTTGACAGCATCCGGCTACCAGGGCTGCTTGCCCCTTTCTCAAAAATATACTCCCTTCGTAAAACTGGAAGACACAGAATGCATCGGGAGGAAAATGAAAAGCTTCCTGGGAGTTTCTTTCTCCCAGAATGGGAATACCAGCATGAGGGAGAGACTAAGAAAGCAAGGCACCATGTGCATGCTGGGTCTGCAGTGGAGTTCAGCTCTTGGCAGAGCTGAGTTCCTGCAGCGAGGAAATCTGAAAAGATAAACTCAAAGTTGCCCTCAAAAGCCAACTCAGCTCTGGTGGGAAGGAATGTAGGAACCAGGTTCCATTCAGAAGCTGGCGTGTGTGCGTGCTAAGTTGATTCAGTTGCATCTGACTCTTTGCAACCCTATGAACTGTAGCCCCCCAGGCTCCTCTGTCCATGAGGTTCTCCAGACCAGAATACTGGGGTGGGTTGCCATTACCCCCTCCATCGGAAGCTGGCATTCCAGGTCAAATGTCACATAGCTTAGAAGGCTCACATAGCTTAGAAGCCCAATAAAAAATCAAAATGAAGCAGGGATCTCAAAGACAGTGCACAACCCAGAGGGATGGGGTGGAGAGGGAGTAGGAGTGGGGTTCAGCATGGCGGGGGACATGTGCACCCATGGCTAATTCATATCAATGTATGGCAAAAACCACAACATTGTAATTACCCTCCAATTAAAATAAATATTAATTTTTTTTTAATCAAAATACTTTTCCCACCAGAGCTCACTGGTGATTTCCACAAACACAACTGCTGAACACATAGTTAACCAAAGCAGAAATAACTGCTCAGGGAAAGTAGAAAGCTTTCTCTGGAGTGAGTTGTGAGGAGTATTATCTTAACCTCTTTTTTTTTTTTTTTTTTTTTTGATGTTGCAATAGGAGATGTCAAACTCTCATGACCTGCTGAGGGCTTACGATGTTCAAGTAAAAGAGTTAGACCCACCAGTTCATCTCCAGAACAGAATTAGAAAAAATCAGAAGTCCACCAAGAAGTGTATTAGAGCTATACATATATCAAAGAAAACCCCAGTAATTGGGTCAGTTACAATTAGTTCTGATTGGATTTTATCCTTGTTAAAACTGTTTTCTTTGGGATTCTTGATTTTGGAGAGATTGGGTTTGAGATTAAAAAGGCAACTGTAAAATTTGTATTAGATTTACAGGAGAAAATCATTACTTTAAAAGAAGTCACTTGCAGTCTAGCCATGAACCAAAGAGAATCTCCTGAGCACTGTCAGACTGTAGTATAAAAGTTTACACTGGAAGTGCCAGAGTTTAGAGAAATATTGTAAAATGTGGGTTGGAATCAGTTTTCAGAGAAGATCCAGCTCACTTTAGAAATCTTATTTATTTATTATAGAGTGATTGCTTGGGATTCAGATGGGATTATAAACAGTCCTGAATATTGTTCACCTCGCCTAGGACTGAAATGAGTTCTGTTTGGTGGCAAAAACCTATTTTTTAATATTTTAATCTGTTAAAATATTTCCTTTGGCTGACCTGCACTGCCTTGACTAAGGATAAGAATCTACATACTCTTCATTTTCTCATTTCTCAATTGTGAGTAGCAGAATTTATTAAATTACTATTAAATATGATATGTTAGCAAGCATCCAGCTTTTTCCTGGTTATTGCACAATCCTCCCATTTTTCCTTCATTTAGAAAGAGGACTCCCCAACAACATCCCTGAAGAATGTTGGAATATTCAACACACACATACACATGCAAATATTTTATTTGTATTCATTTCTGTCCTTGCATTGTTCTCTCAGTTCCTATTCTGTCCAAATCATTTCTACTCTTAAGAGTTCTCTCTCTTTTCTTTCATGAAACTTTATCAAAATAAATGTCAGCTATCTAACAATGACCCAGGGAAGACAGATACTTGTTATTTTATTCTAATATACTTTGCAAATGTATATTGTTATAATATAGTGGGAGGAAATTATGATCAAAGTTTGGCAGTCTTCTTTTGAAAGATTAAATAAAGTGTGCAATTTGGGCAATAGATTATCTCTGCCAAGAGAAAAAAATCAATTATAAATGTTAAAAACACAACTACCTTCCTTTAATTTACAAGTGTTGTGCCTTTATTCATGTTATTCCATCAGTCTAGACCACCATTGGCATAATCCTCTGCTTACTAACACCTTTAGGAGCTTTCCCTGATCTCTCGGAGAGAATCAGCTGTATTTTCACAGTACACGGCATACATCTCTACTTAACAAGAGTGCAAGCCTTCTTTCTGTGTTATGCAAGTTAGCCACGTGCATATTAGCTGCTTTCACCACTCAAAAACACGAACACTGTTGTTCATAAAACAAACTGAGGCCTTATCTGAGGATTAAGGATTTTGGTGGGAATGAGACAAAAGCAAAGAACTGTTAGGACTGGGGTACCAGGGAGCAATATAATGGAAATTAGTTCATATCGTTGTTCAGTGGGGCAAGTCACACTTGTGTATAGTTCATGCATCGTCACCTCAGATGGTCTTTAGAGTAGATACCAGGATTTTAGTTTCAGGTAAGTTGTTTGAACTCAAACAGGACTCTCAGAATGCGGGTGAAAATATAGTGAATATGACCCTTTCTAAAAACTACGGTGACAGGGATTCTTTCAGGTGAGCAGATGTTCAAAAAATGGCTCTAGCCTCAGAATGAAAACCAGTTAAGAAACTAAGTTAGACAACAGGATCCTTGTAGTTAACAGGCCATCTGGACAGAGCAGCAACGTAATTCCAAACCCTACTTTCTCCTTATAGGAGCCACGATCTGTGAAACCATTAAACAGTTTTTTGTCTGGATAGATGGATGGGTGAGTAGGTGGATGGATGGATAGGTTAGACAGACAGATAAGGTTAATACATACATACATATGTAGCTGAAATAAATGCACAAAATTATCAGCAGCAGTTTTCTGTGTTTTGGAACTTTGAGGGTTTTTTTCACCATGAAATGTGTCTTATTTTTATAATCAGAAAAAAAGGTGATTAAAACATATGTGTCTATGGTAATATTGTTTTTTCACTTGACTAAACCAATCATTCTCAGTCGGGGGCAATTTTGTCTCCCAAATAGCCCTTGGTAATGTCTAGAGACATGTTTACTTGTCATAACTGAAGTGTGTCTTACTGGCATCTAGTGGGTAGAGGTCAGGGATGCTTCTAGGCATCCTACAACATATACAATGGCTTCTAAAATTCTTATGTTTTAGAAAATATAATCACTGTCTCAGAATTACCCAAATAAAGATGACTTCTGGAGTGACGGATATTGGAAAAGATTGTGTTTCTTGGTTACCTTTAAGTTTTATATAATTGACTAGCAAGATCCTCGTGTCTTAACAAATTCTGATAAATATATATTGGGTTGAGTTGAATCTAAAGTGTATAGTTCTTTTGAACACAATTAATATAGGTACAAAGATGCATTGTAAATTTTTGAATTAATAATTAAGAAGTATATTTCTCTAGACCCATCTAGAATCAAGAATTAAGGTTGATTTAATTCAGAAGGAGGTTAGTGAGCATCTATCACTTTGTCAGATGTTCTGCGGAGTATAAAAGTAACAAAAAGCATTCCCTGACCTTGAGGAATTTGCAATCTAACCAAAAAGATAGAACATGTCCTGAGAAAATCATTTTGTTCCAGAGCAAAACAACACACGTTTGCATGCTAAAATGAGTAGCAAATTAGTGCAATAAGAGTTTGAGAAACAGAAAAAAGTCAGTATGTCTGGAATTGTCAGAAATGGCTATAAGACAAAGAAGAGAATTGGATTAACAGACTGATGGGTAGAATTTCAACATAAGCAGCAGTCAGGGGAAGGTATTGAAAGGCAGAGAAAATAGCATGAACAAAACTTGGAAAGACTGATCATAGGCAGGTTGATAAGGAGTCAGAGAACTACCTGGCTGAGTGGGTAGTAGATTTGAACTGCAGCTCGAATTTAATTATAGTGAAACCTATTTAATTATGGTGAAAATCAAATGAGCATTATTAGGAATACTCTACAGAGTGAAGTAATAAAGAGAAAAACAAATATATTAATGTATATATGTGGGATCTAGAAAAATGGTATAGATGATCCTATTTGCAAAGCAGAAATAGGGACAGAAACATAGAACAAATATATGGTTAACAAGGGGGAAAGCAGGTGGTGGGAGGAACTGGGAGATGGGGATTGACATATATACTCTATGAATACTATGTATAAAATAGACAGCTAATGTATAGTGCAGGGAACTTTACTTAATGCACTGTGGTGACTTGAATGGGAAGAAAGTCCAAAAGTGAGGAAATTTATGTATATGTATGGCTGATTCATTTTGCTTTTAGCAGAAACTAATGACTCAAGTGGTAAAGAGTCCGCCTGCAGTGCAAGAGACCTGGGTTCAGTCCCTGGGTTGGGAAGATCCCTTGGAGAAGGAAATAGCAACCCACTGCAGCATTCTTGCCTGGGAAATCCCATGGATGGAGGAGTCTGGCAGATTGGGGTCACGAGAGTCAGACATGACTTAGTGACTAAACAGCAACAATACAGCATTGTAAAGCAACTGGACTCCAATAAAAATTAAGAAAAAACGAAAACCTTGTAAAATATCTAAAACTGTGAATGGGATAAACATGCCATCCCCAAAGTTGTGTCTTCAGTCTTCATCACAGAGTGATTATTTGACCTGAAAGGAGTTAGCTTCATCTTCCCACACGTACAGACCTTTCTACTATATAAAGCAACAACCTGGCCTATATAATGTACCTAATATTCCATAAAAGTGCCCAAGAGCAGAGACAAGCCAGATTTAGCCATAGCCTCAGATAGCATTTTCCCCACTGTGACTACAAAGATAGCAAGAGTCCTCATTTCAGAAGAGAAGTCCTCTAATTAAAGAATGATTTTGATTACTTTAACTAATATCCTAATATTATGTTTTTGTCAAGAGAATCAGAGAACAAGTATTCCATTTGGTCAAGGAGTCTTACAGAAAATGAAATGAATAATTAATGTTGTTCAGAATTGTTAAACTTAATTCAATACACATAGATGTAGAGCTAGTAATTAGTTTCAAGAAAAAATAGATCAGTGACTCAAAAAAAAAATTTGCCTTATACTTAAGTGTACTCTTAAACTTATTTTCCTGACTGGAGACCCAGAAGAAATAACACTGGAGAGTGAATAGGTTTTATACTGTGGACAAAAAGAACACCAATGCAATAACAACTGATAATTAATAAAAAATAATTCCCAAGAAGAATGAACCAATGTGTCTTTAAAATAAAAAATTAGCATTTATGCCTTTAAACCTATACATACTGTAGTCAAATTAACTATAAAATGAGAATTCTTAGATACCCATGAAAGAGGTTTTGGTAAATGTGAACTTACCTATAAAGTTTTGTTGGCTGGGAAAATATTTAGCTGCATATAATAGCCTCAATTACAGTGGCTTAACCAAACAGAGATTTTGTTTTCTTTAATGAGAAATTCAAGAGGAAAGTAGGCCTTGGTTCTTACTGATGGCTTCATGATGCCATTTAGAACAAAGTCCCTTCTGGTTTTCTAATAAGCATCCTTAGATGACTTCCAATTGCATTGCATTGCCCAGAAGTGCATCATGTGAACCACCCATAGCTGAAAGGCAGGCTGAGAAATATAGTTTTTAATTGTGTGCATTGCAGCCCCAAATAAAACTAAAAAAGAAGTAGAAGCATTATAGAGACCAATTAGCAACTCTTTTCAACAACACAAAATCAGTGATTATGCTAAGACCCTAACCATTACGATCGGTTTGTTAAAACACTGCTAAGTGAATTGGGTAACACTAGCTCCAATATCCAGGTGCCACACAAGTCTATTTTCTAGGATTGCTTAAACTAGGTCATTTTGTGCCTTTAAACTACATTTCTCTCTAATGAATTTCTTGGAGAACAGCCCAAGCACAGCTTGTATCCATTCATAGAGAATGTTTGTGTGTAGTGTTGATAATCCTACAAGAGCAAGAGTGATCCATGAAGATTTCCAATCAGTCAGAAAGTTTCCAGTTGTTATTCCTGGGTGATAACTGACAGAGCTAATCCAGAGAAGTGAAAAAAACGGTTATTTGAAGATAAATAGGCTGCAAGCCTTTTATTTTCCCAGCTGCTTTCTCTCTGTTATTTTAGTAAAGAAGCAAGTGATAGTATCTTAAGAACTGTCAAGCTCCTAAAAAAAAAAAAAAGCTCAGTATCTAACTGTATCTGGCACATAATAGGTACTCAAGGAATAGTTCTTGAATAAACCTTTTATCTGTTTACCCTTATCAAAATGTGTACAGAAACTGGTTAAAAAGAAGCATTCTCCATCCATTTAAATGGAGCAGTCAAACATTTAGTCATCACCCACTCTTTGTGAATAAAAGCTCTCTGAGGAACTGCTTGCTATGATCTCTCCACAAGAAGGTCTTATTCTGTATTTTGTGTGACCTGGAAGATTTTTTTCTCACTCACATCCAATGTTAATTAATTAAATCTATAGGAATCGGTTTCTAAGCTATTTGGCTATCAAGCAGATCGTTAAAATTGTAAAATCAATTTAAAGCCATTTTCACGTGTTTAAAACCCCCTTAAAATTTCCCAAATCAGCATATAAGTCAGTTTGAGATGGAGTTTGGGGACTATCAGTCAGTACATCAGTTGATCAAGCACTGAATTTATGTTGAGCAGCATTTGAAGATGGGTGAATGATAGCCCCTGCCCTTGATGACTTATGATCCATTTCGAGAGACAATATGTGTGCGGGGGGAAATCATGAAATAGTGTCACATTGCATTTATAATTTGTCAAATTAATAGAAGAGACAATAAATGATTCTTTTCTCCCAGAATACCGATTAGTTTGGACTTGACTAAAATGGAAACATGAATCAAATACATCCTGGTATGTAACTGAAATTTGAGACCTTGATAGGAGAATCACAGCACTTTGAAGATTAGAGTGTGACATACTGGTTAGCATAGATAAGCTATAAAGAATCCACTTGAACCATAAGAAGCAATGAAAACAATTTGTTCTTTTCCTTCTCTCTTTAAATTAGGTCATGGAACGAAAGGAGTATTTGAGCTTCTATCTGGATGGCGGAGAACCAAAGAGAATTTGCCCTTCAAAGACAGGGTAGCAGATGCTTATTCGGATGTGATGGTGACCTATACCATGACCAGCTCCCTGTACTTCATCACCTTTGGCATGGGTGCCAGCCCGTTCACCAACATAGAGGCTGTGAAGGTCTTCTGTCAGAACATGTGCATCTCCATCCTGTTGAACTACTTCTACATTTTTTCCTTCTTTGGCTCCTGTCTGGTCTTTGCTGGCCAACTGGAGCAAAACCGCTACCACAGCATCTTCTGTTGTAAGATCCCTTCTGCAGAATACCTGGGCCGCAAGCCTGTGTGGTTCCAGACAGTGATGAGCGATGGACATCAACAGACATCCCATCACGAGACGAACCCCTACCAGCACCACTTCATTCAACACTTCCTCCGTGAACATTACAATGAATGGATTACCAATATCTACGTGAAGCCATTTGTGGTCATCCTCTATCTCATCTACGCCTCCTTCTCCTTCATGGGGTGCTTGCAGATCAGTGACGGAGCCAACATCATCAATCTACTAGCCAGCGATTCCCCAAGCGTTTCTTATGCCATGGTTCAGCAGAAATATTTCAGCAACTACAGCCCTGTGATAGGATTCTACGTCTACGAGCCCCTCGAGTACTGGAACAACAGTGTCCAGGAGGACCTTCGGAGACTCTGTAGCGGGTTCACTGCAGTGTCCTGGGTGGAGCAGTATTACCAGTTCCTGAAAGTGAGCAACATCAGTGCCAATAACAAGAGTGACTTTATCAGTGTCCTACAAAGTTCATTTTTAAAAAAGCCAGAATTCCAGCATTTTCGAAACGATATCATCTTCTCCAAGGCAGGAGATGAAAACAACATCATTGCTTCTCGCTTGTATCTGGTGGCCCGGACAAGCAGAGACAAGCAGAAGGAAGTCATAGAAGTGCTGGAAAAGTTGAGGCCTCTGTCCTTGTCAAAGAGTATCCGGTTCATCGTGTTCAACCCCTCCTTCGTGTTCATGGACCATTACAGCTTATCTGTCACCGTGCCTGTTCTGATTGCAGGCTTTGGTGTCCTCCTGGTGTTAATCCTGACTTTTTTCCTAGTGATCCACCCTCTGGGAAACTTCTGGCTAATTCTTAGCGTCACCTCAATTGAGCTGGGCGTTCTGGGCTTAATGACACTCTGGAACGTCGACATGGATTGCATTTCTATCTTGTGCCTTATCTACACTTTCAATTTTGCCATTGACCACTGTGCACCACTGCTTTACACGTTTGTATTAGCAACTGAGCACACCCGAACACAATGTATAAAAAGCTCCCTTCAAGAGCATGGGACAGCCATTTTGCAAAATGTTACTTCTTTTCTTATTGGGTTGGTCCCCCTCCTATTTGTGCCTTCAAACCTGACCTTCACACTGTTCAAATGCTTGCTGCTCACCGGGAGTTGCACACTTCTGCACTGTTTTGTTATCTTGCCTGTGTTCCTAACCTTTTTCCCCCCTTCTAAAAAGCACCACAAGAAAAAGAAACGTGCCAAACGAAAGGAGAGAGAGGAAATCGAATGCATAGAAATTCAAGAGAACCCTGATCATGTCACTACCGTCTGAAGGGTGTAGACTAATGGATTATTTTTCTTTTCCAGTATTGCACAATGATGCAGGGCCGATAAAGCTCAGACCTCAGCTGCTTGGGCTGGCCAGGGGTAACAAGGCAAGTCAGATGAAGAGTGAATTATTTATAACATGTCAAGGTGTCCACTTCCAGGGGGGCAAGAGGGACTCAAAGAAGGGTAAAAAGCTCTTTGAAACCTTGTTCTCCACTAAAGATAAGTTTCTGGATGTGATCTTAAGAGCTCTTCCAAGGAACGGACAAATCGACGGAGTGTTAGAAGGCCAAAGGAACAGCTACTTTTAAAAATAAAATGCTTAGGAGAGATTGAGTAGAGAAGATGGGGGCCTCCAAATAGCAAAGAAGACTTCAGAAATGTCAAAATTGCCGTGGCACTTTTCATATTTGTTTTTTGAATAGGTTGGTCAAAGGAAACCTATGCACTTGGGAAGTACACATCTAATCCTGTCTAAACCAAAGGACTTCCCAACTCATTTTATGTGTACATATATATGTATATATGCCATATATACATATACGTAGATTTGTCTTTAGTGTACATCGATGTCTGTGTGGAGGGAGGTGCCCATTTGCAGGTGGGCTAGCCTTTCTTTAGAGAGTCCAATCAGCCTTAGCCAAATCTAGATATGTTAATGGCCACTCTACATCAACTCAGCAGCAAGAGCATTGTTCAGCTGTGCACTAGGCAAAATAAACAGATCTGGGCCCATTAGATTCGTACACCATGTTGTCAGTCTTTGAGATTCTTGCTTTGGATGACTTGGCAAAAAAAACACAAAAGGCATTTGAATTAATTGCCATGGGGGCAAGGTTTCAAATCTCATGTTAATGCTAAATAGTTACTATGGCTTTTTAATTGGCTTAAAATGGTTCTCTGTATTTGGGAAGGCTGATTTAGCTGCTTTTAGGGAGCTCACCCACTGCAAATGAGCATGTATTGTCCATAAAAATGTGTATAACGGTGCACAAGTGTGTGTGTGAGAGAGAGAGAGAAAGTCGAGGTATTCCATAGTTACAGTATTCTCATTTTAGATGGTGAAAATATACTGCCTTGGAATATAGGTAATGAACATAGGAGAAAGTGGACGTAACTCGGAAACTTGTTGCAGAATGAGATAGAGTAAATGAACCATCACCACTCGTGATGTGCCCTCAACTGGTTCTTAGTGTAAAAAAAAATATATTCTAATCCTATAAAGTCTATGTGTTCCTTGCATTAATATTTGGAACATTAACCCAGGCCACAATCACCACAGCAGTGGTCTCTATAACTTCTGCAGTATTGTTTTGTAGCTTCTTGCGATATCATTTTTCTGTTGTTACCTGAAAAGTGCTTGTCGGTTGGCCTGCCTCTTAGGGTGATTGTTGCTCTCCATGAGTGACATAGTAACTGTAACTGCTGCTGAATTCTCTCTCAAAAAAAGGACTGAGGTAAATGTTTTCATTGCATTAAAATTTACAACTGCTCCCCAGCAGATAGACTCAATCTGTTGGGTGCTTCCTTGGATGAATGCTGTGCTTCCTGTCACAGAAAATTACTAGAAAATGCCTTTTCCCATGCCAACAGTAAAATCAGTTAATTTTCAGGTAGGACTTCACAAATGTCCAATGATCATAAAATCTGCTAGTCAGCTCTTTTAACTGGAAGAGCACTACTCTCTGCCACCAACTTTCGTTGCATAATTTAAATGAATTTAGAATATTAAAATCTCTAACAAACAAACAAAAAGCTTCTGGACTCAGGTTCAGAAAAGAGATGCAAACCATTCCATTCTGATTTCAGTGTTTTTTAAAAAAAATGAAATTGGTAGGTGAATGAAGTAATGAAACAACCAAATGAGCATACTTTTACAAATGAAGGATTTACGTAAATACTAAAGAACTGTTTCTTTACAGTTTCTTTTTAGTTAAATGAAAAACATTTAACTAAATTTTACTTTATTAAATGGGGAGTTTGTTTTGTCCTACCTCGAGGTTATTGAGTTTCTATTGGAAATGATACATGTCTTCTCGATTGTATTCATGTGGGGAAAATAGCAATAGATGGAGCATGGAAAATACTTGCCATGACATAAGATCATTGTTCATACATTATGTGTAATGTCGAGTCATAGATAAGTCTAGCCTTTTGCCTCCTGAGCTGCTCTGCTAGGATGAACTGGTATTTGACACTAGCTGACCTATAGACCTTGCTCTTACATCTGAAAGGGAAGTTTTTGAGGCATTGGGTGTTTGGATGGAGGAGACGGGACTCTCCTTTCACAGTTGACTCATCATTTGTGAACATTGGTTTTACATCCTTTTCAAAAGATGGGAGGTCATCAGCTGAGAAATCCCATTAGCTATCAGTCCATTTCTTTGTAAAATGTGCCATACACCATTACTTTACCAACTTTTAAAGAATCTTGCCTATTTAAATCATTTTTTTTTTCTTGATTACCTTAGACAATTCCACATGCAAAGAAGATTGGCAGGTTGGTTTATAAAGAAAGGATCAAGCATGCCAGTTGCCAAATGCATGTGGGAATAGTGGCATAGCTACCCCACCAGTGGGGCAGTTCTAATATCATGCCCCCATCATTGAGACAGTCTCTATTTGGACCAGGAAAACAGTTCTTTTTTAGGTTAGCTCTTCAAGGATCAAAGTGACTAAGAAAAATATGAATTTCTCACTGTTCAAGTGACTAGAGGTGTGGAATTTTGGAAGGGACATTATCTTTTCCAGGACACCATGGTACTCTTTAGTGAACTGAAGCAATAATTTATTGAAATGGAATTTCTTGTTCTGGAAGAGTTAATATACCACACAAAATGCCCTAACTTAGTCCTTGGAAGCAATTTAAGTCTAGGAAGAATGTAGACTGTAACTGAGCATCATCTGACCTCCCAACCTCACTGTGAAACAGACATTTCCAAGAATCCCATTCACTGAATGCCAAGAATAATCCTAAAATAGAAGATCATGCTTTGCAAGTGACACCAAACCTCTGCCTTTATCAGTAGCTGGTGTGCAACTCTTCAAGTTTTTCGAGTTTACTCCCACTGTCTTCAGTCGATTTGTGAAATATTGATGGTGTTCAAAGTAGGAACTTTTCTACTTCTAGAAGATGACCTGTCGAGTCCTAGAAAAAGAAGAAAGCTATGGGAAATATCTCAGATGTGTAGATTATTTTATTTTGCTGAAACATTGTTTTTCCCTTAAAGTGAGAGATTTTAAAGTCTCAAAAACCAAAGTGCAAACCCTTTCTGAATTTAAGCTGGAAAGTGGATTTGTTTCCTCCCACTTGAATTTAAATATGAATTAGAGAGAACTGTAAGAGCTGCACTCTCCATGATGGTTACTAAAGCTTCAAAGAGGTACTCACCTAAATGATCGGAAACAGATTTGGCTAACAGATTCTTTCCCTCTTATTCGTTAAAGATAATCATATGCCAACTTAGACCTTGCACAAGTTTTTTAAATGAAAAGTATACTTAAATGTCATCCCATGAATTCTTTCAGGGACCAGTGAACCTCTTTGAAGGTTGTGCACGAATATTCTATAAAAGAATTATCCTCCACTGTAGCTGTATCATGTGAGTGTTCCTTTCCCATTTTATTCCTGTGTATTTCCATGGCCTTTTTGGTTTTACCTTGTGAGATTAGAAGAAGAATTAAGATAAATGAAGCTCCTGTGATGCCCTAATAGCCATTCTTGATTGTTGAATTCAAGAGGATGAGAGCTTTGTCCATTTTGTAATTACCCATTGCACTTTCCCATAACAAGCTGATCCTCCTAGACTTGTGGTTAGAGCTAGGGATTAACTATTGCCATTCAGAATTACATGTATTTTTTATAAGTTGACTGTAAATATTATAATTACAGTCATATATTTTTATGACCAAATAGTTATGAATGCCTAGCACTATGCATGCATTGTTACTAATAGTACACAGACTTTTAAAGACACTATTTTCATGGTTATTGCAACTTTTAGTAAAATTGTATCACCTATTCATAAATGCCTTGTAGGTTTTGGTCCCAAGGGCCTAAAATTCACAGATATTTCCATCCCAGGAGGAACAGTTTAAAAGCTGCCCTCCCTGGGTGTCAATGGCAGCAACCTCTTCTAGAATGTCCTCTGGAAAATCCTGGAGAGTAAGTCTGGCTTCCAGGTAAAGGACAGCAGATTTTGTTAGTCAGTGATTAAGCACACTTTAGTGTCCTGTGTTTGCTAATCTCAAAGTGGACCATATCATGCCTTGAGAATGGAATTTAGGTGTTGTCTCCTGTGAACTGGGGAACTCAGTCATCCCCTTGACCTCTTTCTAGAGGAATCCTTTTGTTCAGTCTATTTTGTTGATGTTTGCAAATGGTACTGATAATCCTTTCAAATGTGAGCCTGAAAACTGTCATTTATACCAAACTAGACTTAGGAGCACTTTCATTCCCTTTAAAAACAAACAAAGCAAAGAGACTTCTTGCTTTTTCTGTGTTACCAAAAAAAAAAAAGTGACAAATTTTATGACACTGACTCAAAACCTATCCAGCACTGAATTGGCATGCCCTTGAAATCTCCCCAGCTTCAATCTAAATATAAAACTCAGCATCATCACTGTGGTGCAGGCATTTATCCCAATCTTTTAAGCAGTGATTTGCCAAAAGGTTGTAGAGAGGGGAAATGAGCTAAATATTTTTCTACTGGTTTGTCTTCAGAATTATGACAGCAAATATGTTTACCAAATGAGAGCAGTGAAATCATGAATGAGAGCAAAAAGCCTGTTTGCATCAGGTTTCTGCACAGGAGAGACTATATATAGATATCACAACAGCAAATTGTTTTGATTTCTAAACTAAATGGCCAGGGTTTGATCCACCATCATGTTTTAGTTGGAAGGGCAAGGATGTTGTTCTGTGCTTGAAGTGTTGTAGAACTAGATCAGGCAGCAACTGATAAGACTGAAAGGATATTGAGAAATAATCTCTCATGCTTAAAAATTCAAATGTCTATACATTGGGCAGAGAACAGGTGGGAAAATTCCATATATTTTACAGTTTAAGATATAGCAGAGAGAACTGCATGGTGCCTCAAAACTATAGATTCTTAACTGCTAGCAAAATTGAACAAATGCCAACAAACTCCATTTGAAGGTTGCCTTCTCATTTGTCAGATTCATAACCTGACCTTTGCGGGTAAAGTGCTCCTGAATTTCCAAGCATGAATCAGAACCATAGATCATTTTGTGAATGAAAGTAGGATACTAGCCTGTCTCCTTGAAAACAAGCTTCCATTTAGTACCCAGATAAGCATTATCTGGCCAGGCTGTTGGCATTGCTCTGACTTTGTGCATCTTTGACATATAATGAATATTGTGTTGATGTTTTCTCTGTACTTAATTAGGGCCTTTCTGCTGCTGCTAGAGAAGTTTCTTGCTTTTCTCATGATATGGAAAATGATTCAAAGAGAAAGCACACACATGTGTATTTAGTTGGGTCTGACTCTTTGGGACACTTTGGATTGTAGCCCACCAGGCTCTTCTGTCCATGGGATTTCCCAGGCAAAAATACTGCAATAGGTTGCCATTTCCTTCTCCGGGGGATCTTTCTGACCCAGGAAGATCCACATTGCAGGTGGATGTTTTACTCACTGAGCCATCAGGGAAGCCCAAAAGAGAGAAGTATATAGGGTTAAAAAATCAGATACTGGAATAGTATAGCTGACTAGTCTACAGATAATATCAAATATCTTTTGCAGCTCTAAAGATGTTGTCAAGATCAAATGGGCTTACACCTTCAATTGCGAAGCTCTAAAAGCTAGAGATGTTTTTAATATAACAAAGTATTTATTAGAATTATTGCACTTTTATAGATTATGTAAAGTCAATCCCTACTATTTTTCCTACCTGAAGTTTTCCCTAAGAAAGTTCTTATGGGTCATACTATTTATGAAGTCTTAAAAATCAGAAGGAAACTTTAGAAACAAAAAGATAAGAACACCTACTGGTTACGTGTGGTTCCTGCTCCATGTCGCATGTTTGTACTTATCTGAACTGGGGTCTTTAGAAGTCACATGTCACTGTGTTCTGATTTCCCATATTGCTAATGGCATGGCCAGATAGTATAGCATGGCTTCACTTCCCTCTATCTCCATAGTCATTAGGGCAACTGCATTACACGAAGGGCTCTGTCAAACCAGTGGAGAAATAAGAACTTTAATGCTTTGGACGATTTCATTGAAGAATATCCTAGGAGGAGCTAGAAAGACTGCCATCAGTAAGGGACAAGGGAAGGTTATTGTAAATGCGTTACCTTTCGGTCTTGTATAAATTTATTAACTTGCATTTTTGTACAGCCAACCTGTAGTATGTTGTGGGGAACATTTAAGTTATTTCACGTAAAACAGTCAACAGAATCTCTCCCTGGAAACTGAAATAATAATACCTTCCATCCTTCTATTTGGTTGACTCACTGGTTATTGGTAGACCCAAGAAAGTTGGAAGAAAACCAAACTGTCATATTCCTATATGCTCTGCTGTGGTATGCGGCATCTCTTTTGAGGGAGAGCCTGGAAATTCTGGCACCTTTTTTTCTCAAACATAAAATGTGCTAGATGCTGATAAATTAGACTTTAAACTCACCAGTGCAAGTTATCTCAAAGTTTTAGCAGAGTTTAAGCACCAATTTTATTATACTTTCCCATTAATTATGCATATTTTTCAGCAATAGATTTTCTTGCTCTTAAATAGGAAATCTGTCTCAGTTGAAAAGGGCAGCGATCTCTCCAAGCTACCTCGAAAGGGTACTAAAAGACAAAACGGCAGGCAACCTTTGATTAAATGGCAATATGTTAAAAGCCACAAAGCAATATTATTTGTCAGCTCTTCTTGATGCTCTTTTCCTTTGTAAATTTAGACAGACTAAATGTGAAAGGAATACCCTATGTGCAATTCTACTTGTGCATTCTGATGAATAATATTCATTTATATGAAATCTCTCAGGACTGTTGTCTGATATCTCTCTGCAGACATCTCAAAACGGGATTCAGAAAGAGAACAACCTGACGTTGCCTATGAGGCAGTGGTCCACATAGTGAGGTGCGCGATCAAATAATCTGTGGAATCTTCAGTGAAAAATCCAAGCGCACTTCTTATCAATGGAGGGAAAACTCTTGTTTGTTTGCCCTAAGCAAACGGAAAGAGATGAAGTTGCCAGTATTTGGCACTGTACTTAGGTTTTCTTTTTCACTAGATGCTGTTACTATTATTTTTAGCTAAATTGGAGTTCTGAAACAGAAGTCACTTCTGGAAACATTAGAATCAGTGAAGAGAAAACTGTTAGTAAGAAACACTCTCCACTCATGCATAGACAATTTGTAGGAATGAGAGTTAACATTGAGCACTTTTATTTCCTTTCTTTTCCTAAAACAAAAACCCACTTGCTCTTAATCCTAGCTAGTCAAACACTAATTTCTATAACAAAATAAAGGATAATGATAGAAAGTGTGAAATTATGAGACTCTAATGTCTTATCTAGATACTTATCTAATGGCAAACCAGCATTTTCAAACATATTTCTCTGTAAGACCATTCTTTTGTTTAATATTCTGTGACATATAGATTCTTACCACCTGTTGTTCATGAAAACAACCTCACTTATCACTTCTAAAATAGTGCAAAAAACTAATAAGCCATTTAAAGCTCTCTTCTCTGTAATTCTGTATCTTGGACTCTAAAACTAAAGCTCCTTATTGAGGAAAATTTAAAAAAGAATTCTGAACAAAAACGTCAATGTCAAAAAAAAAAATGTATATTTCCTAAGTTGTATTCTCACTCCAACATGTCTTCAAAATCGGGAACTTCCTGAATGCCCAGTTTTTAAATCTCACTAAGAAGCAAGAATTTCCATGTGAGTCTTTCAGAAGTCTCCAAATTCCCTGAATTTGGTCTGTCATCAAAATTTATCTCAGTTCTATCTAAGCAAAAAAATAATTTATAAACCAGATTTTTCTGACTATAGCAAAAATAAAGAAATAACAAATTATTCCCCATAGGTTTACGTGTGCAAACATATATTTAATAATTAATCTCCTAACTCAATCAAAGGAAATTATGTTGCAAATATTCCCTTGTTTATTTTGTTATTTTCATACTTTGTGCACAGAGATATAATAATTTTAATTTTCTCAAGATTATTTTGTTTAGGAACTGTGTGACCTAAAGTCTAAAGGTAAAAATCTTAAGAAAAATAACACAGTCTTAGCTACTTGCAAAAATGTCATCTCAGTTATATTTATTATAATACCACTAGACAAAATTATTCACAGTATTTCTGGCTATGTTGACCTTTTATTTTAAAAACAACAAAAGTCTGGCTCCATTAGTCATAATAAGGAACAGTTAGCATATTAAAATAGTGATAGATGATACAGATGCTTACTCTTTCGTTATGAGGGTCCATTAACTTTTCCAGTTCTTTCTAGGTCACAGTCTCACATGCTTCTAACTAGGATATTCGTAAACTCACTTTCCTCGCTTTCATTTCTTATTGCTAATATTAAATGCCCCACAGAATGTCATGTTCCATGACCTCTTCCTCTAACCTCAGGGAGATCCTTGGGCTCCCTATCCTTTAGAGAAATATTCTTCTAGGCTAGGAATTAAACTTCTTAAATATAACATCCCATGACATCATACCATAACATAACAATCTATACTTTTTCAATCTTTTATTGAATTACAGGTTAAAAATTATAAAATTTACCTTTTAAAAATATAATACATGCGTTTAAAATAATACCATGATAGTATATATCAAGGATTCCCACTTGGTTAGGCTAAGGTTTGAAGCAAACACAAGATACCTTGGCATTCTTGAAACATATATTTTATAAGTCTCTACATTTACAAATACCTTTATAATTTATAAATCACTGAAGTGTTACTGAAATAGATGGCCTTTGTGTGCATGCCTGCATGCATGCTAAGTTGCTTCAGTCGTGTCCAACCCTTTGCAACCCTATGCACTGTAGGCCCTCTGGCTCCTCTGTCCATGGGATTCTCCAGGCAAAATTACTGGAGTGGGTTGCCATGCCCTTCTGCAGTGGATTTTCCCCACCCAGGGATTGAACCCACACCTCATGTCTCCTGCAATGGCAGGCACTTTCTTTACCACTAGCACCACCGGGGAAGCCAAATGGCCTTCCAGGCAATAGTACTGGAGTGGATTGCCATTTCCTTCTCCAGGAGATCTTCGCAACCCAGGGCTCAAACCCGGGTCTCCCAGATTGTTGACAGACGCTTTACCATCTGAGCCACCAGGGAAGTCCTAAAGATCCCTAATAATTGTATTAACTTGAAATCTAAAGTAATTTATCATCAGTTCAAAAAAATTCTGTCTAAAACATCTCACTTCATTCAGTTTAGTCGCTCAGTTGTGTCCGATTCTTTGCAATCCTGTGGAATGCAGCACGCCAGGCCTCCCTGTCCATCACCAACTCCCGGAGTTTACTTAAACGCATGTCCTTTGAGTCGGTGATGCCATCCAACCATCTCATCCTCTGTCATCCCCTTCTACTCCTGCCTTCAATCTTTCCCAGCATCAGGGTTTTTTCAAATGAATCAGCCCTTCGCATCAGGTGGCCAAAGTGTTGGAGTATCAGCTTCAATATCAGTCCTTCCAATGAACACCCAGGATTGATCTCCTTTAGGATGGACTAGTTTGATCTCCTTGCTGTGCAAGGGACTCTCAAGAGTCTTCTCCAATGCCACAGTTGAAAAGCATCAATTCTTCGGCACTCAGCTTTGCTTATGGTCCAACTCTCACATCCATACACGACTACTGGAAAGCCATAGTTTCTTCACATTTTATTAGAGTAGGAACATTAACTACAAAAGTTTCATCCAACCAAAAGTTTTCTTACCATGTGAGAACTCAGAGCTGGGCCTCAGAGTGGTACCCAATCTTACAGACAAACCACATCCCTCAGGCTGCACATGATACAGTTCCAGATCTGGATAAAATTATAAACTGTCAGCACCATTTTCAAGTCGTTAAAGTCAAGAACATTCTATCTTTGAATACCAAGTCCACTGTATATAATGAATAATGTAATGTTATTACAGGGAATACATGGATAACTGATATTTCACCAGGTCTAACCTGATGTGAAAATTATACTGAATTAATAATCCATAATCCACTTCCTCATAGCTCAGTTGGTAAAAAATCCACCTGCAATGCAGGAGACTTGGGTTCAATCCCTGGGTTGGGAAGATCCCCTGGAGAAGGGAAAGGGTACCCACTCCAGTATTCTGGCCTGGAGAATTCCATGGACTGTATAGTCCATGGGGTCACAAAGAGTCGGACATGACTGAGCGACTTTCACTTTCACTTCAGTCCACTTTAGAACTTTTGTTATTGCAGATTTCATTAGTGACATCATTTGCATGAATAACCAGAGAACGTTAATAACATTTCATGTTATCTAGCATGTCATATTTTTTCAAACAAGATGCCCAGAATTTTGTCTGGAAATATTTGATATACTCAGTAGCCATTTCTTATCCAGATTTAATATTTCAATCAGTAATTTATTTTGCATTTATCCTATTCAATTTTTTTCTAAAATAAATTTCCTTAGAGTAATTAAAACATGTTTCCTTTGGTAAGAATGAGCATGTCTAGAAAGGAGTGAAATAAGAACTTGGCAAAATTAAGCTGGACAGGTGAGCATATCTGCAGGAGGTAAAGTTTAGGAAAAGAATCACTTGTTATTATTTATATGTGCAACCAGTTGAAATTGCCTACTGCTTTTTCCCCAGCTTTATTGAGATGCAATTGACAGATAGCATTATGTGAGCTTAAGGCGACATACTTACATGTTGCAAAATGATTACCACCCTCGCATAAGTCAACACCATCACATCACATGATCACCATTTGTTTTTGTGGTGAAAACATTTACAATCCCTTTTCTAATAATAGTCTGTCATATCACAATTTAAATTTTACCATAACACATGTTCCTGGCTGTTAAAGTTTATGTTCACTTATTTTTTTTTCCTACTGCTTTTAATAATGGCAGCTGACGTGGCAGAGTAGATCATACCAGTCCTTCCGCTTAGTGGATACTCATCAATTATTTATTCGGTGAAAAAAATAAAATAAAAATCACTTGCCTCTGACTTGTCTGCCTGTGCCCAAATGAGAAGTGAGTTATTGAACAATCTCAGTCTGTGAGAGCTGATTCATGAATGTCTCTGGAATTCTCTTGTATAGCTGGTTACATGGGGATAAGGCCCCATTTAAAGGAAGAATTTCAGGTATGTCAAAACTCACTAGCCTTTCTAGTAAGTCGAAATGCTAGAACCTAGAGCTTTAGACATCTTAATAGAGAAGGCAATGGCAACCCACTCCAGTACTCTTGCCTGGAAAATCCCATGGATGGAGGAGTCTGGTAGGCTGGAGTCCATGGGGTCACTAGGAGTCCAACACGACTGAGCAACTTCACTTTCACTTTTCACTTTCATGCATTGGAGAAGGAAATGGCAACCCACTCCAGTGTTCTTGCCTGGAGAATCCCAGGGACAGGGGAGCCTGGTGGGCTGCCATCTCTGGGGTCGCACAGAGTCAGACACGACTGAAGCAACTTAGCAGCAGCAGCAGCAGCAGTGAAGTAAAAGGGAATGTGATTTGACATGAAGTAAAATAACAAAGGACAGGGATAGGGGATGATTAAAAAAAAAAAAGCTGAAAAACAAATGCAGAATTTCTTAAGAGGGAATGCAACAGCTAAACTAAATTTTATAAGTATAATAAATATTGAAAATGAATGAGATCTTTGGTCTCAATATTGTAGCTATTGAACTTGATATATGCCAGACTGAGGATATATTTTTAGCCATTGTCTAGTGAAAGCAATGGTTGACAAGCCCATAATTCATTAAGAAAATCCACCACCACGAAACACCCCAAAGGGCCCCTCTCATTCATACAAATATGATAAAGATTTGCTGAAACTTATATTAGTCACATCCAAAATGCCTCTAGAAGTAAAAGATCTTTTAACTTATGTCCAGTAGTTTTTCTTTACATATTATATCTAAATACTTAGAGAACTCAGGTTTTTTTTTAGAAAGAGGAAGCCATAACTAAAAGTTCACAGGGACAGAAAATAATTATTGATTGAAAGAAAGTTTTCAACAACTGAAACTTTGAGCATTTACCTTGGAGCTTGGAAAGTAAAATGGCATAATGAACCAGCCATATCCTTCACTAATTCATCCAAGAAACATTTAGTAAGCACTTTTAATATGACAATTAATGGGCCAAGTCCTATCCTAGGGTCAAAAAAATGTTCAAATAATTCAGAGGAACATTTTAATGTCTTTTATAAAAAAAGGAAAGTGACTATTTGCTTTAACCCAAACAGTTGTATTATGAAACATTGGCAAGACCAGAATTATCAATTACTCACTGTTATCCTAATCTAAAAATTGTTCAATAATTTTAGACAATGTTTGTTTGCCATAATAAATAGCAGTTACTTTATTAATTGTTTTGTTTGCTGGAAGTGAGTGTTAGATGAGTTTGGAGCAAAATGATAAGGTAAAAAGCCAAGACAGGTTAATCGATAGGTTTGTGTTATTTACAATGCAGAAGATAAAATCTTTGAGGGCATAAATCCTTTTAATCGCTATTAATATATTAAAACAAGTTAGTGACTAAAAGTATAAACAAGTTCTAAAACTCATAATTTGATCCAAAGGGGAAAAAAAGCTGATAAATAGACCAGTTAGACCAAAACTGAGGCAGCTAAGAAAAAAAAAACAAATAAATAAAAAAGGAAAAATTGTTTTATGAAAGAGCATTACCAAAGAATGTTAATGAGGAATCATTCCTGCCCTGTTGCCACCTCCACTCACTTTATCCAGTGTGACAATGACTAAGATGGCTCACAGAAAGGGGAAATCTTGACTAATTTGTGAAAGAGTCCATCTATGTATGGAGGGACAGCTTTTCTCTCTTCATCTGAAGCTCTGAAACGCGGGTCCAGTTGAAAATTCAGCACTGGGAGGATTGTGAGATCTCAAGCTTTGGACTGAGATTAATCTGAGATTTACATTTTCCACTAACATAATGATTTGAGAGGCATCAAACAGCATCTGCTTTTCTTCTTTGTTCAACTGTGCCTGGATATGTCAACATTTATTTCTTAGTTGAACTCTACTCTCTTCAGTAGAAAACTGGTGAAAAATGTGTATAAAATTATTTTAAGTCTTAAAAAATCATAAAGACCTTACCACAAGAGAGAGAATTTTATGAAAGTGTTTTATCACCACTGTTCATCCGTAACCTAAGGAAGTAATCTTAAGCAAGTGGCAAATAACTTAGTGGTCTGGTGGACTTTTACTCAGTAGCTTAAATATCCAATATATTTGTAATCCTCTGCTCCATTGACAACCCTCATCCTGCTTGGTAATAGTATCTTGGGGAACTGTAGATATAAATTCAGAGGAAAAAATTATAGCTGATGGCAGACTTAAGGAGAATGGATAGCAGTACTATTATAAAGAAAGAAGGCTACGTAGATGGGGACCCCATTTTCTACAAGGCACAAGAGAAGAGTCTACAAATTCATAATCCTTAGGTTAAGATGGACAATGACATAAATCATCAGACAAATTGGAAATTGATCGACTATGTTTCGACCTGAAAGTAAAGTCCCTCAGTCATGTTCGACTCTTTGCGACCCCATAGACTGTAGCCTACCAGGCTCCTCTGCCCATGGGATTTTCCAGGTAAGAGTACTGGAGTGGGTTGCCATTTCCTTCTCCAGAGGATCTTCCCAACCCAGGGATCGAACCCGGGTCTCCCGCATTGTAGGCAGATGCTTTACCGTCTGAGCCACCAGGGAAGCCCAATGTTTCGACCTACTAGTGTTTTTTTGTTGTTGTTCGTTTCCATGGCAACATCCTCAAAATTTCCTGAATTTTTTTTAATGTGGATTTCTTTTTGTTCCCTTAATTAACAGATCATTTTATGTATTCCTTTCTTTTAATTACCTTGAGTGCAGTGTTAGGCAGTGTATGGAAATGTATTACATGATTTCTCCCCTAAATTGCTTGGGATCTATTTGAAGATGCTAACAGAGGAAACAGTCCTGAGTGATAAACCACAGAAAATGGTTGACAATGACTCACATGGTCCATAAGTTAAAGTTAAGAGCATCTGGGCATCAAGGCCTGTTGGCTTTAAAGCGGAATAAGTGCATGAAGGAAAGGCAACTTTATTTGAAGAACTCAGTAGACCTGCTTAAGCCAAGGATCCCATTCCCTACAGCCATTCTTGCTGGTGGAAGATGCATGATAGAGGGAACCAGACCCAACCTGTCCCCAGTCTCCTCCTCCCTGGCCTCCTCTCTGGCCACAATCCCCTTTGTCCTCTTATGTTCGCTGTTCACACTAACTTGAATGATTTTTATCCACTCTCTAGCCATAAGTGTTCTTCCCTTTTTTTCATGGTATTTATTCATAAATACTATGCCATTAAAAAGGCCTTCCATGACCATCTTATAAAAGCACAGAAACACTGCTTCCCTCCTTAACATAGCGTGTGTTTATCATTGATCTGTCCCCAGTAGGTGAAAAGCTCCTTATGAGGGCAGAGGTTTTTTTCTGCTCTACAAATTGCTACGACCTCAGTACCCTAGAACAGTGCCAGGCTTATAGTAGGCATTCAGTGAATATTTGGGGAAAGAAGGAAGAAAGGCAGGGTGGAAGAAAGGGAAGGAGGCAGGAATGAAGGGAGGGAGGGAATTAGATCAAAGTGTGGATCAGTTTCAGGAGGCCCTGGAAAGGTTCCGGTGTTTCAATTATAAAGTTGAAGCCATTGGATGTATCTCATTGTCTAGGAAGTAATTCAGTGTTGTTATTATTGTTTAGTTGCTAAGTCTTGCTGACTCTTTTGCACCCCCTGGACTGTAGCCCACCATGTTCCCCTGTCCATGGATTTACCAGGCAAAATACTGGAATGGGTTGCCATTTCTTTCTCCAGGGGATCTTCCTGACCCAGGGATCGAACCTGTATCTCCTGCATTGGCAGACAGATCCTTTACGGCTGAGACACCTGGGAAGCCCAAGTCAGGGTAGACTTACTGAAAAATTAGAAAGTTCCTAGCCTATGAACTCCTTGCCAGGTAATATTAATGTCGGCTTGCCCTTTCCTTACATAGTTATCAGTAGCTTAAATTTTAACAAAAGCCATGATTTCCTTTGACACAGCAGGGAGTGTGTTCATATCCTATCTTATAACTGAAAACATGAAAGATTATCATCCAACCACAAATTTAAGTAAGAGAAATCACTATGCTACTTCTTCCTGGCCAAGGAGCTCAAAGCTTCTGCCTGAAACCTTTTCAGTTGGAATTTTAGTGTTATGGCCACAAGCACCCAAAGCTAGCCTGACATAAATATAAGTTAAATATATCATCTGATGCCCAGGAACGTTTTCTTCTTCCCGCAAAATGAATGATTTATTGGTAATTTACCTGCTGTTCCCAAACTCATATTAATGATTCATTTATTACTCCTCAAAACAGACGCTCATAATTAAATTACAGGTTCTGTGAGATCATTAGTCCTCTAATGGCTGCAAGAATTAAGAAGAAATGTTGTAGTTTAAGTTCATCAATTTAAGAAGAAATGTAGGAAGCATTTTTCTGTACAGTTGATATTTGCTGTATCATTCTTTCTGGAAGAAATCTCTTCTAAATTTTTGTTATTCTAGAACTCTTTATTTCTTTAACACCAAAATATTTATTATTCAATTCTAACCACAGAAATTCCAACTCAGATGGCTAGTGAAGTGTAGCCTTGTTGCTTATTCTAATTTTTTATTGCTTTTTGTTTCATGCCTTAGTTTATCCTTATTAGAATTTCTCCAAAATAATGTAATTTATGATGGTGAAACAGTATTACATTATTTGTGGCAGAAAATCCTTTATAAATTGTACCACACAGGTTTCAGCATACATGAAGTTTTCTTAGGTTCTGTAGATATTTGGGAGATGTGATAGCTATTTATTTTCATTAATATTTTCGTCTCTACCCTGTGCTTGCTGAAATTGTTGTTTATATTTTTATCTACCTGAATGTTGAAATTAAGGTAAGCTGAATATATTCAATATTTTTTCATAGGCATCATGTTGTCCTACATAAGAAATTTATTTATGGAGAAAGGTGATGAATATTATAAACTAAAATCACATTTTCTTCTTGTGTCTGCCTCTGACCCTGAACCTGCGGGGGTGCCTGCTGCAAAATCAAGTATATTTCTGAGGACCTTCCCTCTCCTATAATTGCCAGAGTATTCACTCAGGCTTCTCACGTGGTTTTATAATTTCTACTGCACTTCCTGGGGAAGGTACAACAGAGACTGCATAAACAACACTCAAGTTTAAATGTCCATAGATGGTCTGGTTCTGCCACTCTTAGCTCACAAGATAAATCAACTGAAGTGTTTCAGAAACATTTATGTTTGGATTTGCATTTGAGGTGTGAAAAAAAGTAGCATCCTTAAACGTCTCTTCAGTTCTCAAGGTACTGATGTCTAATTATCTCTAGCTACAGTTTGCTCAAAAACTATTCTAATCAAATTTTCTTTGGGATGTCAAGTGTTAAAGTACCAGCAAGTAAAAAAATATTTAATGGCAACCATTTTTGTGTTTACTTTCTAGTGTTCAACATAATGCCACCTTTACTAGACAATTTACTTCACCATTTTTCATTGCCATTCTCCAAAGGAAAATAAGCAAACTGTTAACAGTTTATAGTAGTCAGCTATGATGAAAGAGACACAGCCACACTTTTAACAGAAACACTGTAGCTTAAAATGGTTTGGTAAAGGTATGAGATTGGGTCAGCAATGCAAAACTGAAAAAAATTAGAATGCAATAAAAAAATGTAGATATTACATGTGACTACTTCACTCTACCCAGACTCTTCATTTCTTTTTTGGACACAGAACTACTCTTTTATCTCATCGAAAAGCGACTGTCAGGATTATCAGTGTGATGCTGCTTTGCTCCAGGACAGGAACTGTAAGGAGTGAGATATTTTGAAATGATGTAGTTTCGCAGGACAGAGGTTAACTCCTGCAGGAAACTGCGAATTCACATGAAACTTTGTATTGTCACTGTGTGTCTGTTCTTAGGAGTCTGGGTAGGAAAAAGTTTTCCACTTTACTGTAGATCAAACACCATTTCCTGCAGGCAGCACAATTCACCAGCACATGGTTACCCCTCTCTGGTACAAAACTGTTGAAAGAAGAGAAAAAGTCATTGTTTTGAAAATATGTAAAACGACACTAATCATATGCATTTTTTTTCAAGTGAGGCAATACTACGATAATACAAATTATTGTGTCTAGGTTTTCTCCAAAAGGTCATTTTGTTGGATTCAGAAAACTCAAATATTCCCTAAGCACCTTTGATCATAAATTTTGTCATGCTTCAGCTTTTGGCAGTTTTGATAATTCATTACTGATTATTAATTTCATTCTTTAAATACAAATACTGTTCCCTTCCCATTATGAAAAGCTATTACAAACATATCTGGATTTCTATAAAGGTTGATGACTATATGCTTTTTTATATTAGAAAATCATGTTAAAACAAAATTAATCTAATGAATGCTGTTAATTATTTTAACTTTTTTATTAGGTATAAAATGTTCATAAAATTATTCTCTCTATAACTTACCAAGATTTATCAGCTTGTGTAATTTTTTATAATCAGAGGAGTCTGGTTTTCTAATTAAAGTTTTGTCAAAGAAAATAAGATGTGTGGCTTTTTTTCTTCCTTGGAAGCATATTATTAAAAAATGCCAAAAATACGTCCAGATTTTCTCTCCTCCACTATGTGGTATGCAGATAAAATCGTATCCAGCCAACACACCTGGATTTGGAGATATTTTAATTTCCCATTATGGGGAAAAATAAACAAACAAAAAACCCATATGCATATCTGAATACCCTTAGAACAAGCATACAATTCATAGAGGCCCAATCACACCTACTTAGAAATTCATTCCATCCACTCCCGAGTTTAGGGAGAGGGCTAACACAATACGGTAAATACTATCAAAGTGAAAGTCACTCCACCGTGTCTGACTCTTTGTGACCCCATGCACTGCATAGTCCATGGAATTCTCCAGGCCAGAATACTGGAGCCTTTCCCTTCTCCAGGGGATCTTCCCAACCCAGGGATCAAACCCAGGTCTCCCGCATTGCAGGCAGATTCTTTACCAGCTGAGCCACCAGGGACCTCCCCTCAAACAATATGGCCAAATCTTTACATCTCGTAGGCCCTAATTATTCCACTCCAAACCCCAAATTAAAATATTTGCTATTACTGAGATTATTATAATCACTAAACCTCAAATCCCTGATGGTCTAGGAATGGGGACCAGAGCAACCGTAAGAAGTGAAAGTGAAAGTGGCTCAATCGTGTCAGACTGTTTGAGACCCCGTGGACTATACAGTCCTTGGAATTCTCCAGGCCAGAATACTGGAGTGGGGAGCCTTTCCCATCTCCAGGGTATATCTTCCCAACCCAGGGATGGAACCCAGGTCTCCCGCATTGCAGACAGGTTCTTTACCAGCTGAGTCACAGGGGAAGCCCAAATCCACACTCTCATTGCCAAATTGCCTATGAAACAGATAAGTACAAAGGAAATATTACCAGATACAGTGCTTAATTGAAGCTTTTCTTCTCCAAGGAACCAGTTTGCTGAGAGCAGACTGTATGAGATAAATTATAAGAGTGACAAGCAAGAACATGACCACTATCATCAACTTTGAAACCAGGTAACTTGTGCTTTCCCTTTTGTGATCTAGAAAACTTACTACTTTTAAGAGTTCCCCATCAAGATGCAAAAGTTTCTGGGAAAGGTGGTACTGTAGATCAATAGTGACAAAGTTTAACAGCTTAGCATTCCATTATTCATTAACAATTTAGCAGGTATTAGCCAAAATGAGAGTTCCTCTTTTATGCCTCTGAGGGATAGTGTGTTAGTTTTCTAACTGGAAGAAAGGGAAGGCTTACAGGGAGAGTTAAATTTCACCTCCTCTTTAATTTACCAAGGCCCAGAATGATTAAAAAAAAAAAATTCAATTAGGTGTAAGTATTTTCAATGCAAGCTCACTTGCCTCAAAATATCCAGTTCTGCTGGAGTAGGTGCTACAACAGGCTGCGAGGTAGATATATTAATACAGAGAAGACAATATAAACTGTTACCCACTATGACCCACCATAACCAAAAGCTGAGCTGTTCATCTGAGCATCTATCCTCAGTTTAGAAGGATAAAACATCATCCTTTATTCATTAAACGCTCCGCACAGCACCAACCATAAGTGCTTAGCTTTGCTAAACTGGGCCCACTGCCTTCTAATTTTCAGGATGAATGGAATTTTTTTCCTTAGAGAGTTGATGGTGTTGTGTGTGTTCAGTTGTGTCCGATTCTTTGTGACCCCACCAGGTTCCTCTGTCTGTGAGGTTTTCTAGACATGAATACTGGAGTGGGTTGCCATTTCCTTCTCCAAGGGATTTTCCTGACCCAGGGATTGAACCCATGTCTCTGGAGTCTCCAGCATGGGCAGGTGGGTTCTTTACCACTAACGCCACCTGGGAAGCCCAGAGAGTTGATAGTACTGAAGAAAAAAAAAAAAAGAGGGGGGCCTATTGGGAGAAAAAGGTTTTGATAATTGGTAAAGTAGTGAGTAAAAAGTTTGGTGACCCATCATTCCAGTGGTAGAGAGAAAATCAATACATATCTAAGCCATCTCAAAAAGACCATGAGGGCCACATATTGATAAAAATCATTCAAATCAGGATGGGAGAGAAAATGAATATATAAGCAAGGTGCCCATAGAGTCCGGCTTGCAGAAAGCATTTTAGATAAAAATGCCAAAATCTTACTTGCAAATGGCTGGGGCTTTACACATTCTTGTGGTTGGAAGGCTGACAGCATCAATAAATGAATAGAAATGATTCTTGCTGAAGGGAGGTGTCATCCACAGCCCTTAGAGTCAAACGTTGTTTTACATCTTCATTATCGATTCAGAACAACCAATAAACCAAATCTGCATCTGATAATAAAGCAGTCAGTGTTCCTAAACCTCACAAGGGAAGAAAATCAAGAAATACAGGCATAAAGAGGCAAGCATTAAAGAGCCCAAAAGAATTCGGCTGAGAAACATACAGGGAAATTTACCAGAAACCTAGGTTTGGAGGGTGGGTTAGAAAAACAAAACATGCGCAAAAATAGTTAAACCAACAGAGCTCAACAAAGCTATGAGAAAGCAAGCTGAGAATGCATTTGTAGTATTTGTAAGACATAAATAGCCAGTGCTATTTGGGGTGACATACAGTATTAAATTGAGAGATGAAAATAAGTTTTCATATACTATAGAAATTAAGGGACTGGCCATTTTCAATCCCCAGTAACATTGGGGACAAGTTGGAAGGATCTGTAGTGAGAAGCAAGATTGGAAGCAGTTAGATGACTACACTAATAAAAATAAACCGTGGCTCAGAGAAAAATTAGAACAATGTCACACAATGGCAATGCAAGTCAGAGTCAGAAAGAAAATAGTACCAATACTCCCAAAATATGCACCATTTGTTCACTCTCTGTTGAGTTCTCATGGTGATCAGTGCTCAAAACAACAATTGGTAGCATTTCTAGAAGCAGAGGATAAGTTCCATTACCCCAATTATGAGAACTGTAGGAGATAAAAGGAGACACTATTTGGTGTAAATCTGGGTTTCTGAAGTTTTAGATATGGGCTCCTTTCTTCAAATAAAAATCAGCGTAACAACTGCACATATAGTGCAGATGAGTATAGTAGCCTGAAACCAGGAGCTTGTCACTCCCGCCATTCTGCTTCCAACCCCTTAAGCTCCCTAGAAATTTTTGAAAAACGTTGGTAGATGAAACAGCGGAGAATCTCCTTTATCTCTGCCTCTCTATGGCTGAGTAACAATGGTTAGCCTTGCCTATTAAGTGAATGAATTACATTAATGATATCTAAGTCCTCTTCCTGATTTCTCTGGTCACACATAGGTGTGGCCTCTGCAAATCTGGCAAATGAAAACCATCATAGCTTTTCTGAACACTGACTAGCTAAACCACGCCAGAAATGGAGACCTTTTTCCCGGTCAACTTGCACTACTCAGTATTTACAGCCTAACTTCTCACCCAAGGTTGTAGTCATGTCTACATACATCCAGCTTCCGTTTGCACACTGCTGACAACAGAGGACTCACTCCCTTTTGAGGCAGCAATTTCCATCTTCAGATAATTGTTAGAAAGCTCATCTTCACATTGATCTGAAACTTATGCCCATCCTTTGGCACAATCAATATAAATCTAGCTCATCTTTCCCAAAGCAGATCTTCAGTGTTTAAAGATATCTCTCTTTTTCCCCTGAGGACTCTCACCTTCCAGAATAGTGGAAGAAAATAAAACCTCCAGCCCCTTCAACTATTGCTCAGATAACACAATTGGCCATACCCTCTTTATGCTGATTTCCTATATGAGCATGCCCCTGCTTCTAAGCGACACTGTGGAAGCTCCCTGCCCAGATCTGGACACAGCCTGAAGGCTGCGAACCAAGAGGAACATTTATCACCTCCTTGTGCAGCCTGAGATCATCTGAGTGGTCCTAGCCACCACTTCACATTGTTAGCACAAGCCCAGGACATGATCAAGTAGAGAACCCCATTACTTCTCAAAAGCTCTTCAGCTATCATCTTGTGGATGAGGCCCTGGGAACCCTCTCTTTCTTTATAGTCCAACTCTCACATCCATACATGACTACTGGAAAAACCATAGCCTTGACTAGATGGACCTTTGTCGGCAAAGTAATGTCTCTGCTTTCTAAAATACTGTCTAGGTTGGTCATAGATTTTCTTCCAAGGAGTAATATCATGGCTGCAGTCACCATCTGCAGTGATTTTGGAGCCCAAAAAGTAACATCTCTCACTGTTTCCACTGTTTCCCCATCTATATGCCATGAAGTGATGGGACTGGGTGCCATGATCTTAGTTTTCTAATGTTGAGTTTTAAGCCTAGTTTTTCCCTCTCCTCTTTCACTTTCATCAAGACGCTCTTTAGTTCTTTGCTTTCTGCCATAAGGGTGGTGTCATCTGCTTATCTGAGGTCATTGATATTTCTCCTGGCAATCTTGATTCCAGCTTGTGCTTCATCCAGCCTGGCATTTCGCATGGTATAGCAGGGTGACAATATACAGCCTCGACGTACTCCTTTTCCTATTTGGAACCAGTCTGTTGTTCCATGTCCAATTCTAACTGTTGCTTCCTGACCCACATACAGATTTCTCAGGAGGCAGGTCAGGTGGTCTGGTATTCCCATCTCTTTAAGAATTTTCCACAGTCTTTCATGTCTGGAGTCTTAATTCCTGATTTGAACAATTAAATCAAGATTTCTAAATGATAGAAGAATATAAACACTGGAAAATTTCCACCTTCTTTTTTTAATTTTAATTAAAATTTAGCTGATTTATAATGTTGTGTTAGTTTCAGGTGTACAGTAGNTAAACACTGGAAAATTTCCACCTTCTTTTTTTAATTTTAATTAAAATTTAGCTGATTTACAATGTTGTGTTAGTTTCAGGTGTACAGTAGTGATTCAGGTATACATATATTCCTTTTTTACATTGTCTTCCATTGTAGGTTATTACAAGTCTTTACTGTGCTATATTATAGGTCCCTGTTGGTTATCTATTATATATCTATTAACGTGTACATTAGTTAATCTCAACTTTTAATTTATCACTCTCTCCCTCCCTTTTGGTAACCATAAATCTGTTTCTATGTATGTGAGTCTATTTCTGTTTTGTAAATAAGTTTGTTTGTATCATATTTTAGATTCCATATCATACAATATATATCTTTCTCTTCCTGGCTTACTTCGCTTAGTGTAATTATCTGTAGGTCCAACCACGTTGCTGCAAAACCACAATATATTCAACCAGTTCTCTTTAAAGCCCTAAGGTATGCTCTCTTCCAACCTTCTTCATGGGAATAGTTATTACACATCTTCCTGCTACATCTAAGACACAAAAGGTGAGTTCTGAAATAAATCATCCTCTATGACAAGCTTCTCCTTAGGAGACCTTGTCCATAATGGGGCCAGCTTCCTGGAAGGCAGGTTGCTCTTCTGAGTTTCCTGATCTGTGGGTATCCTGACTCCACAATCTTCAAGCCATGAAATAGTCGGCAAATGGTCTAACTTCTCTGAACTTCTTGTTTCTCACATATAAAATTAGGGTTTTAATAACTATTTACTAGAACTTCATATTTTTTTTCTTTCTTGCATTCTACTACCTGGAGTATTCTCTCTCAGGGCAGTTTAAACAGATGATGTACATACATTGCGACAGGCTTCAGGGCAAAAAGGCAGGGACTTCCCTGGCAGTCCAGTGATTAAGACTCTACCTTTCAATGAAGGGTGTCCAGGTTCCATCCCTGATTGGGGTGCTGAGATCCCATATGCCTCACAGCAAAAAAAAAAAAAAAGAAGCAATATTGTAACAAATTCAATAAAGACTTTTTTTAAAAGGCACTATAACACAACTTCAAATATTTCCATCCCAGCCCCTCTGTGGCCTCTCCTGGTCACAGCTGGGCTGTAGAACCTGGAGCAACACTACAACCATAAGAAGGCTGGCTTCCAGGGCTGCTTGTTCTTTATCTGGTCCATAGAGCTGCCATACTGAAATGTTTGTCCAGGCTTTCATTCAGCAGTCCACACTCATCAGTCATTCACTGAGCGCCTGCTCCATAATAGGCTCTGGAATAAGCACTGGACATAAGGACACTCTTCCCTGAGTAGAATAGATTTTAGCAAGGGTTATCCCACATGGTCTACAAAAGTGCTAAGGGTAATAATAGCTGAATATGGCTGAAGTTCATACAAAGTATGGAAGAGCTCAAAGGAAAGAACGTTCAGTTCTCCCTGATTGGAAGTGGGCATCGACAACTAGAAAGACTTCCTAGGGAACATTTCTGGATGAGATCATACATTCTCTTAGGAGACAGACCTTTTTGTCTTAGGTAGTATTATTCTCCCTGGAGCCCAGTGGAAGTTTCCGGCTCCAAAGGAGACTGAGCACTGAATTTGTTTATATTCCCTGATGAAGTGATAGGAAAGGGAAACAAAGACTCTTACCAGAATACATAGAATTTGAGACTGTCCTCATGGTAAGTCTGGGAAATTATAGTCAGCATCTAGTTAGGGTAAACCTGGTGAAGCCCATAACCCTGATCCCACTCCCAAACTCTCCCACCTTGCCTCCTGCCAGGAAAGACAGCCTCGGGAACAAAGCTTTTCTCTGGTGAGCTTGCATTTGAAGGTAAAGACATTGTATTGTCTGAAGGATATTTCCCTCAAGCTATGACAGAATCTGGTGGGCCATCATTTGTCACTCAAAGCAAAACAAAGCATTACCCGATGTCAGCTGCCCTTAATGTAGGCTTTGTTCTCGCTCAGACCAAGTGTGAAGTAGAGCTCAGCACATCTTTTTGTTCCTTAAAAAAAAAAGGAAAAATCTGCATATACCTGAGACAATAGTGAGTAGTATTGGATTCAGGGGAGATTTTAAAAGGGAACTCAACTCACACAGCTAGAACATATATGATTTCCATTTCCTTTCCATTATTTAGGGTCTTTTAGTTGGCTGTCTCCATTGTTTGTGTCTTCTGTTGTTTTCGGGAATAATTTTCATTTATTTAAAATCTTCGCTTTCCCCAAAGAATTCAAGATATATTTGGATTTTAGTTAAGCCTTTATAAAAAGGATTATATACTTGGTATACATTTGGGTTTATTTTAACTTTGGTGACCTGTAGTTACAACCTGTCCTGCATCATCTATATATATAAAAGACAAAACTGGCAGAAGAAAGTGTTTCTTGCAGTTTCAAGTCAATACTTTTTTCACCATCAAAGCAAAACCACAAAGGTTAATGTTCCCAGGAAAGAATTAGGAGGAGGAAAACACCCTTCCAGAACATGAGGAGAGGGTAAGCCTGTTCTTTCTAGGCTAACTGCACTGTAGAGGAAGGTCATAGGAAACACATGTCCAAACTCCCCTTCTTTGTGCCAAAGTCCCAGTTGGGAGAGGCGTTTTATGTAGGCTTAGGGAAAATTGAAACAAACGACATTTCCTTCTGTTCTGCTTTGAGTGTACAATGCTCCCAAGAGAACCTTAGAAAGAGCTTTCTGGGATGATTGAGTCAACCTCAGTATGAAGGACGACAGCATTAGAGAGTAGCTCAGAGAGATGACTAGAAAAATAAAGCTCTTGCTCCCCCACAGCCTGTGCTGGGCATGCAGAGACAGAGAAGCTTCTGGGTGCCTTGAGGATGGAATAAAAAGACATTGAGGAAACCAGTGTCTGATGAGACCTGGAAATTAAGCCCACGTGACACAGAAAAGTTATCATTGACACCAAAGAGCCAGGGCCACAGCCCTAGCAATGAGTGTGGAGCCAAACCAAACCAACCTCCCTAGGCCACAGACCCAAGAGGATCCAGAAGAAACTACCTGAATCCAAAGTCTTCTCTCTCCATTATGCACTCAGAGACTATATTGCCAGGAAAGAGAGAGAAAACATCTAAGAGCCTGAGCGTTTAACCAAACGGAGGTGAATGATCCCAAAGATATTATTTAAACCATCACTGATAGGGAGTTACATTGAAATTTATTAAACACTTGACCAAAACAATCAAAAGGGACTGAATATTGAATCAATGTGTTCTGCAGGAAAGCATGAATTCATAAAGGTCAGAGACAGTAGGAGATCACACTTCAGATTCATCCTGGCATGTTTATCCTACTGGTTTATTAATTATTCCTCATGGTACTAAAAATCAAACAAACAAGACATTTAAGGAATAAAGAAGGCATATATCCATAAGGGCATTTAAGACCAGACAAACAACAGCAAACAGGAGATGTCAACAAAATTTTGGAAGCTTGAAACCAAATGGAACTTTGATATCTGATCTGGAAGAGCAAATGAGGGGAAAACCAAGACTGCAAATAGCACAACTCATCAGAAGCACACCAGTTTCCACTGTGAAGCTCTGGAAAGTTAAGGGGTTGGAGAGAACACGCAAGTTAGTGTTATAAGTGGGTCTAGAAACCAGCGTTGAACTACTCACCCAGACTCAGCCATTCTTCAGTGGATCAGAGCTTCCCTCTCCCAGCACAATGTCAGCAGGAGCTGAAGCAGACAAGAATAGAGTTTGCAGGATCCCAAACTGGGCTAAGAAGCTCTTTGTCTTGTGGGATAGAAGACTCTGGTGCGTGGGAACAGACAAGAAGTGGGGAACAGATGGAAAGGGATAAAAGAAAGAACTGTAGGGAAGCTGTAAGAGTTGGGAAGAATACAGAAAGAGGGAAGAATGGAGTGTTCGTGTTGGACACCCTCCAAAGACCTACTTGACAAGGTTCTGTCCTCTCTTGTGGAAGAGAAAAAAGAGAAAGTTAGATACAGCAGGCCCAATCTCCAGGCCTCTGATTTTTGTAGTGTTTCAAGATATCAAAATAATTTATTAAGCCTCCATGGGGATCCATAGATAAATTGTCTTGGGTACATGGGGATGGCCCATTAATCCTCAAGTTTGTAGCTATCACACAGACACTGGCCCATCCCACTGAAAATTAACAGGAAAGGAAGAGGATTGAAAAGCAAGCAACACCAGCCATGAGTCAAAATTTTTGACCACACCTTTCCCTAAAATAACTAATAGCTTCCCCTTCAGATCAGAAAGAAAAATCTCAGATCCAAAAACTGTACTATTAAAATTATAGAAACTCCCCTGACGATTCAGTGGAGTTTGAGACTCCACGCTCCTAATGACTGGATCTGATCCCTGGTCAAGGCACTTGATCCCACATGCCGCAGCCAAGATCCCGAACATCAAATTTTAAAAATAAAATATTATAGTTTTGCAGATAAAAGTAAGCATGGGGATTGGGATTCCTAATGTTAGTTTTAATCTCTGCTCTAACACTCAACGAGTACCTGCTAGGCTTCAGACACTGTTCTAGACACTTGGGACGCAGCACTGGAAGGATAAACAAGATCCCTTCCCTCATCGAGCTTAGATTCAAACAAAGAGAGATATATGTGAGGAAATGTATTGGGGAAAAAAATAAAATCATGATCATTGTTATCGTGGAAATTGAATCCTATGTGAGAGGAATTTAGAAGGGAATGGGGAAAGTCCTCTTTGTGAAGATGAGAGTTGACCTGTCCCCTGACACAGCCAATCACACAAAATATCAGGGAAGATAGTTCCAGGCAAAGGGAATAGCAGGGGCAAAGGCTTTGATGGAGAAATCTGACAACCAAGGCCAGCCAACATTGCTGGAGCACAGTGAGTAGAAGAAAAGCAGATGGAGGAATGCTGGCCAGGAAGGTACCTTAAAGAACTCAGATGTTATTCTAAATACAGGGAAATCCACTAAAGAGGCTTACGTTGGTGATTAACATACTCTTTTTTAATAACAAATCATTGGATGAAGGAGGATTTGGCAAGAAAGGAAAATGAACAGAAAAGGTCAATGAGATGTGTGGACTCCTAGGAGAGTGAGGTGTTGTAAGCAGAGACAAGGGAAGAAAGAGGAATAAGCAGCCATCTGGGTATGATGCAACTGAAAATCTTGAATGGAGAGAGAAACATATGTATGAATTTTGCAAGTCAGTAGAAAATAGAAAATGAGCCGCTTGAGGAGAGGTGGGGGAGGCTACCCTTCATGCACTAAAGAGTCAGGAAGTGCAACCATTGGGGAGATGACTCTTTCAAAATCTTTTGCTACGACAAAGAAATGCAGTGAAAGCCTCGGGAAGGAAGGAAACATAATAGCAAATATCACACTGATGGGGATTTTCCAATAGAAGAAGCAGGCAATGGATGATGCTCAAGAAGACAGTGGACCACTCCAATAGTGTGTTGTGGAGGAAAGGTGTAGACCCAGGGGTATTTCACACAAAGTAAATGTTGCTGTTGTTGTTGTTCAGGCGCTAAGTTGTATCTGACTCTTTGCTACCCAATAAACTGCAGCATGCCAGGCAAAGGTAAAGGTGAAGGGAACAAAAGAGAATATGGGCACAGGAATCTGTGAAATGCAGGGCTGCCTCAAAATACAAAGAAGTTTCTCTGTTGGTATCGTCTCAGTGAAAAATGTGCAGCAAGAGCGAGTAGAAGACGTGAAAAGTATGAAGAGAAGAAAGTAGGAAGTCATTTTAAAAAGTGGGCAAGGGAATCAGGTAGGTATAAACTTCATCTCACAGCACTGTCATGCAGGAATTATAGCTTTCTATAGTCTACTATAATGGAACTTATCTTTACCCTAGGACTCCACTCCACTTGGTGGCCAAAGCTTGATGATGGTCAATTCAGGATTTCACTTTGAATATAGGTTGGGGCTTAGCACCAGGACACAGAAGGAGTGTCTTAGCAGCTATGGAAATCTCTCTGGCATCCACCAAGATGTTTTGATTCCTATAGAGTCTTGAATCCTGAGTTCAGACACATCACTGTAGCTGTCCTTGATCTCTATCTCCAAAGCTCTTTCAAGGCCAGATTACCATGAACTAACTTTGTCCTGCTCTGAAACATGGGATTATTCCACTGCCCAAAGCGGGGATTCCAGAAGTGTTGATGCCAAGGATTAGGAGATGAGAAGAAGGAAATGATTATCCAATGTGTGGATATCAAGGAACTGATAGATCAGGGCGTGAACTGGTTCTTTCATGTGGATCATATAATTATCATAAATGATGACAGAACTAGAGGCGAAGAGCAAGGTAAGGATCCAGGGGTATAAGTCTTCCGGGAGAGAGAGGAGGGAACAGGAGGCCAGCCATCAGCAGTGAGGATTAGAATGATGATATATGAGTTGAATGCACTGAGGTTCAGAGGTATTTCTTTGTTTTCACTTGTTTATTTGTTCTGATGGAGGAAAGAAGAGAAATGGCTTGGAAGCAGCATTTGAGCGTCAGGGATACACCTGCTTCATTTTCTGGCCTTGACGTTTATGAGATGTGAGAGAGAGAGAGAGAGAGAGAGCCTTTATTTGAGAGAGGACTGAGAGACACCCTATCTTCCCAGAAGAACCTGGTTAAAGAAAAGGCAAGGTTGTGGAAGGAAGGTCCAGAGAACTATTTGAAGATAAAGACAACTCAGCAAATCAGAGACCAGTGGAGAGAGGAAACTGAGGACTGGGTCAGTGTAGGGGTTGGACAGAGAAGTGGGAGAGAAGCTACCAGTGAATCACAGATCACAGGGAGGCTTAGATGTGCGGCCTTCCCAGATCACTTAAACCCCTTGAATGGCTTCTGTGGAGAGTGGGATGGATATATGCTCTCCATTCCACACGGGGAGATGTACAAGTTAAATGAAAGTGCTGGGAAATATTGATATGCCCAAGCCCGTGAGGCATAGCATAGGATCACACTTGGGCACCCCAGTCACCTAAATCAAAACACCCTGAGACAAATATTACTCCAGAATCAAGCATTGTGTTGCATCTCAAATGTCCAAGGGCCATGGAATTTCAGGGGGAACAGCAGGCAGAGAAAGCGTTGGTGTCTACTGGGTGAGAGTTGGTGTGCGATGTGGAAACTCACCCAGGACTGGAAGATGGGGTAAAGTTAGTACAGAGGGAAAAGAGAACATTCCAGCTACATTGATCTTCAAGTATTTCCCTTCTTTGTTGTCATCTCTTGAGGAATGAGAAACCCCTCCTTTTACACATGGTTATTCCGTCTAAGTATATTGGAATAATACTGTCTTTTTTCACTCCCACCTTTTATGCAGATCTAATTTCCAAATCTAGTTTATTCAGAACTTCAAAGCTAAAAAGGCTCATCTCTGTACTCTCTTTGACATCCCAACATCTACCAGGAAGTTTCCCTTTCACAGATCATTTTTTTCAACCATATATCCCTTTTCATGTATTGCTGTTATTGCTGTTTAGGAGCTAATTCCTCTGTTCACGAATCTGAAAAATAAGGCAAACGAATTTATTTACAAAACAGAAATATACTCACAGACATCGAAAATACTTACAGACACCAAAGGGAAAAGGGAGGTGCGGGATAATGGATGTATTAGGAGTTTGGGCTGAACAAACACACATTACTATGATAAAATAGAAAAAAATAAAGATTTACTGTGTTGCACTGGGAACTATATTCAACATCCTATAATAGCCTATATGAGGAAAGAATCTGAAAACTATAACTGAATCACTTTACCACACTCCTGAAACTGAAACCAATGATACTTCAACAACAATAAAAATATACATCAAAGGTAGCCCTCTTGGACTAGATCAATATATTTGGATATAATTCATGCTCCTAAATATTTACTCTATGTTCCATAGAATCATATATAATAAATATATATATATACTATAGTTAAAAAATTAAATGTATATCTAAAGTTCTCTTTAAGGGCTTCCAAGGTTGCTCAAGGGTAAAGAATCTGCCTGCCAAGCAGGAGACACAGGTTTGATTCTTGGGTTGGGAAGATCCCCTGGAGAAGGAACTGAAGTGGGTTGCCATTTCCTTGGTTTCAGTCTCAGGAGTGTGGTAAAATGATTCAGTTATAGTTTTCAGATTCTTTCCTCATATAGGTTATTATAGGATGTTGAATATAGTTCCCAGTGCTACACAGTAAATCTTTATTTTTTTCTATTTTATATATAGTAGTGTGTATCTGAAGATCATGGCATTGGGCCCTATCACTTCATGGGAAATAGATGGGGAAACGGGAGAAACAGTGTCAGACTTTATTTTGGGGGGCTCCAAAATCACTGCAGATGGTGACTGCAGCCATGAAATTAAAAGACGCTTGCTCCTTGGAAGAAAAGTTATGACCAACCTAGATAGTATATTCAAAAGCAGAGACATTACCTTGCCGACTAAGGTCCGTCTAGTCAAGGCTATGGTTTTTCCTGTGGTCATGTATGGATGTTAGAGTTGGACTGTGAAGAAGGCTGAGCACCAAAGAATTGATGCTTTTGAACTGTGGTGTTGGAGAAGACTCTTGAGAGTCCCTTGGACTGCAAGGAGATCCAACCAGTCCATTCTAAAGGAGATCAATCCTGGGATTTCTTTGGAAGGAATGATGCTAAAGCTGAAGCTCCAGTACTTTGGACACCTGATGCGAAGAGTTGACTCATTGGAAAAGACTCTGATGCTGGGAGAGATTGGGGGCAGGAGAAGAGGGGGACGACTGAGGATGAGATGGCTGGATGGCATCACGGACTCGATGGACGTGAGTCTGAGTGAACTCCAGGAGATGGTGATGGACAGGGAGGCCTGGCATGCTGCGATTCATGGAGTCGCAAAGAGTCGGACATGACTGAGCGACTGAACTGAACTGAACTGAACTGAGTGTGTATCTGTTCAGCCCAAACTCCTAATACATCCATTATCCCTCACTTCCCTTATCCCCTTTGGTGTCCGTATTTTCGATGTCTGTGAGTCTGTTTCATAAATAAATTCATTTGCCTTATTTTTCATATTCTACATGTAATTGATATCACATAGTATTTGTCTTTGTCTGATTTACATCATTTAGTTTGATAATCTCTAGTTCCATCCATGTTGCTGCAAAAGGCAACATTTCGTTCTTTTTTAGGACAGCAGTATTCCATTGTATATACGTGCCACATCTTCTTTATCCTTTCATCTGTCGATAGACATTTAATTTGCTTCCATGTCTTAGCTATTGCAAATAGTGCTGCTATGAACATTGGGGTACATGTTAGGTACACATTTTCAATTAATGCATTAACAGAGTTTGATGCTGTATTTATTATAGAAAGATATTTGGTTCTAAATTATAAAACAATCAGGGACTATAAATGCAGGAGAAAGTCTTCAAATATTTCTTTAAAACATGAGAATCTCTTCATTTTTCTTTGTAGTTCTTCATTAAATTAAAAGTAACCACCTCCTATTGAGAGCTCACTACGTGCCAACCACTGGGTGAAACACCTTCCACGTCTCATCTCATTTAATCTTCATAAACATGCCATGAAGTAAACACTACTCTTTTTCCAGTTTTACTGAGAAATAATTATATCACTATATACGTTTAAGGTGTACAGCACGATGGTTTGATTCAGTTAACATCCATCATCTCAGATAGATAAAATTTTAATAAACCAAATAAAATATTCTCCTTGTGATAAGAACTCTTAGTAAGCACCTCCTTAATAATTTTCCTGTATCGATAGTGTGTGAAAGTGGCTCAGTTGTGTCTGACTCTTTGTGACCCCATGGACTGTAGCCTTCCAGGCTCCTCTGTACATGGAATTCTTCAAACCAGAATACTGGAGCGAGTAGTCATTGCCTTCTGCAGGGGATCTTCCCAACCCAGGGATCGAACCCACATCTCCTGCATCGCAGGAGGATTCTTTACTGTCTGAGTCACCAAGGAAGCCCAAGAACACTGTAGTGGGCAGCCTATCCCTTCTCCAGCGAATCTTCCCCACCAAAAAATCGAACCAGGGTCTCCTGCATTGCAGGCAGATTCTTTACCAGTTGAAACATACAGCCATGTTAACTGCAATTCTCCTGTTGAATGTCACATCCCAGTGCTTACTTATCTCAGAACGCAGAGTTCATCCCTTTTGGCCACCTTCCTCCAGTTCTTCCTTTGCCTTATCCCCAAACTCTGATCACAGGTTTGATATCTTTTTATATGAATTTGTATTTGGGGGCTTTATGTCATTTTAATATAGATTCTTCGTGTGAGATCATGCAGTATTTGTCTTTCTCTGTCTGGCTTATTTCACCTAGTAAGCCCTCAAGTTTCATCCATGTTGTCCCGCATAGTGGGAGTTCCTCATTTTCTGTGGCTGAATAATACTCCATTGGGTAAATACTACTCCTCTCCATTTTCTTAGTTAAGAAATTGAGGTACAGACAGGTTAAGTAACTTACCAGAGATTACACAGTTACGAATGGGTCCATCTGGGGCTAGAGTCCAGAGTGATGCCTAGATGGCTAGCCTCTTAACTATGTTCTGCTGTTTGAGAGTCAGCATGAGCTGTGAAAATACGAGCCTTAGTCTGACACCTATGAGTTAAAGTGAATATATATATGTACGTGCTCTTGAATCCACAGACAACAAAGATCAGTTTTCTAGAACTTCAAGGATTTGAATAACAGGTCACAACCAGTGACCAGAATGATTGAAGGGTTAGCTGAGGACAGTTAATGGAGGAGCCAGTTTGAGCTTTCAGCTATACGCTACATGGTGTCACCCTAATAGTCACCACCAGGATAAAGAGCATTGGCCTCTCTTAATTTTTCTAACATGTTCTAAAGCCTGTTGTAAGGTAACACCTAAAATAAAATTGCAAACAAACTCCTAGGAAGAACACTGTTTCTCTGCATCTGAGATGATACTTTCAAAGGCATTTGTTCTGCCAGCATCAGGCTCATACTTATTAGAAAAAAGGAAGAGCAATCTGATTATGATGGCCCTAAAACTTTTGGATCTCCTACCTGGCAAGCAATTTTGCTTTCTTAAGCATTTTGATAGATTAACTTTGCTCTCCTGCCAAAAGGCCTCGGCTGAGAACACCCAGTTATTAGTACAAATCTAAGGAGCTATCACCCTATCCTATTTTCAATTGAACTTGACCTTGAAGAAGTGTTAAGTATGACTTGTTTAGAAGGGAAGAGGAGAGAATTACTTCATTCTCCTGCCTCTGTCAGCTCTTCTTTATCAGAGGAATTTCACACCAAGAGGAACCTGCAACATAATGAATAACTAATGTGTGAAATCCTCCGGAGGAGGTGGGCTGCTGCTCTGCAATGATGGGGCTGAAAATGTCCTACTGTAAATAGATTTTCATAAGACATCCCAGTCACTTTGCCTGGTGAAATAAGGTAATTTTCCCATCATGGAATCTTTAGGTGGGACATGGGAGGAAAGAGGGAAAATGCTTGGATCTTTTTATAAAGGAAGCTTGCTGTTGTGTTTCACCTACAATTTGATCTTCAAATCATACGAAATCAATATGACCTACATTTCACACACACACACACACACAAAGAAACCAAGAAGATGGCAATTTATTGGCAACTGACAGTTCTAAATTAAAAGAAAATAAATAAAGCTTGTATTTTCAGTTGGGATTTGTCTATTCTGTCAAAGTTCCCTGAATGGAAAGCTCGGTTTTTCTGACCATCAGAATCCTTTGCACTGCACACCGATCAGCCTCACTTCCAACTCACCTTTTTGCTTTGTCAGCAAAGACAATCTTTCACAGTCATTGATTCTATTCTCACCTTTCTCAGCACATCTAGTCAGTCACCTGGTCCCCTGATATTGTTTTTAAATGTGTCCCACACCTACACTTTCACCCCCATCTCCAATACCACCCACCCTTTTCTGGATGCTGCTCTAGGCAATGACTTGTATTTTTATTAATTTTTATTGGAATATAGTTGTTTACAATGTTGTGTTGATTTCTACTGTACAGCAGAGTGAATCAGTTATGCATATACATATATCCACTTTTTTTAGATCTCCTTCCCATTAGGTCATCACGGAGCATTGAGTAGGGTTCCCTTCGCCAAACAGGAGGTTCTCAGTTAAATACTTATACATAGTAGTGTATATATGTCAACAGCAATCTTCCAGTTCATCCCATCCCACCATCCCCTGTTGGTAACCATAAGTTTGTTTTCTACATCTGTGATTCTATTTCTTCTTCACAAATAAGTTCATCTGTAGCGTTTTTCTAGATTCCACATATATGTGATATTATATAATATTTATCTTTCTCTGTCCGGCTTACCTCACTTAATATGATCATCTCCAGGTCCATCCACATTGCTGCAAATGGCATTATTCCATTCCTTTTATGGCCGAATAGTATTCCACTGTATATATGTACCATATCTTCTTTATCCATTCCTCTGTTGATGGACACTTAGGTTGCTTCCATGTCCTGGCTTTTGTAAATAGTCCTTCAATGAACATTGGAGTGCATGCATCCTTTTTAATTTTTGTTTTCTTTGAATATTTAGGCAATGACCTTTATACAAGAGAAATCTGACCATCTAAGCCTTTAGTGGTTCCCCATTGCCATCAAGATAAAGTGCCAATACCTCAAAACAATTCATGCAAGCCTTACTTGCAAAAGATTTTCAAGAGAATTTGATCCCTAAAATAACCCCAAACTCCCAAATCTGCACCAGCAGGAAACAGGCTGAGAACCTTCTGTAGCCTTCAGGAACGGTACACTCTCCAGTGCCCAGGTCAGATTGAATCATGGACAATAAAAAAGCAAAAAAGAATTCCCTTGGGCAAAGCCAAAGGTCACTGAAGCCAAAGGACAAGAGATTTCTTCCAGTGGAAAAACCAGAAGCTACTAAACGGAGCCAATAAGTGAATTTACACCGCTGCCAGGGCGGGGAAGCTTCAAAGTGCCTGCTGGGTTGAATTTGATAAATGCTATGGCTTCCCTGGTGGCTCAGATGGTAAAGAGTCCAGCTGCAATGCAAGAAGCTTGTATTAAATCCCTGGGTCAGGAAGATCCCCTGGAGAAGGAAATGGCAACCCACTCCAGAATTCTTGCCTGGAAAATCCCTCGGACAGAGGAGCCTGGTGGGCTGCAGTCCACGGGGTCACAAAGAGCTGGACAGGATTGAAGGCCTTTCACTCACTTCACTCATGGCTCTGTGATGCGGTCCTGCACATTCCACGCCTTTCTGAATGAGAGCTTTTGTGGTGGTTACTCACTTGCTCGCCCTGCTATGGTCTATTATGTGGAGCTGGGATTGACAGGTTGTCACTGGACCACAGATGCCTCACACAAACCTGATGTAGAGAATTCCCATCACCCAGAGCTTCTGGGCTCTTCAGGTGCATTAACCAGATGGGACTTCAGAAGTTGTCTTCCTTGGTAAAGGTGGTACCAGATAGAGAAATGTGTTCTACCTATGAAAAGAAAGGTGCAAGCTGGTATTTGGGTAGCAGAAAAGTGAGCTGTGCCAGAGACAATTTTCTTCCATCCTCTCCTTTTCTCTCATAATAATCAGACTGCATGTTTTAGCCGTGGGGGAACATACCCCTACGCCCCCAAAATAGTAAAGACCACCTTTCTTAATCTTTGTTGTAATTAGAGGTAGCCGTGTAACTAAGTTCTGCCTAAAGAATTATGAACAAAATTATCTGTAAGACTTCCAAGTTGTATCCTCAGGGGGGACATGCCCTCTTCTCCTTTCCTCCTTCCTTCTTTCTGGATGTGAAAGTGATGAGAGGATCTGGAAGAACCATGTAAGCCACTGAGATGATACTACCCATTGAGAATGGCAGAGCAGCAAGGTAGAGGGAGCCTGGGTCCCTGCTGAACACGAACCCCATGCCGGCACCAGACTACCTACCAGAAAAACAAACTTCTGACTTGTTTGAAGAACTATTATTTGTTGTTTCTATTTCTTTAGATGTTAACTAAAATGTTATGAGACAAGTTAATGACTGTATCTATGACACCATGGACAATACTATTTATCCTCCCACTGTCTCTTAACAAGCTCTTAGAAAGACTTGCACTAGTATTTCAGAGTTGATATCTTCACTGATGCCAACAAATAAAACAAAACAACCACTCTCACGTGTGTCACGTGTTCAACAAATCCATTTCATCTTCCTCTTGGGCATAGAGGAAGACTCTTTTTACCCACAGGGGTGGGTTGGATCATATGACTCAGTTCTGACCAATAGAAAGTAGGCAGAAGTGATGTACAGCACTTCCTGGCATGGTTCGCAAAATCTTCCTGCTAAAGTATTCACTCTCATCCCCTCCTCTTGCGGTAACCTTAGAGACCTCATGTTGAAGATGGAGATGTCCCCAGGACCCTGATCCTAAAGGACCGCATGGAGCAGAATCCATCTGCCCGCTGGTGTAGAAATGCAACAAGAACAGGCAATACACTTTTAATTGTTCTAAACTACTGAGATCAGAGGGTTTTGCCTTTTGGTTTGTTTGGGGGCTTTTGTGAGTATGTGTCATTACTGCAGCATATCAGTCGTAACATAATACAGTCATTAACTTGCAGCATATCATGGCCTTTGTTTTCATAAAATATATCAGGAGGAATATGTTAAAAGGCTGTAAAATTTGGCTGTCACACCATGAGAACTGATCTATGTCTGTCTGCTAATCCCTTTCATTTGAGGGATTAACAAACACACATGCACACACGCACACTTTCATGCATCTACTGTTTAAAAATGTTTCTTCAACTTTCTCTCTTGTTTTTTGTTTCTTTCTTAAATGGCCATAATACAGGCTTGAGATGTTTGCTGTGGTGTTGTGTTTCTTTTTTTTTTTTTTTTTTCAATTGGAGGCTCATTACTTTACAACATTGTGGTGGCTTTTGCCATACATTGTCATGAATCAGCCATGGGTGTACATGTGTCCCCCATCCTGAATCCCCGTCCCACAGCCCTCCCTATGCCATCCCTCAGGGTGGTCCCAGTGCACTGGCTTTGAGTGCCCTGTTTCATGTATCAAACTTAGACTGGTGATCTGTTTCACCTATGGTAATATACATGTTTCAATGCTATTCTCTCAAATCATCCCACCCTCGCCTTCACCCACAGAGTCCAAAAGTCTGTTCTTTATATCTGTGTCTCTTTTGCTGTCTCACATATAGGGTTATCACTACCATCTTTCTAATTCCGTATATATACCTTAATGTACTATATTGGCGTTTTTCTTTTTTATTTTCTTGACTTTATATAATGGGCTCCAGCTTCATCCTCATTAGAACTGATTCAAATGCATTCTTTTTAATAGTTGAGTAATATTCCATAGTGTATATGTACCACAGCTTTCTTATCCATTTGTCTGCTGATGGACATCTAGGTTGCTTCCATGTCCTGACTTTTATAAACAGTGCCACGATAAACATTGGGGTACACGTGTCTCTTTCAAATCTGGTTTCCTCAGTGTGTATGCCCACCAGTGGGATTGCTGGGTCGTATGGCAGTTCTATTTCCAGTATTTTAAGGAATCGCCACACTGTTCTCCATAGTGGCTGTACTAGTTTGCATTCCCACCAACAGTGTAAGAAGGTGCCCTTTTCTCCATACCCTCTCCAGCATTTATTGTTTGTAGACTTTGGATCACAGCCATTCTGACTGGCATCAGATGGTACCTCATTGTGGTTTTGATTTGCATTTCTCTGATAATGAATGATGTTGAGCATCTTTTCATGTGTTTGTTAGCCATCTGTATGTCTTCTTTGGAGAAACGTCTGTTTAGTTCTTTGGCCCATGTTTCGACTGGGTCACATATTTTTCTGGTTGACCTGCATGAGCTGCTTATATAGTTTTGAGATTAATTCTTTGTCAGTTGCTTCATTTGCTATTATTTTCTCCCATTCTGAAGGCTGTCTTTTCACCTTGCTTATAGTTTCCTTTGTTGTGCAAAAGCTTTTAAGTTTAATTAGGTCCCATTTGCTTATTTTTGTTTTTATTTCCATTACTCTGGGAGGTGGGTCATAGAGGATCCTGCTGTGATTTATGTCAGAGAGTGTTTTGCCTACTTTTTCCTCTAGGAGTTTTACAGTTTCTGGTCTTATGTTTAGGTCTTTAATCCACTTTGAGTTTCTTGGTTAGTATGTCTCTCTACATTTCTGGGATTTCATGGTTAGTATGTCCTTCTACATTTCTGGGGCCCCTGTGGCAATATGTGATGATTGTTCTACTTATAGTTAGTGGGAAAACCAGCTTTTCTAACTAGACAGTTCTGTCTTCTAAGATGAAGGCACAAAGTTTACAACAGAATATTTATTGGTTTTTCCCATTTTTCAAGGGTGACCTTGGGGGAGTTGCTTTTGTTTAGACCAGGAAATTAATGCTATAACTCTCAAGGATATTTTGAGTTGCTCAGATAACTCCCAGTACTATTAAATGTTAAGAAATATTGCTAACCAGTGAGCATTTTTACCTAAATCTTGTTGTTTTAGAAAAGTCCACACAAATCACCATAATGGGTAGAGAGAGAGTTACCAAATTGTACAATTTGACTGGTCCTTTTAATGTAATCTTTTCTTATTTTAGTTCTGTCAAAGCCTCATTTATTACCCACTGTGCTGCTGAATCTTTAGATTTAAAATAAACAATTCCAACAAAACCAAAATAATTCAGAACGTCAGTGTGGTGTATTTTCTTTATTGAAAAAATGCACTTGAATGACACAGCTGTGGCTTGAAAAGAAAAGAGAGAGAAATTGTTTTAAATGTGTGGATACAGAGCAACCAACAGAGAGGAGAAGAAATAATCCATCTTTCCCCAGTGCAGTAGCCAAATGCGCCCCTTCAGCTGAACACAGAACTGGGCGGGAAAGAACAAATGGGAAACTAAAAACATCTTCTGAATATTCTCATAGAGAGCACTTACAAATGCTTTATACAAGTCGACTTGACAAAGTATGCTTCTAGAAGTTTCCCAAATAAGAGTCTGAATTCTAACCATCTACAGGAAGCAGTACTCGGTAGTTTCAAAGACATGTTTACAACAATAAGTTATCAAGAAGCTCAATTGCTATCACAACAATAAAAAGCTTGAAGCTACTCCTTGCCTCCCCATTGCTAAGGATGCCCTTTCTCTCTTGGGTCATTGTTTTTTAATCATGCATGAAGATTGCAAAGCGAGAACTTAACAATCTATGTTGCATACTGATGACTAAATTTCAACAAGAACACTTCGGCTGGCCTTGGTCATCTATTTTTTCAAAGCTGAAAAAATAAATACACAAAACAGACTAATTTTTTCAGAATTTCAAATATGTATTAGAATCTGTCTTTTTTTTTTTTTTTCTGAAGCTCAGTGAACAGGTGAAGGGCTTCTTGGCCCCAGTAGATAGCTTCATATTCCTTGTCACAGTCCCCATTATTATCATGACTCATTCTATCCATGTCATGAGTACTAGTACATTCATACCTGCTCTTTCAGAGAATAACATCTTTGAGGTGAAGGCTATTGTTTCCATTCAATAGCTCTTCATACCTATTCACAGAGGGCACAGCTATAGAGACAATCTACAATCTCTGAGCCATACTCTCTGAGGCCAGAGTCTCATTTATCTCAGAGGTGTCTGACCAATGGACACTAGGATGGAGATGAAGAGTTGTCTGATATTTTTACAAAGCATCAAGTTTAAGCCTTGCCATGGGTGACCTCAGATAGATCCTTAAGATGAAAACCCAGTGAGAAAGACAGCACTCCAAGGGTAGAGTCCTAACCCAGTTGAACTTATAACCAGAACAGCCCATTGTGTAGGTCCTACTAAGACATGTGTAAAATTTCCAAGTTAAGAAATTACTACTAGGCTTTCTGTAAATAGAGCCAATTGCCATGAGTAAGACATACGCAATTTTCCCATTTCAAAGAACTCCATAAATAATGCGATTATTACTAATCACAAGTCTTTATAAAATTTCTGGTTCAGAGATTTGTCTATTGTATGCAGGTATACATATATGTATATAAAGACATATATAATGCATATATATGATCACATAAATTGATGAATGAGTAGAAGAAAGAAAAAAGAAAGAGAGAGGAAGGAAGGAGGAAAGGGAGGGAGGGTTATTTCCTCAGATTCTCCCACAGATACACAGATATATTGTGTAGCTATAATGCTATTTGTCATCTTACAATTTTGATAGCACACTGCAAGTCAAAAGCCCCAAAGAGATAACCCTGGCAGAGTAGGATTATGCTCCAGTGGATTCAAGTTAAAGTTTTACCTCTGGATGAGAACACTATTATCTTTCATTCCAACACCTTCCAGTATCATATTTGCTAGACAGAGGTAGCTGCCTTGGGAATCAAGGCACCTATTTCTCTCCAAGCCCATCTTATCCAAATATGCACCTGCTCCAGCTCTTCCTCCTTCACTGTCCCACAAATACATTAAGTCCTTGATTCATTTTACTACTTAATTTACTTGTCCATCTGCCTCTAGATCCTTGATCTCTCTTTCTATGCTCTGAAAGTCCAAATCATGTCTCTTTAGCTTGATTTTCTAGCCTCTGCACCTTACAACCACAGCCATAAAGATGCATATTAAATACACTTTAGTGATAGAGCTGTTCTAAGGCTATGTGAGTGCCATGTCACTGACTGCCACATCACCATAAACTACTTTCTGTGATGCTTGGTTAAGGAAGTGCAGAGTAAGATTTGAAGGAAGAAGTCTGATTATCTAACAGCTCACCTAAGGGACTATTTTCGAGAAATTATTTTTTATAATTTCCAATAATTATATTAAATAATTATTCTGGGCCTGCTTCTCATAGTTCCTTTTTTGGCCCTGCCTGACTCTAAAGCCTTCAGTTTATCCTCTACATCAATTAAGCCCAAAGAAGGTAGTTCTGGTTGCTCTCTGATCTTGCTGGGAAGTCTCAGTCAATTCAGTTCAGTCACTCAGTCGTGTCCAACTCTTTGCGACCCCATGAATCGCAGCACACCAGGCCTCCCCGTCCATCACCAACTCCCGGAGTTCACTCAGACTCACGTCCATCGAGTCGGTGATGCCATCCAGCCATCTCATCCTCGGTCGTCCCCTTCTCCTCCTGCCCCCAATCCCTCCCAGCATCAGGATCTTTTCCAATGAGTCAACTCTTCGCATGAGGTGGCCAAAGTACTGGAGTTTCAGCTTTAGCATCAGTCCTTCCAAAGAACACCCAGGACTGATCTCCTTTAGAATGGACCAGTTGGGAAGACTCGAGTACTTTGAAATCCTCTGGTTTTATCTAAAAATTTGTCTCTTTCAACATGCTTTCTCAGTTGTGTGCGTTGGATGCATGTCACACTATTTACACTGAGATGATTTTGCAGGGAAGACGATCCATCATCTTCGGTTTTATTTGTCTCTGAGCAATACTGTTCCCATTGCTCCAATGAGATTGTGTTACTATTTAAACTTACAAATATCAAATTAAAAACTTTAAAAAATTCTCTTCAGTATTATTTTGTGGTCTCTTTAGGGTGAATGGAAATCTTTCTATATTTTTCTCTCTTTCTGACATTTATAACATAAAAGACAGACTAATTACAGAGGAACGCATTTTCCTCCAACAATTCAACCTGCCACTCAAAATATTTGTAATCTACCCATGGCTTGTCTGAAAAATAACTGGAATTTATTTCCTTTTTCATTTGGAAAGATTATATAGCCCACCTTCTTGTTTAGGCTGTAATTACAGCCAACTTTTAAATTTCTTTTACCAGATTGCCACTGATTCCTCTGAAAGTTACCCTTAGTATATGTCAGACACTTCTACCTTCCTTAGCTATGTTTTAATTTAAGGTCTCTCTTTTCCTTAATGATATTTTTTTTTGTAGAATAACAGCCCATGCTTGGCATACTTTACAAAATACCCATCTAACTTGCAGTAGATAAATTAGCTAGAAAAGCTCCAATTCAGGAAGCCTTCTCTAGCTCTATCATTAGCTCTCGGTACTTTCTCAGAAGAGGCTTTGGGGGCTCCCCGAGTTTCAAAACCTCCAGGAATGAAACATGGATAAGTTGCTTGACTTCCCAGGACAAGTGAACACTTTAAATGCTCATGATTTGACAGTTTGGTGTGAGCAAGAGCCCCCTGTTTCATGGAATAGACAATTTTCACTCTAGACTATCACAACCTAATTAAACCAACCAAGAAATAAACTAGATTTGCACTCTTCGAACCAGGAACCAGGTAACCAAATTGGGAGGGAAAAACATCATTCTTTCTTCTCAGTGTCACAGACCCCAAAATCAGTAAATGCTGGGTTGATACTTAGTGTGTGGTTGACTGCTAGGGTTTTCTCTGACTCATTGCTCTTAAGCTAGCTGACTCTCCTCTTATCAGTGAACTTGGAGGCAGCCTAATGCACTCCTGTTTCAGAGACAAGGTCTCACGTTTGCGTATCCACATACATCACCTCTCACAGGGGACCCTGTGGTCATTTGTTGCTGCCTTTCTCCTCTAGCTTCATCACTTATGTTTGTCAATTCTTATTGTTATTAATATTAACAAAATTTTAAGACTGTACATACTTATATATTATTTGATCCCCAGAACAACATTTGACGGTCTATTATTATCTTCATTTCCAAATAAGCAAATCAAGGCTCAAAAAAGTGAAATGACTTTCTCAAGGCCTTATTGTCAAAAGCTGATTCCTTGATTCCAGTTGTCTAACCCCAGGACCAAAACTCTTGTTTGTTATATCATGGTGCCTGCACATTTTTAATAAGCTTTAAATTTATACCTTCCTTAGTTATGAGAGGAAATATCATACATAATAATAACATGGTGCTTCTCTCAGCATCTCTCCTCTTTTAATCTCTCCAAAGGCAAGTATTTTAAACACTTGCAGTGAATGATTGTTTATTATATACTTCTATGGCCCAGATATATAAAGGACTAATACCTACTGAATTTGGTAATTATAGCATGTGGGAAGAAAACCTATCACGCCTGCTTACCTTGACCTACTTTAATGAAGTGATAATGTTTATTATTAGTAGCCCACCTCCAAATGTTCCCTATCTCCATGCCAGTGTGTCTCAGCCAGAATAAATGCCCAGTTAATCAGAAGTGTTTTAGTTTGCCTCAGTAGAACTCTAATAATGCTGATGCTTAATTCTGTGTAGATATTATTCAACTGTTCTGCTTCCCATGATACACTTGAAAATAAATGCATCATTCTAAAATTGTTCTGTATAATTTTATACTCAGCAGAGAATTTACCAAACATGTACTCTAGAAAACAACAATTTGACCTTGACAAAGGAAAGTGAGATGGATGTCAAAGAGCTGCTCTTCCAACTTGCCAAACAGTGCTTTTTTCAGCCACATCATGGACACCTTGGCTAAGGACCACAGAGTGGTTCCACAGAGCCTCTCCCATCACCAGCAGGGTATGGACCAGAGCATCCAAAACAAGGTAGGGGTCAGGTGTGGGTGGATATTACAGTGAGCACTAGTGAACTTTTTCCTGGTAAAGGAGTAGAAGGAGATGATAGTCACGTGCTGGGTTGCTGTGCTTAGTCGTTCAGTCATGTCCGACTCTTTGCGACTCCATGAACTGCAGCCTGCCAAGCTCCTCTGCCCATGGGGATTCTCCAGGCAAGAATACCGGAGTGGGTTGCCATGCCCTCCTCCAGGGGATCTTCCCAACCCAGGGATCGAACCCAGATCTCCAGCATTGCAGGCGGATTCTTTACTGACTGACCCACAGTTGTCCCAAGAAAAGGAAACCTTTATTCTCCTTTCCTACCTTAAAATATGAAAAATCATTATCTATAATAGATATCAAGAAAAGCACCAGAGCTTGCCTCTAGAATGGTTTTGTAAAGAGCATTACCACTTGTGGACTCTTGACTATCAGGTCATTCTGAACGAAGTCAGTCTCCTCATCTCAACCTCTGTTTTTTTGTATCTTGCTTGTTTGTTTGGCTTTTTATGCCTCCACAGTTCACATCAACCGGAACAAGCCAAGAGTCAGGGGCAGTCAAAATAAAATGCACTGAACATAAATATCTTGGTTCTAATTCTAGCCCTGTAAAAAGCTTGTGACCTTAGGAAAGATATGTAACTTTTCTCTGACTTATCAGCTGAATAGGAATAATACTCATCCTACTCTTATCACAAAGCAGTGATAAAACTCTGGAAAGTACAAAGCACAATGGAAATAGAAGATATTGCTATTAAGCTTAGCCTAATGACTCTTACCAAGTGCGCTTTGCCATCCTTTTGTTTCCCTTGCCACTGTAAGAAAATAAGAGGATATCAAAGCCACTAGAGGCTGTTCATGTCATCAGATATCACTAACACCTCTTCTCCAGATGTGCAGCACAGTGGATGAGAGCACAGATTCCAGGATTTACACATCTGGGGGTAAATCTCATCCTTGTCTCTTACCTGCTCTGTGACCCTTGTCAAGTTATTTCACATTTCTGAGTTTCAATTTCTTCACCTAAAAACAGGGCAATATATTCATCAGGAAATCCCATCTTAAGGGATTATTATACGGATTAAATAAGGTAATGCATATAAAAATATTTTACAGAAAAATGCTTGCAAAACTAGGCACACAGTAAGTGTCTAGTAAACGTTGCAAATATTCTCTCTTGATGTTTCTTCCATTTGATATAAATAGGATCTGCTGGAAATAAAGAGTTCCAGATTCAATTACATTTTGAAGATGTTGATTTAAATAAGTTGTTACATGCAGATTTCTCAGAATCACTAATATGTTAATGTACAGGGCAACTCTTCAAAAAGGAGAGATAGTATCTAACATTTGCCCAGAGTATTTGAAGATTAGAATCCTTGATTTTTGCAGAAGCTTTTCAGGAGAGGGTTTTTGTAGATCATACTTTAGGAAATCTTGTTCTCACAAATCAGACATTCTTAAAATTGTAGTGAAATTCCAGAATGTTGTTTGCTTCAAAATAATAGGGGAAGAGGGAGAGGGAAGTAGTGGATGAGGATAAACACGGGATAAGATAAGTTATGTGCTGTTCATTGTTGAAAGTGGGTTATGGACATATTGGAATTCATTATATTATTCTTTCTCTTTTGTATATACTTGAAAAATTCCATAAAAGTTTTTGAAAAGATATTAAGCAAACATACACATGAAGTCCAAGAGGAAAGACTAATCTTTAGAGGGTCATAGACCCATTCAAGCAAAGGTAAATTATCTGCTTCTCTCACTAACTTGGAGATAAAGCTCTTCACAGACCTGAAAAATCAGAAGAGGTCACGTGTAGAGACAGTAGTCAAAGAGAACCCAGGTAGCTTAATTTTTTCTCTCAAATGCCTATGCAACTACAGCCAAAGCCAACCAATGTTTAGGCAGAAGGTAAAAGAGAATCAGCTTCTGAATCACAGAGAAACAGATGTGCCAAACATTCAATTGACCTGATGCAATCAGTAGACTTGACTTGAAGGGCCATGTGTATCTTTCATTTTAACTAAAGCTGTCTTTTGGGAATGCCAAGGTTTCCAACTGCCAGGGAATCTGCAGGGACTCACAGGTGACCTAGAACCAATTTCATTTGCCAAAGCGCTTTATTACAAAAAGAGAATTCGCTCTACTGCTAACAATAAAATCACCAAGCAACTATCACTTGACTTTTTAGACAAATTCTCCCGCATTGCTCTCTTATTCTAAATGTCACTATTTTAAACATACCTCATTATTTTTAATTATGCCCAATTAAAGGTACTGGCATATTTGCATCATGTATTTAATGATTTAAACTCTCTTTAGGGCATTAACAAAATTCTAATATTGTACGTTTAACCTTTAGAAAGTTCTCAGATAGTTAACCTACCTGTCGCCAAGATTTGTGTTCATGAATTAGTCATCTCCCAGCTAAACCACTTCATAGTCTCCTAATGGGCCCTTTTTATTCATCTCTTACGTGTCTACAGTCCACTCAAAATTTAGAAAATGCTTAAGTCTCTTTGTGTCATCTAAATTTCCTATTTCCACTCTCCCTCCTCAACTAAGAGTCACCTTTGTAATCAAGGTAGACACTTCTTATTTTGTTCTTACTATATATTTCAAATAAATTAAAAATAAATTTAAAATTATTCTATTAAGTTGTAAATATAATGGTCTCTGTTCTCCACCTTACAAAAAAAAAGATTCAGGTTGCCATGGTTTGACTTCTTATTTTCTAAAGGTAAGGGACATTCCCAAGATCCTTAATGAAGGGGGAGCGGGGGGAGAGAAGGAAGTAATTCAGGTGTGAGAATCTGGCAGTTTCTGCCCACATGGGACCCACATCTGAGAACCTGCATCTGCAATTACCCCCACATTAACTGTCATGACCAGGAACATCTCAGTTCAGGATGCCTGCACTATCCTCACTGAAACTGCACTTGACCTGGAAAAATCCCAGAGAGTGCTCAGAGGCATCAGGACCAAACCTAACTCCCTAACCTGGCATCCCTTCCCATCAGCAGAAGACCCCCACCCAATGCTTTTGTCAATTATAAACATATATCTTCACCAACCACACTCTTGTCTGCCCAGTTCCTCTTCTGTAAGAGAAAAAGTCAAATTACTGTGGAGTGAAGCTGCCCCAGAAGGAGACACAGACTGACCTCCTTGAATCAGCTCCAGGTCGAGCAAGCTTTCAAAAACCCAATTCAGTAGACCATCAGTCCCTTATTCACCAGATTAAGAGGGGCGGGGCTTGGTGTGCTGCAGTCCATGGGGTTGTGAAGAGTCAGACACAACTGGGAACTAAGGTGTGCAGAGGAGGATTTTGAAAACATGGGTCTCCAGCATGCTGCAGTCGGTAACTCTGCCATTATATTAGAACAGGATTATTCAGCTAAGAAAGGTGATTTCAATACTCCTAGGGTACATTATTATTTTATATTCCCTGTAAACCACTTTTACTCCTGATGGGGTAAATAGGGTGTGGGTGGGAGGTCAGGGGACCAACATTTGTAAGCTAACATCTCTATAGATGCCAGATACCATGTGAACACTTTATGTGCTATCTTCACAACCAGTAAGCTTGCTCTTCCAACTGTAGAGAAGAAAAACTGAGTTTCCAGGAGAAGCAGACCACCCATTAGTGGAGAGATTCCAAAACTAAATTCAGACCCTAATCATACCACACTCACACATACACAAATACCAGAAGCCCAGGAATGTGGATGGACATTGTCACTGAGGACAGCTTTGAACTTCTTTTTTTCCTTTTCCCACATGTAATTGTCCTGCAGGTTCAAGCTTTCCAGATGCATCTCATCCTGCTCCCTTCCTGGACATTCTAACGGTCACTATTCTAGTTCAGGACTCCCTTCTTCTCTGTCCCACCTGCCTAATCTCCCAACCACCATCCATGTCTTCAACTCCTAAGATGCACTGCCTAGAATGAAATGCAAACTCCTAAGACTAACCTAGAAGGCTCCCTAGGATCAAGCCCCTTTTCACCTGTACAGCCTAACTTACTCCTACACGCTTGGATCAATATAAACCGTTTTCTATCCTCTAGTCATGCCCCCCAGGGACCACCCCTTCCTATACCAGAAAATCTAATCCAGCCTTTAAGATTCTGTTTAAACTGCTTCCTCCTTGAAGCCAAACCATCCATCTAGCCATCCATCCCCTGACCTTCCCTTGCTGTTAGAAAATCAGTTCCTTGAGGTTTACATTTGTATCTGATTCAACATCACTATCCAGTTACATGTTGGACCAAAGTCATACAACTAACCAGGGAGAGAATACAGTTCCAACAACTCCCTCAGCAAAGTTCTTTCCAATCAGATTGTTGCTTGGAGTTTTGCTGGAATCACACAGGGGTTTGTCCTATTCAGAACAGTCAAAGCCAACCAAAAGTGTCTCCTTCAAAACATGAGAGGAACCTCAGATGCCATTTCTGAATTATCTGTGACAGATGAGCTTGTGGACTTGTGAAGTCTAAGCATTTCATTTCAGGGATCTGATCACCAAACATGTGGAATGAGAAACTATCAACTAAATAACATTTTCTCCCAGAAATTAAAAAAAAAAAGATAATGTTGGTTCATAAATAAGTCTTCATTAGCTCTCTAATGGCAAATCTGCCCACAGAAGAGACTCCTTCGTTTAACTAAACTGCTTTTCTTGCCAGCCTCCGCATCCCTCACATTTGGCATAACAATTTCAAAAATCTACCGTAGTATGTATTGGGATGTACTGTGCTCAAACACTCAGTCTCGTCCCACTCTTTGCAATCCCATGATGGACTGTAGCCCACTAGGCACTTCTGTCCATGCGAATCTCCTAACAAAAATACTGAAGTGGGGTACCGTTTCCTCCTCCAGGAGATCTTCTCAACCCAGGGATTGAACCCACGTCTCTTACATCTCCTGCACTGGCAAGCAGATTCTTTACAAGGAGCACCACTGAGGATCACATATATTGGGATTCTCACTTAAATAAATATACTACATTCCAAACAACCACTCTGAACATTATTTTGAATTTCTGGGGAACTAAACTGAGTGTTCATTTCCAGACAGTCTGGTTCATTTCCAGAATAGAAAACAAGAAGTTAGTGAGCAAGTATCTGAATTATCCTGGGAGAGAGGGCAGGAAGAGGTAGGTGTTTTAGGTGGGAGAAAAACAGTCTCTATCTCATTTCAATAACCTAGGTCAGAATTGCTTAAATCAGGAAGAGCATCTCCTCTTCCTTTACTACTAATTACCCACATCCAGTGAATCACCAATTCATCGATCTTTATTTCCAAAACACATCTATCATCCATCTTTTCCTCTGAAGCCTGGGTACCCCTATTGAGACCCACATCACCTGGATTGACACTCCCCTTATTCCTTCTTAAAACTACCCTTCCATGCTTCTTAAACCAAGGAGTGTATAAGAACCGCCCAGGATGTTTATTTAAATGTAGATATAAATAAACACCACTGGATTTAAATATCACGCAGATTTAAATAGGTACAACTCCGCAGAGAGTCTGATGTAGGAGGTGTGGAAGCCTGATGATTTCCATTTTAAATGAGCATCTCAGACAATTCTGAAAGAGGTGCTCCAGTTGCCACATTTGGATGAGAACGAGGACTACACTGACTGCAAATGTATGATCCCAAATGGAAATCTGGAAACAATTTACATGTACATAGTTCCCTACAGTCAGTTGAAAATGAAGGAAGTTACTGGACACAATGTCATGACGTTTAAAGACCTGCAGGAAGTGATGGCCTCTTCCGGGTCTCTTACCCAGCTTCTCAGAGCCTCGACAGCCGCCTGGCCGTGACAAACGTGTGCTCTTCCTCACAAAGCCCCATTCAGTGTTGAAGACGACAGGTCCCTAGCAATTTATTCTGACTGACTCCTATTAGGATTCCCTTTCCCAGGAATATCCAGGGTCCATTCCCATTTCCACACCAACCTGATTTAGAAGCGTCCTCCTATGCTCTTGTAACTCCCTGGACAGCCTCTATTCTGACACTTCCCATCATGCATTGAAATCTTCTATTTACTCATCTGTTTTTCCATCAGACTATGGCTTCTTTTCCTGTAAAGAATATGTACTATTTTTTGCCTACCCTCCCATATAGGAAGCACTCAAGAAATGTGTCTTGAATTTACCCTTACCTGCCATCACTTCATTGCACCCCCAGATGGTTGGTTCCCTTAGAACATAAATGGAGTTAGGGCCTAATACACCTGGATTGGGACCTTCTGAATCCATAGAAAGGGTCCAGAAGTCAGTTCTTAATTCTCACTGGTAAATTCCCACTTGCAAGTCAAAAAAGCAAGTAGAATTATTATAAGAGACCTAGAGTAGGATTTTAAAGCAAGCAAGAGGGAAGGAAGAGAACTAAATCCAGAATAAACACAGTAGTAAGAGGCACAGCCTCTGGAGGCAGCGAGAGAGAGCTACAAGTCGAGCTCTTCCACTGGCACGCTGGTACGCTGTGGGATTTTGAGCACACTGCATCAATTCTATCAATTCTCTGTGCCTCAGTTTCCTCACAGGGAACAAAGAATATCCACTAGAGTCACTGAGACACGTAAAACAAACAGAACAGCAGCTTTTAGCAAACGTTTTCTGTAGTGTACCAGAAAGTACTTAATTTAGACTGTGCAAGACAGTCTCTCTTGCAGCCATTGATAATATGTAAGCAACTAAGCATGTTTATGTTCCAATAAAACTTTATTGACAAAAACCATCAGTGGACTGGCCTTTGGCCCATGGGCCGTCATTTGCTGACCTCTGCACCAGAGCAGTGTTTGCACGTGTTAAACGTAATAATATTGTCACTGTTGTTATTTTCCTTGGAGAAATGTACATCTTGGTGCATAACTCAAGTTCTGATCTTTTATACAACTTTTAATTGTGTAGCACCCACTATAATGAGAACACATCTCACCTGTTTGTACTAATTGGAATCAATACGAAACAGGGTGCCACAGAAGACTCACAAGAGATAATCATAGTTCCCACCACTTCTCATTTATGAAATAAAACCGATGGAGTATTTTCTGGACAACATAGATTCTCTATAACTTCTACCATTCCAAAATACAAAACAATTTGAAAAAACCCGTAAGACACTTCAGTGGGAAAGACACAACAAAAGCATAGCCTGACTGAAGTGAAAATTTGAAAATCATTACTTTTGAATGATAAGCTATGTTAATTAATAACCATGTTAAATTAAATCAAGACAACACCAAACAGAACCAAGGCACTACACTGCTGAATATGGAGTAAATTACTCCTTTACAACCTTCCAGCATCACATTTATACTTATACTGCCCATATACATAACCTTCAGAATTATTCAGTTCATTATGACCAGCAAAGAAATTCAGGGTGACCAAAGCTAGATATTCTAGTCAGGGTGTTTGTTTTGCTATTATGTTATGCCCACAATGATTTAGCCATTTCTGGTGTTTTCACCTGGAGCTGTTGCTGCTGCTGCTTAGCCGCTTCAGTCATGCCCGACTCTATGCGACCCTATGGACTAGAGCCCTCCAGGCTCCTCTGTCCACGGGATTCTCTAGGCAAGAGTACTAGAGTGGGTTGCCACTTCCTTCTCCAGGGGATCTTCTTGACCCAGGGATCAAACCCAGGTCTCCTGCATTGCAGGGAGATTCTTTAAAGCTGAGCCACCAGGGAAGCCCTCGCCAGGAGCTAAATATAAATAATTTTTAAATAAATTTAAAGGAGTCTTCCTTTTTATATCAACTTTTGCAAGCAATTTTTTTTTTTTTGGTAGTTTACCTGAAAGGATTGCTGCTCTCCTCTGCCCATAAAGTCCCCAGTTTATGAGATCCTCCAAATGGCTGTGTCCACTTGTCAGCCCTGGGCCAGTAGCAGCTGCTTCAACCCAGCAAAGGGACATGAAATTCCCATGTTCATTCACTGTCTCATGCCCCTCCACTCCTCTCTCATTTCTGTGTTATCCGCTCAACCTATTACAGTCCAGAGGCACTTGCTCCTTACCATTATTACCATGGAGCCAGCTGCTTCTCACAGGGGTACCTGCCTGGTCTCAAGAACCTAGGCTGATCCAACTGCTGATTTTCAGAACTGCCCTTCTCCAGGCCCATATTCTCCATTACAAGCTCCTCCTGGGAGTCTGCTCAGCTACCTTAAAAAGGTACCAGAAAAAGGCTCAATAGAGATGGTGTTGTGAGGAGCTCTTTGCAGAAAACTGCCCTCAGCAGAAAGCACTTTTTCTTATCACTTTAGCAAAACTATACTGCATTGAATAACTAAGTTTTAAGCCAGCACCTCCATCCTCTACTTGTGTCCAGTCCAAGAACACTTTTCAGATCTTTTAATCACACAATGCCTGGCCTAACTGGTTGGTTCTTTCTGTAAATCAAAGGAGTAGAAATTAAGAATAAGTAATTAACAGATGACCAGATCTCTTCCTTAGCTTCCACTTCAACAATCTCCCAAACTATGTGATCAAACTATGTGAACAAGTTTCTAGAAGAAGACCACGAGTTGTCAAGCCTGTACCCAGTGAGGGGTAGCGATGGCTCTGACCCTTCATCTCAGTGATTAACTGAGATTCCTTCCCTGTTTCCCTTTGAAGGCTTTCATGGCTGAATAGAATGTTCAGAGGTAGTTGGGTGGGGGCGGGGGAATGCTTAGGCTACCATCTCCCCAGATAGCCAGCATTCTGACTCAAGGCACCTTTACTTTCTACCAACATTTGTGAATACTGATTTTGTAACCAGCAAGCAGCGGGACTCGATTTGCTAACAATGGGCAGACCTTTTCTCACCTTGGCCATCATCCCCATCCTGGGAGAAGTATCATCTTTGGAGAGTTCTTGTTTTCATCCTCATCCTGAACTAAGGGCTTCATCTCCTCATCTCTGACTTACCATCAGACTCAACAGCAGAATTAGACCTTCTTTCGGATGAATGTCCTACCAGTTCCCCAATGACAGTGAGTTCCTGCAAAACCCTAGCTTGAAAGTATCTGTGTTGTGTTCAGGTCTAGTCCTATATTTAGTGAAGGTTGCCAGTGTTTCCACTCTCCTGGAGTGTTGAAAGTGACTTGCTACTTTAATGCTATTACTCTTCACTCCCAATGTTTTAAAAGGTTTTATCAATCTGAGTTCATCTATGGCCATGCTTCCTTCATGGATGGAACATCAAAATTTGTAGATTCAGATATTATTCTGGGCAGTTTGGATAAATCCCACATGCTGGCTGCTGCCAAGTTTGGCTCATTTTTCAAATGGATCAGATGCTTTTCTTTTCCCCTGACAAAATTAGATTTTGTTCATTTGGGTGTGTGTGTATTTGGGGAGGGTGGGTGTTTCAAGTGGATGCTACATTCAAAACAGAAAATACTTACAAAAGTGTGACTCTTTGTATCAAGGGAAAATCTCTTTCTCTCTGAACAAGTTAGTTCTGAGTAGTCTATCCCCATCAACATCCCTGTAGGCCAGGAAAGTGCTGACTCACCCACCAGCTTCGTGTTCCCCTCCCTTGCTTTCCTAAGAAGGAGAATCTAACCAGCTTTGAAAAATATCATATATTAATGCATTCCTTGGTGGCCCAGCAGTAAAGAATCTGCCTGCCAACATATGAGATGTAGGAGATGCAGGTTCAATCCCTGGGTTGGGAAGGTCCCCTGGAGAAGGAATTCTTGTTTGGGAAATCCCGTGGGCAGAGGAGTCTGGCAGGCTACAGTCCACGGGGTCACAAAGAGTTGGATACAACTTATCGACTAAACCACAACCACCACAAGGAATCTAGGAAGGTGGTATAGATAAACCTATTTGCAGGGCAGGAACAAAGATGCAGACGCAGAGAATGCAGATGCGGATGCAAAGGGGAAGGGAAGGGAGGGAGGAACCAGACGAGCAGGACTGACATATATACACTGCCATTCGTAAAGTAGATAGCTAGTGGGAAGCTGCTGTGTAGCACAGGGGGTGCAGCTCCAGGCTCTGTGATGACCTGGAGGGGTATAAGGCAAGCGGGCAGGTGGGTGGGAGGTAGGCTCAAGAGGGGAGGGATATATGTATACATATAATTGATTCACTGCATTGTACAGCAGAAACTAACACAACAATGTAAAGCAATTATATGCCAATTAAAAAAAAAAATACCCAAGCTCTGGTTCTGAAGACTATACTCTAGGTAACAAGGATTTAGATCATACTCCATATATCATATATAGACATTAACTGGTTAAAAATCCTAGCTAAGCCTTCAAAATAGAATTTTCTCTGCTTTAAATCTACTTTCCAGCTAGTAACCTGAGGTAACTATGTGAGCATTGTTATAACTAGCTGAGCCTCAAAAAGAATTTCTGAGTCTGCCTCTATTTCCAAAAAGATCTATAGCAGGAAATTATGTTCTCACTTCGGTGAAGTATCTGTGAAGGGCTGGCCTTCTTGATCCTTCCATTAGAATGAAATAGACAAGGTACTCCAGCCTCCTTCTCCTTCCAGAAGGGTGCCTGGAATGCAGCAAACCTCTACTCTCTTGGTCTAATGTACCACCTGCCACCCCTAGCTGTGGTTTAAGCAGGTAAGCATATCCCCAAGGTGGTATTTTTAACACTAACTATGTTAATAATAGCAGCTTTCATTTATGGTATAATTTCCAAGGGCCAGAATTGTCCTAAGAACCTTGCTAACTTAAATCACTCACAACAAACTCCAGAGAGGTAAGACTGTCCCTATTTTGCAGCTAGGATAAATGAGGACAGGGCAGAGTGAGCTGTCTGCCCAGGCCCAAGCAGCTGGTAAATGACAGAACCTGAGTGTGAGATGAGCTCTGGCTAAGTGAACATCTGTACCCTGTACTTCTACCCGATGCTGTTTCTCTGATGCTCTAATCTTTGTTTTGGGGAGAAAATGCATAATTCACTGTGCCCTCAAACCGCTTATCAGCCTAATTTTGTCGTAACCTGGGAAAAGAAGCAGATTTGTGAACTTTTCTTTTGCTCAAACCAAGCGTTCAAATATCCAGAGTCTACAGCAGGTCACCGCCTCAGGCAAGGAAAGAATTCAGTTCTGGAAGACTTGGTAGAAACCCCATATTTCTCCCCTCATCTGGGGCACACAGGCACCTATGCAAATCAGCTTCCCCGGATCTGTCTTGACGCTCTGCATTTTCTCAAAGTATCCCACCAAAGTAAACCCTACTGGTGTCTGCAGATCCTCACCTAAAAATTATTATTATTAATAAAAATAATATGAACCACTTATATGAACTTCCCTGGTGGTACAGTGGTTAAAATCTGCCTGCCAATTCAGGAGACATGGGTTCAATCTCTGGTCCAGGAAGATCCCATACGCCATGAGGCAACTAAGCCCATGCACCGCAACTACTGAGTCTATGAGCCCTAGAGCCCAGCTCCTCAACAAGAGAGTAGCCCCCACGCACCGCAAGTAGAGAAAACCCGCGTGCAGCAAGGAAGACCCAGCGCACCCAAAAATAAATAAATAAATAATCTTTTAAAACATTTATAATGTAGATAGAGGTCAAGATTTTGCCAAAACCCCCAAATTCTTAGAGAACTGAAAGCACAGCCTCCCTCTTTTGTGTCTCCCGAAACATTCAGGACAGAGTAGACTATAGGCCCTTTAATAAAAGCTTCTGGAATTCAAAGCTGAATGAGAGAATGCAGTATTTGCCTACACAGATTGGGTCAATGTTAAAACCAAATTGAAAGAAAAGCAATAATGATGCGCTTGTACAGACTGAATGACTTTTGCTCTCAAATATGTTTCATGTAATGTATATAAGGTATGCTTGTCTATTCTAGAAGCTGTAATACATGTGAGGGCTATGGCACCCCACTCCAGTACTCTTGCCTGGAAAATCCCATGGATGGAGGAGCCTGGTGGGCTGCAGTCCATGGGGTCCCTAGGAGTCGGACACAACTGAGCGACTTCACTTTCACTTTTCACTTTCATGCACTGGAGAAGGAAATGGCAATCCACTCCAGTGTTCTTGCCTGGAGAATCCCAGGGACGGGGGAGCCTGGTGGGCTGCCGTCCATGGGGTCACACAGAGTTGGACATGACTGAAGCAACTTAGCAGCAGCAGCAGCATATAAATATGTATAGTTTATTTTATGATCAGTCTGGGAAGACCCTTATAATTACTCTAGCATGGTTCAGAAAAGCAAGTTCAAAGTAATTGAGAAAAGTATTAGCAATGCTTGTCTTGATTTAAATCTCTTGGATAAAATTGTGTTCAGAATATACTCCACACAATTTCATAACCCAATGAACATATATGTTAAAAGTTGTACAACTTTTGAAAAATTACTCAAGGTCACAGTGGGGACCCTTGGTTTTACTTTGTGGTGGAAGTTAACTGTTTGAACTTGGACATGCCCTCCAATGTGTTTTCTTGTCAAATACCCTCTGGTTGTTAGATTTCTTGATGTTTGCCCCTTTTTTCACAAGAGGAATGCAGACTGGTGAACTCTTTAGCCTTCTGAGTAATAGATCTGGCTCACTTTCTACAAAACTAGTTACTGAATCAAAGGCTGATGTTATCTTCCCTAACATTTTTTCTATAATGACATACAGACGCTCCTCATTTTATCGTACTTTGCTTTACTGCACTTCAAAGATATTGCATTTTTGAAAACTGAACGTTTGTGGCAACTCCACCTTGAGCAGATCCAGGGGCACTGATTGTCCATTTTTCACTTTGTGTCTCTGTGTCACGTTTTTCTAGTTCTCACAATATTTAAACTTTTTCATCATTATTGTATCTGTTGTAGTAATCTGTGATCAGTGATCTTTGATGTTACTACTAAACTCACTAAGGGCTTAGATGATGGTTAGCACTTTTTTTAGCAATAAAATATTTTTTAATTAAAGTATGTACGTTGTTGTTTTAGACACAATGCTACTGCACACTTAAGAGACTACAGCATAGTGTACATAACTTTTAGATGCGCTGGGAAATTATAAAAGTCATGTGACCTGCCTTATTGAACTATTCCACTGATGGCAGTGTCTGGAACCCAGTCCACAGTATCTCTGAGGTCTCCCTGTATAAAGCGTCCTCTGACATTTGGACAGTCTTTAAGGTATTTTGTTTGGCAGACATCAGTGACCTCTTCAGTATCCTGCCCTCAAGCTCTTCCTCTTCCCAACTCAATTTGCCAATATATCTCTGCTGCTGCTGCTGCTGCTAAGTCGCTTCAGTCGTGTCCAACTCTGTGCGACCCCATAGACGGCAGCCCACCAGGCTCCTCCGTCCCTGGGATTCTCCAGGCAAGAACACTGGAGTGGGTTGCCATTTCCTTCTCCAATGCATGAAAGTGAGAAGTGAAAGTGAAGTTGCTCAGTCATGTCCGACTCTTAGCGACCCCATGGACTGCAGCCTATCAAGCTCTTCCGTCCATGGGATTTTCCAGGCAAGAGTACTGGAGTGGAGTGCCATTGCCTTCTCCAAAGCTGCTTTAAACATGAGGACAAATTAAATCTGCCTATTGTAAAGAAATTGCACAAATATATGAGATATGAAAACATACCACAAAATCACTCTATGCTATTTTTAACTGCATCTCTTTACCAGCAGACCTCACAAGGTATTTGTCAGAGGAAAAAGAGAATGAATGAAAGAAAGAACAAAGGTGACAAAGAACAAATGAATAAAAGGAACAACACGGCTATGTTCACTGCATTTGTTTCTTAAAGATTATAACTAGTAATACTCTGTATCACCCACTGTATTAGTATGCAGAACTTAATATGAGAAAAATTCCATGTGAGTAAAATTATCATCAGTGGGAATTATTTTGGTCCTCAAATTCTGAAATAGAAGTGTTTTCCATTTAGGGATTGAAGGCAAAATTGATTTCCCTAGAGGACTACTTTGGGGCATCCCTACCATTAGAGTGTGATCCTCTCTCAGCAGGAGAAGACATAGGCTGCAAGAATCAAGAGCATCTCCCAGTCAAAAAGTCACAGTCCAACACACAGTCTCTATAATCACCCACCTACATGAGCCCCAGAAACAGCCTCCCTGGCCCTACATTAATAATAATAATGCTAATATAATGAAATTAAGTATGCCCTAATAAATAAAATTTTTAAACATTGTTCTTAATAGCTCAGGCTTAACATTTTGCATGACAATAGGCTTTAAAATAGAATTAAAAAAAAAAAAAACCCAGGGAGGCTCATCCTACTAATATTCCTTAAAGTAGTAACTTATCATCTAGTTTCCATTTGGCCATTGAATTTCTCAGTAAGTCCTAGCAAGGAAAAAAAGGAAAAGTGTACAAAATATAAAAATATAATATCAAGAGAAAAGTGTGGTCACAATTGAACATTAAGAGCAGTGAAGAGGCAAGTAAGTGAATCATCGTGTCCATGAGTAATACTGTGTCCATCTTCATACCTCTTGATGGGTTTCCAGCACAGCAGAAGACTTCCTGACTGTGGTTACAGTGTGCAGCCTGGACACAGGAGAAGAAAAATGCAATTTAATACCTAACACACACATATTTGTATATATACACACAGTTATATACACATCAATATGATGATGATGTCAGACTTGAGTGCCATGAAGATTATTTGTACAAAACTTGAATTTCAAAGAGATGGGAAATAGGAATCAATTTAGAATATTCAAAGTCAAGAAATTCCTTGAGCAGAGCTTCCCAAAAGCAAGGCACATTTCCTGTGCCCTAGTGAGTTTCCCGTCCTCTAAGACAAAATTCACTGCACACAACCTACCACTCAGTTGGGCCCAGTGACTCACCCAGCTAAGGTGGTCAGGGGAGGCTTGATTATAAGCAATGCCAGAGTCTGGGGCTTTGTTCTTCATCTTTACTAAGATATTAGGGATGTAGAACGCCTCGGTCCTTCACTATGCACCCCCAGAGTCTTCTGAACATGTCTATTCCATCTACAGTTGGCCTCGCATCTGAAGTTTGGGTCACCTGTTGCTGGTGATGAGCGGACTCATCGGCCCTCAGGTAAGGTGGAAGGCCTCTGACTTCATGAGCTGCAGTCAGTGTCTTCCTTCCCCAGCCTCTGGTTCACTGACTGTCAGTCACGGCTGTGTGTGTGAATCATCCAGGGGAAATAACCAACCTAACAACTGAAACTTGGACCCTATCCAAACCGATGAAATCCAAATTTCTGCAGATGGGTCTAGGCAGCAGTATTTTTTGCAAATTTCCCTGGGTGTTTCTAATACACAGCCAAGGTACAGAACCCCTGCTTACAAAATATGGGAGACTATTATGGATAATGTACCCCATGGACTGTAGCCTACTAGGCTCCTCCATCCATGGGATTTTTCCAAGCAAAAGTACTGGAGTGGGCTGCCATTTCCTTCTCCAGGGGATCTTCCCCACCCAGGGATCAAACCTGGGACTCCTGCCCTGCACACAGATGCTTTACCATCTGAGCCACCAGGCAAGTATTATGGATAATACAATGCAGTGAATAATGACACTTAAAAGGGGGCTCTCGGGCACATTTTCCCCTTCAGTTCATCAGCTGCTACTGAAATCTCAGGAGACCTCAATTCAGAAGGGGGAGAAATGAGTTAACTTTTAATGAACTGTTGCAATTACTCAAAATTTATTTCTACAATCTCATATTTAACACATTAGCTCTTTTATTTGAATTCAAAATATTTCCCAAGAGGGTCTCCCAGTAGGAGTAAATACATTTTAGAGCTCAGAAAAGGAAAGACCCAAGGATTAAATGAATCCAGTTTAATGCAGTTGAGTTGTTCTGGTAGCACGTGAACCACTCTGGACTGGTTTCCCATCATGACACCTTACGCTAGAGTCCTCCCCATTACCGATCTTCTTAGATTCTTAATAAAAGCAAAGACAAATAGGACTCCTTTTGTGTGTCTTCTTTGGAAAAAGCTAAAAAGAAAATTCTGGTGGCCACTTCTCCATCTTCTAGCTCTCCCCCAGATAGATCTTTCTAGACTCTGAAACTCATCACACCTCTTCAGCATTTCTTCCCCGAAGATGTTCCAAGCTCTAGGCCCCACCCTGTTTTATCACCAGCAACTGATTTTTCCACCAAAAGCTGAAACTCTGGAGTAAGGAAGGCATCCTTGCCTTCCTCTATATTTCATGTAAATGGCTAATAGGAGTAGGTGAACTGAGTTCTCTCTTGCCTGGCTGATTTTTCCAAAGGTTTGTGGCCCTTAGTCACTTTCTTCCACATAAATTTTTTTCTCCTTTTATTTTGGGGTGTTGAATATTTATGTGCTACACTTGTGAGCACATATACAGAACACAGAGTCAGTCTGAAGCAAAATTACGAGGCACGTGAAATTTGCCTTCAGCCATGCCTGTCAAATTCCCATCTCCTTCAGAAGAAAAAGTGCCTCAGTAATTTCTCCCACAGCTGCTCTATTAAAACTATTCCCTCCACCTGCATTCGCAATAGTATTAATAGCTGATGAGGGCAAAGTGACATTACATCCAAAGCATTTTAGCATTTGAATTTAGGCTTCCCTGGTAGCCCAACTGGTAAAGAATCTGCCTGCGATGCAGGAGGCCCCTGGTTCGATTCCTGGGTTGGGACAATCCCCTGGAGAAGGGATAGGCTACCTAGTCCAGTATTTTTCAGCTTCCCTGGTGGCTCAACTGGTAAAGAATCTGCCTGCAATATGGGAGACCTGGGTTGGGAAGATCCCCTGGAGAAGAGAGAGGCTACCCACCCACTTCAGTATTCTGGCCCAGAGAATCTCATGGACTGTATAGTCCATGGGGTCACAAAGAGTCAGACACAACTGAGTGACCTTCACTTCACTTCATTCAGTTCAGCAGAGATGGTAATAATCACCAGCAATGTGGAAGAAAAGAACACTACACCACCTAGCTCTTTTTACATGGGCATTTTCTGTAGTTACAACAACTTGAAAGATGAAACCCTAGGTCATCCCAATCCTAGACTCTGAGTAGTTCATTTTCCCAAAGATATCGTTGTTGTTTGGGATTTCCCAGGGAAGAATCCTGGAGTGAGTTGCCACTTCCTTTTCCAGGGGATCTTCCCAACCCAGGGATTGAACCTGCACCTCCTACACTGCAGGTGGAATCTTTACCACTGAGCCACAGAGGAAGCCCTATAAATAGCAAAATCCTTCTTAAACAGTGCTCTCCTACCTCCAGACTGTGTATGCCTTCCCCTAGACCACAGCAGCAATGACAACACGACCTTTTGTTCTGTGCCTTTTAAATCTGTCTTATTTGATGTTCTACCTATGTGCTAAGGAAATTCTGGGTCAAATGATTTGTCCCTTGCTCAAGCACAGTGAAAGATCAGGGTCACAACCCACATCTTCTCATTAGTTCTACCTTTTTCTGCTGCTCCATACTCACTCAAGGAAAATGAAAACTATCTGGACCTCATATGAGTAAGAATGAAGGGGCCTTCTCAACACTCCTCACCTGAGACCTGGAATTTGGGGCCTGTTCCACATTCAGAGAAGACTGTCCCTGATTGAATATGGAAGATGACCAACTCACTGCTGACTCAGTCTGAGCCTTTCCAGCCTTTAGGAAAGATGATTTGGATCCCCAAACTCACTGGTCCGTTGTGTAGCAGAAGATATAAAACAGGACATCAAAATCACAAAATGTAGGAGAAGAGAGTACAAAAATGTAGATTTGTTTTCCTGTTTAATTTTTTTTAATTATACTATATCAAACTAGACACTCCTTTCTGTTGTGAAAAGTTAATTTGGGACCAATGACATGTGGCACAGTACTCTTGGAGAGAACTGAATCTGGTTCCACATAAGGAAGATGATGGATGCTCAAATGGGCATAGCTCCGTATCTTAGCTGCTCCACAATAAAAGACCGAATCACTGCTCTCACCCTCTACTCCTGTTGTCCAACTCCTCCATATCTGATTACTTGATTTCAGGAATTTTGGTAGACAGAAAATAAAATCCTTCTCACATTCATCCTGAGTAATGAACTCTAACCCTAAGAAGGCAGTATGTCCTGGTGGCTTGAACCCCACGGAATTCTGAAACAAAGAGGATGTCATTCATTTCCAGCTTCTGAAATTTTACCTGAAGTCTTCCAAAGATTTCTTCTTAGTGGCCTTCAAACCACCAGTTTGGCAACAGGCAAATTTGTAATCGATGACCTGGTAAATGATGGGGTTGTACATTGCTGCTGATTTTGCCAGGAGGGTTGGCACCACAGAGAGCTGTATAGGGATGGAGTCTGGCCGTCCAAAAGCTGACCACACGGAGACCACCGCGTAAGGAATCCAGGCAATCAGGAAGCCAGCGCAAATCAACATCGCCACCTGGTGAGGGAAAGCGACAGAGAACAAAATTGAGACACTTGGTGGAAATGATAGCGGGTGGGGAGGAGCAGGTAGCCTATTCACACCCAAGGAAGTCTGTCTATCATCTTTTCGTTTATCTTGCCAGTGGGAATCATATCATATGGATTTCTGAGATATTCACCCAGAAAAAGTAATGAGTATTCTTACCCTGTTCACTGCATTCTCCACTCCAGAATTTGAACATACCCAAAAGACCCAACGTTTAACCCTATAAAAGCTGTCAGAATGTGCCTACATGGAGCAGGAAAAGCATGCTAAAAAGACATCTGTGCACCTGAAATTTCCAGACTTGTCAACCCACGTTCACTTGAAAACTAGATGAAGAATATGTCCACCTTGATGAAATTTTAAATCACCCACATTTGCCTCAGGAAACTTAGAAACTCTGCCTTTGTTTGAAATTCTAAGAGGAATCTTCTTCAGAGATTTCTATGAAATGTAATTTCCTTCGGCTCAAGTTTTTCTCAAGTCTGAGGCTCAGGTAGCAGAAATCCACTCGCTACAGAGGAAAAGAGAGGCAGTGAATTCAAACAAAAGTGACACCGTTGTACGAAGTGAGACTTTCCCAGAAAGCACTTTTCTCTTTCACCAAATTATATTTACCTTTAGGAAGGAACCTCTTAACTTTTAGATCAAAGAATAGTTAGAGATAAGGTTTAACCCACCCTGACTAGGTCCTCACTACCTCCAATTCAGTCTCTGTCAGACTGACCCTGTAGAAGTCTGACCCTGTAGTTATCCCACTTGAATCCAACAAATCTTTAGCAAGTATTTTGTGTGAGATACTCAGCAGGCTTTCACGCCTTGGCTCCACCCCTGTACAGCAGTCCCCAGCCTTTTTGGCACCAGGGACCAGTTAGTTTCATGGAAGACGATCTTTCCACGGACCGGTGAGGGGGATAGTCTCGGGACGATTCGAGCACACTTACATTCATTGTGCACTTTATTTCTATTACTATTACAATAGCACCATCTCAGATCATCAGACATTAGATCCTGGAAGTTGTGGACCCCTTCTCTAAAACACAAACAACAGCTCAACAAAGCTGAATATGGTTTAAGTGCCAGCTTGGAGGACAAAATTACATGCTACGGAGAAAAGTAAGAAACAATCTCAGGAGGAAGGTGGAATACAACCTACACATTGGCAAGTGGAAATAAAGGAACATGAGACCAGCACAAGCAAAGGCAAAGACAGCTATGTGTGAGGTTTGTACAGGACCTAGTGAGCTATTCGCTTTGGTGTATGAGAAAACAACAAAGGGAGATGAGACTGGAAAGAAAGATAACATCCACGCCCTCAGGGGTCTGTATAACCTACTACTGAGCTTGCACTGAATTCCATGTGCCTGAAAGCACTAGTAGGATTTTGGGCAGGAGGTATATGAGAGGCGTGTTTAGGAAGATTAACCCGTAAAAGAAAATGCAGCTGGAAAACACAGGAAGCAGAAAGGTCATTGTTTATGCATTCAGCCAACAAGCATGACTGAGCATCTCCTGCATGTTTGTGTTGAGGATAAAACAATGAACAAAGCAGATACATCCCTCCTCGCCTAGAATTTCCATTCTGAGCAGGTTTGTTAAGACAATAATCTAAAAAGAAATAAGAGGGATCTTAATGAGAGTTCTTTAGACTTAAAAGGAAGTCCAAGCCTTGGGCTTTATTTTAATCTGGAGCTATTTCAGGCCCTAGTTGAGAGGTGACCTAACTTCAAAGCTTCCTTAAACTGTTATCTATTAGACTATTCTTTCTGTAAAATGAATAATGAAATATACTCAAACATGCCCTCTGTGTGATGAAGATCTGGTGGTGTTCATTTGTATTTATTTTCCCGTTTCCCTTGTACCTTTGGTTAGCACTGCCAACATCCCTTCTGCTTTGTATAGTCTTTTATGGAGTTAGTGTCATAGGAATTACATGAGCTCGGTCTAACCAGTTGACTACGGGCTCCTGGCTACAGTCGTAGGAACAAGGTTGGACTTTTGACTATTAACAGCATAATCAGATCCACCTTGGGATTTCATAAGGCAGTTTTAGGAAAATTCAGCTTTCCTTTTATCTTTGAGTTCCCTACAGCCCTGGGAGGATGAGAGGATGGAACTATTTGAGGTCAGGTACCGGTTCCTCTTTCAGCCCCCAATGCCCTCATTTAAGAAGTAAAATAGGGACTTCCCTGGTGGTCCAGTGGTTAAGAATCTGCCTTCCAATGCAGGGGATGTGGGTTCAATCCCTCATGAGGGAACTAAAATCCCACATGCCACAGGGTAACTAAGCCCTTCTGCCACAACTAGAGAGACGCCTATGCGCAGGAACGAAGAGACTGCAAGCCACAAGGACCTGATGCAATTAAATAAATAAATATTTTTAAAAAGAAGTAAAATAACAGTTCCCATCAATAAAGTCACAACAAGCTGGTGTGAGGATCAAGGATGAGGAATGAGATACCAAATGTCTTCTTAATAATAGTTAAAGCGGCAATATTTGTGCACGCTTTTTTGTTTTTGAAATTCAACTGGAAAAGTTTTCCTGATAACAAAGTCACCTGTGTGCATGTGTATTTCAATATGCTTTTGCAGAGCTGAGCAGGAAATGGTCTGTACCCCTCAGTCTTCTTGACCTGTGGGACAGCCTGTCAGTAGGGTGCACTTGCCCTGGGAACCCCATATTTGTCAGGAGTCTCAAGGAGGAAGCATAAGAAATCCGCCAGAAAGTCTCAGGTTCTAAAGTTCTACCCAAAAAGTTCAGGCTCATTTCTAAATATGAACAGCACCAGAGAAAAACCTCAGCAATATCCATTTTGCTGTGACAATCGAAATCCCAAGCAGATGAATCAAATGAGACCAGACCTCGTGGACATCCTGAAGCCCCGAGTTAGGGTCCTGGACCAAAATTCTCACTGTGCTCAGCAGTTATCAAGACCTAAGGCACACATGCAACCCTCCAGCTTGTTTGCTTTCCCACCCTTCTGCAGAAGCTAACCCAGGAGAAATGGCATTTGGTTTGGTCTGTGACTTTTTTTGTAAATGGACTGGATGCCTCAAAGCTCACAGTGAGGGTCTTTTTTTTTCTTTCTCCTAAATCCCCAAATAAACAATAACAATATAAATAAAGCTTGCTTTCGCAGATGTCTGGAAACTTAAACATAGCTCCATCCTTTTTCCTTTGGTGAGTCATAAGATGGTTTCACAGTATCTCAAAAGCTGTTTTCTGTGTTGCTGCCAAAGTCATTGACAAAAAATAGACTAGCTCTTAGTCCATAATATTTTCTACATTTTACATATTTCCTTTTTTATGGGTGTGTGCAATGGGGAACAGTAAAGACTTAAGACATTTGCATTTTGTTATCCTTTTTAAAAGGAGAGAAGATAATTAAAATATACCAAAACTTTTAAATACATAGCAAATGAACCCAAGTGGTTTTTCTGAGACTTGAACAAAGCTAAATACTTTAAACTGAATGACTAGAAATCAAGTTTTAAAGTAGAAAGAGGGGGAAAAACTTAGATCTCAAAGTACTGCATAATGTTACTTATGTTTTTGAAGTGAAAATGCAGTTAACACAAGGCACAATCATTTTCTATAACCTTCTCATGTCAAAATATACTCCACAAAATGTTAAACATTGAAATATCAAATATTAAAGTTACTTTAGGAGAGACTACAAAAATTTGCAAAACTTTCACATGACAGTTTTCCCAGAAATTGTTTTGTCTTTGTTGAATTTGTTACAATATTGTTTCTGTTTAACGTTTTGGCTTTCTGACTGTGTGCCATGTGGGATCTGAGCTCCCGAAACAGGGATCAAACCTGCACCCCATGAATTGAAAGGTGAAGTCTTAACCACTGGTCTGCCAGGGGAGTCCCTCCCCAAAACTTTGTACTTAACTTGGAACACATTTAATCTTCCCACCAGTCTGTTCTTTACTTTCCACATTTCTAAATGTGTCTTCACTTCTGTTTTCCAAAATTTCTCTCCCAAATATCTGTAAACCAGTTCTAATACAGGCACCTGTACCATCAATCTCTTCTAAGTTGTTTATTTTTTAATTGCTTCATTTTTATCACTCTTTTGGTTCACCAAGAGAGGAATAAAACTTCAAATTCTTAAATTAGACCATTTTTGTGGGAGGAAATTCACAGAATATGTGTTTTGCTTCTACAAAAGAATCACACATCTGCAACCCAGTCGATTTTAAATATATCTTGCTGCAGAGGACCAAGAAATACCGGTATGTTACAGCTATGGTTCAAGCTGGTATTAAGTGTCACACAAGCAAAACTGCCCACCATGGATGCATTCCAGTGAATTAACCAATTAAAGCAAGAATAGAATAGGGATGAAAAAGCTTTATAAGGCTCTACCTGTGACACCAGTATATTTGAGACGTTACAGCAGAGGAGTTTTCCAAGAAGGAAAGTCCTCTGTCTTGTCGGTGTGCAGAGGCAGCATGGAATAATGGAAAAGTCTGACATGGAGGTGGGCTTCCCAAGTGGTGCAGGGGTAAAGAATCTGCCTGCCAATGCGGGAGACACAGGAGACTCGGGTTCAAGCCCGGGGCCGGGAAGATCCCCTCAAGGAGGAAATGGCAACCCACTCCAGTATTTTTGCCTGGAAAATTCCACGGATAGAGGAGGGATACAGTGCATGGGGTTGCAAAGAGTCAGGCACGACTGAGTGACTGAGCACAAACACACACACACACACACACACACACACACTCTCTCTGATGTGGAAGTGCTCAGGGGTTGGGATTCCAGTCCCCATTCATCTCCACCGAGCACTGTGAGGGAATCCCTGACTTGCAAGCCCTGCCACCTTAGTTCCTTCCACCAGCCTCCTTTGCCCAGATATAAAGAAGACTTCAGCCAACACTTGAAGCTTCATGCTACCTTGGATAACAAAAGAGATGAGGAGATGACTTGACGTGGAAGTGAAGGCCTCGAGTCAGGGCCAAAGAGATGGGATAAATTCCCCACCAAGGACGAGGCTGAATCACACACCAGAACCAGCTAGACTACCGATAACAAAGAAATTTCAGTGCCTGGGATGAGATCAGGTCCCAAGAAGAGAAATCACCACATCTGTGCGTTGAAAGACGGGGCAGGGAGGGGGTGCCAGCTGCCAACAGAAAGCCTACAGCTGGCAGGAGCACAGGCAGGATCAGATCTGGTTTTCCTCTTTGGGGTCTAGCCAGCAAGTACATGGATTTGTTCCCAACCAGAGGGGAAAATGATATTAAAAGACAGCATTGCAGTGATAAATGCCAGTTGTCAGGCTACAGTCCTCCACATGTGGGCAGCCTGCCATTGAGAGATGGCACAGAGGGGGCTGGACAATGGTGACCTACCTTCCTTGGCATTCTATTCCCTCATCTATACAAAAGCAGGGTAGTAATATTTCGCTTTCACATAACCTTTAAAAAATTAAGTAATTTGACCACTCCAAACACGTCTAGTTTGAGTTTCCTCTTTCCTTCTATTTCATCAGCAGAATGATGACAAAGGCCAACTGTCTCAGGCCCACCTTCATACACTGATAAAAATTTTTTTTTTTTCTGAGAGCCCCAAAACCTCTGTTAGCCCTGGTCACGATCCAACTAGAAAATATTAATTCATACTTTTTTTAAAAAAAGTAGAAGAGGAGGATTTTTTCACTTCCCAATTGCAGTTTTCTCAAATCTTGAAATACCACTACTCCATAAACAAGCGAAAGCTGTGGCCAGAAGCGGCGGATGTAAATTAGGTCATGTCACTCTGCGCATCTGTGTTTGGGGCTCTGAGTCTAAAACTGAACACGATATTCCCTGACGAGGCAGTGGCTGACTTACAGAACACAACATACAGATTTCTAAATACCAAGTTCAACCAAACAAGGGAGACCTCACTATTCACTCTAGGGTTCATCCGAGAGGTGGGGTTCATCCGAGAGGCCTCCGAGGTGGGGTTACTGCTATTCAGAGGGCAACGCATGCACAGTCCAAAGGCCCAGAGATATTAGTAATGAAAGCTATTTCCGCAGACTTTTAAACCACCCAACCACGCTAGCCATTTCCATAGCAATCCTTTTTGTCTTTCTTGGCTGTCACTCAACAGAGTCCCCTAAAAGCTGCCTCCTAGAACCTGGTGGGATTTCAGGGACAAAGGAGCTCAGATCCACTAGGAGGAAACAGCTCCCTGGGCAGGTCAGGGAGGCCTGAGGACAGCCTGGAATTTCTCGGAGCAGAAGCTCTGGGCTCCAGCCTCCACTGGGCCCCCATCACCCGTCTGCCTTCCTGTCTCTACAAACATCGTTCTCTGGGTCCCCTCACCCCACCCCCAGAATCGCACACCCAGAAGCTACCTTGCAACATCCCGCCCGCCCCCTCCTCCCCAACCGATCCTCACATGGGACCACCAAACACAGGGGTCCCAGCAGGAATTCTGTTTACCTGGACGATGTCATCTGACCCAGCCCTGATCTGGTCACTTACTGATACCGCGCATCGGCTCTCAGGGTTCAAGCTGCACACGGCTGCCACTCTGACATCTGGGGCCAGGAGCCTGCCTCACTTGAGAGGCCACGGCACAGTGGCAGGGGGGACACACAGGGGACCTGAGGGTGGCACCAAGGTCCCCAGCTGGGCTTCAAGGGCAGCATCGCCCACTTGCCCGGCACTTAGCTGAGCTTCCTTCCAGTACTATATAGTAGGCTCCCAAGGGCTGTCTGTTTTACACATGAGAGTGTATGTATGTCAGTCCCAGTCTCCCAGTTCACCCTCACTCCCTCTTCCAACCATGTCCACACATCCATTCTCTTGAGGCATGGTATTAAGTCCTGGGGACACAAAAATGAACCAAAAGACACGGTTGTTACCCCCACGGGCCTTACTGACTAGTAGCAAAGACAGACATTGACCAAACAGTCACAAAATAGGTATGCAACTGCAAACTAATTTTAAATTGTGGCAAATTCTAATAGGAAAATGTAAAAGCAACAGTGAAACATTTATATAGGAGGATTTGAATTCAATTCAGAGACTGCTTCTATGGGAAAAAAAAAAAACATTTAAGCTAAGAACAAGTAAGAAGAACCAGAGGAAAGGAATTCATTAATTAGTTTAAAAAAGAAATACAATTCAGCTTTCCCACCGACTGCCCTCAGAGTCCACATGTGGGTCCTCTGACTCTGAACCCTCAATAATAAATCATTCAGTGAGCAATACTGAAGAGGAGTCTTTTGAAGGAAGCAGAGGTTTTTCAGTTTTAAAAAGACTTCAGGGACTTCTGAAGTGGTCCAGTGGTTAAGACTCCTTGCTCCCAGGGCAGGGGGCATGGGTTCAATCTTTGGTCAGGGAACTGAGCTCCCGTGTGCCACCTGGCACAGCCAAAAATAAACAAAGTTATCTTAAAAAGTCTTCACAGTCAATGTGAAAAAAAAACAAAGGAAAACAAAATACCTCCTTGGGTATACAAGGGACAGAGGCCCTCAAGCCAGGGGTCAAGAGAACGGTTAACATTGATCAAGGTAATTATGTTAACACAGTGTATTCAATTATTGGTCATCCCAGCAATCCTGATTGAGCATCTCACAGATGCCAGGCACCAGAGAACTAGAGCAAATAGCACTTGCCCTCATCCAGCTACTGTCTCATAAAAGAGCCACAAGGCTGTGTCATTCAAAAAAGTGAACGTGCGACTTTCCTCATGGTCCAGAGGTTAAGACTGAGCTCCCAGTGGGGGGCCATGGGTTCAATCCATGGTAGGGAAAGTTCCACAGGCCACAGAGAGCCACCAAAACAAAACCAGAGTGGATAGGCCAAGTGCTCTGATGGCCCACGGCAGAGGGACTTCAACCAGCCAGGAGGGATCAGAAAGGTTTCTTGCTAGAAAGAGACATTAAGAGATACCCAGGTGTCCATAGGATCTAGGTATTAACTACAGGCCTGGATATTGTGGATAATCTATATGTATTGTGTACATGTTCAGTCACTTAATTGTGTGCAACTCTTTGTGACCCTATGGACTGTAGCCTGCCAGGCTCCTCTGTCCATGGAATTTTCCAGGCAAGAATACTGAAGTGGGTTGCCATTTCGTCCTCCAGGGCATCTTCCCAATGCAGGGACTGAACCCACATCTCCTGCATTGGCAGGAGAAGTCTTTACCACTGAGCCACCGGGAAAGCCCTCAGTATGTGTCAAGTGAATAAATATGAGGTACAAATATACACAGCATAGTAATATACAGAAATATTCATCAAAACTTCTTTTATTTCCTTCCTGTTACCCTACCATCCCCTTTGTTAAAAGAGCAGCAAAAGTGTTCACTACCACAGCACAAAGGTTTTTACAAGCAGAAGTGCCCAAAGAAGTAAAACATTCATGTCTCAGCTTCTGAATTTCAAAATAGAAATTTGAAACTTACAAGAGAGGAAACAGTTGAGAGAAAAGGGTTTTGAGTATGACAAAAATGACTTCGAGTATTTTACAATCAGAGACGTGTAAGACTAGAGGCATTAGGTGTACTTACTGTGTGGACATGTCAAAGGGATGTACATGGATTTAGGAGCCAGTTTTCCAAGCCCACAGCGAGTCGAGGGCCTGTAGCTCTTAGCAAGGGAGAACCTCAGAGGAGCTAGTGACTTACCTTGAGAAGCTGTCCTGAAAATACTTCACTGAACTAAGCCCAGCGAGGAGCAATAGACTCTCAATATGTTTGCAAGAGGAGAAAGCTCAGGCCTCACTTCCTAGGGTGCCAGCCAAGCTCCCAAAATCCACCCAGTGGATTGCCGCGGAAGGACGGGGAAGTAGCTCAAATTTCTAATGCGCCCAAAGAGCCCTTAACAGTTGAGAGACGTAGGATGCAAAGTGACCTATGACAATGGATGCCTGAGGCCAGAAGGAGCTGGGGTCAATAAATTGACAACAACCAAACCAAGAGCCCCACCCAAAGGTCCCACAGAGTCACAGAGACCTCTCTGGAACTTACAGAGAGTCAAGGAAGAGGCGGAAAACCTGATTCAACTGAATTTATCCTGATCCTGTAATGTTGTTTGTTTTACAAGGTCAAATGCAAATGCAGGCATAAAAGTGAGATTGTATTGTGTCATAAGAATAAAAGAGGTGTTTTGTTTTGTTGATTTCTTTGTTTTTTATTTTGCACACCTCTGCAATTTTGGTAATCTGTGAAATTTCACCCTGCTATAAAAGTCTGGCAAAACCATTTTTTAATTAATCAGAAGGAAATTATAATGTGGAGAAAGGTTTATAGCTAGAACATCCATATTTAAACTGATGAGATCAGACTGGCAAAATGTAGGCCTAGATAATTACCCACCTAGAAATAATTAGAAGACATCAAAAATGAATGATTTTGATCCCATAATGCAGTGAAGTGGCCTTTAAGTAATAAGCTTTTAGACCAAGCCATTCTGGAGATCAGAAAGCGCCAAGTGAACAAGCAAACTCCTGATCCCAAGAGGTAGTTGAATGAGGACAAGGTTTCTAAAATTATGAAAAGGTCCAGTGAAAGTTTTTCTACTTATTTTTACTCAGTACAAAAAAAAAAAAAAAGGATAAAAATTAAATAGTATTTTAAAACAGCTTAAATTTAGTAGAGAAGGTGCCACAGTAGAAAGATGTGTACAATGAACTATAGATTGTAATACATAATATTACATGTGTTAAGTGTCAGTCGTGTCCGACTCTTTGCAACCCCATAGACTGTAGCCTGCTAAGCTCTTCTGTCCATGGAATTCTCTAGGAAAGAATACTGGAGGAATGGGTTGCTATCCCCTTCTCCAGGGGATCTTCTCGATCCACGGATTAAACCCAGGTCTCCCAGGCTGCAGGCAGATTCTTTACCTTCTGAGCCACCATGGAAGCCCAATATATAACATAGACATCATATATAATATAGTATCATTTAAAATACATGTTAGAAACTACATATAAAATAAAATCATACACATACACGCCTACAGTTTTCATTTGGCATCACTTTGGTTAATCGGTGAGCCTGACTGTTTGGTCTACTTAGCGCAGGTTAAGGAGAATGATAACAATATGTCAAGTTTGGGATTGACATATGCATACCACTATATTTAAAACAGATAACCAACAAGGGCCTACTGTATAGAACAGGGGACTCTGCTCAAAAGTCTGTAATAACCTAAATGGGAAAAAAAATTGAAAAAGAATAGATAATATATATGTATAACTGAATCATTTTGCTGTACACCTGAAACTAACAACTTTGTTAATCAATTATACCCCAATATAAAATTTTTAAAAGTTATATAAAAATAAACACCAAAAAAATGCATTAAACTGTATACTGTGCTTGCATGTGTATGCATAATGAGCTTCAGAAATTCTAACGAGCTGCCTACCCTCAAGAGTACACAAAGAACCAATTTCTAGAATGTTGGTAAAAACTGGCCGTTAGTAGGTTGAGCTGAGGAATTCAACTAACACGAGAGAGGCTGATGAGTAACAGACTCAGAGAAACAGGAGAAGGACCGCATGGGTAGGTGGATGCAGACTCACTGCTCAAGAGCAGCCAAACGTCTCAAAGCCAGTAACCCTGAGGGACAGAAGGAGGAGAGGACGTCATGCCGTGCGTTCATGACGTACAGGGCTGCAAGGCCAACTGAGGTCAGACTCCCGCGTGACAGACATTCTCCTTCCCTGGGCATACCTCCAGGAACTGTCGAAAACAAACTCGTTATCTCTTTTGTATTCACCCAGTTTCTAGAACAATGTATGCGTGCTAAGTCGCTTCAGTCATGTCCGATGCTTTGCAACCCTATGTACTGTAGCCTGCCAGGCTCCTCTGTCTGTGGGATTCTCCAGGCAAGAATACTGGAGTGGGTTGCTATCCCCTCCTTCAGGGGATCTTCCCAACCCAGGGATCAAACCTGTGTCTCTCCTGTCTCCTGCAATGACAGGCGGGTTCTTTACCACTACTACTCATGCCACCTGGGAAGCCCTCCTAGAACAGTACTTGGTACCAAGTAATATTTGGATGAATTGAAATCCACATGTAACTTGAATTAATTTATTGGCATTAATTTTTTTTTTTTTTTTTGCATCACTGACAGGAGCTAAAGGAAGAATGGGAAATGAGGAGCTTAATTCACGATCCTGCATTTATGGAAATATTTTTCTTACTTCACACCTGACTATAAGCTAGAAGTAGATCATGATTCCTGATGCTGCATTTTTGTCCAGCATCTATTTTTAGGTTACTTTTGGCTCTATTTTAAGGTTATCAGTAGAATGATGAAAACTTCTTTCAGACTGCCTCCTACTCAAATGTGGAGTTTAGGGAGTAGAGATCAACTGGAACCATCAAGAATCTCTAGCTGATGAGAATTCGCTGGTGGTCCAGCGCTTAAGACTTGACCCTGTCATTGTCCTGGCCCAGGTTCAGTCCCTGGTTGGGGAACTAAGATCCCACAAGCCATGTAATGAGGCCAAAAGAAAAAAGAAAAAACTCTAGCTCACACTGTGCAACAAATAGTTCTTGCACATTAAGAAGTCTGAAATGGGGGACGAAAACTATTACTTGGACAAAAGTTTTGCCTTAGTAGGAAGCTACTTGTGGTCCGGAGGGAACTGTGTTACTCTTGGGTCCTGAGGCCAGCGGTCTCCAGGGTAGGTTTCGAGGAAACTTGAAGATGGTTATCAATCAACATGATGGATTGGGATACCAGAAGGATTAGAACTTACATGTTTTTTGTTTTCTTTTTTTTTTTTTTTTTGATCCCATCATGAAGAATGTGGGATCTTAGTTCCCCAACCAGTGACTGAACCCACACTCCCCATACTTGAACCTTTGAAGTCTTAACAACTGAGCCCATAGGGAAGTCCTTACAACAACTGTTATCTTTCAAATATAAGATAGAAACTAGGGCGTACCAATATTAAAAACACTGCTTGGTGAAAAGACAACCCTCAGAACGGGAGAAAATAGTAGCAAACGAAACAACTGACAATGGATTAATTTCCAAAATATACAAGCAGCTCATACAACTCCCTGGTGGCTCAGACAGTAAAGCATCTGCCTGCAATGCAGGAGACTTGGGTTCAACCCCTGGGTCAGGAAGATCCCCTGGAGAAGGAAATGGTACCCCACTCCAGTACTGTTGCCTGGAAAATTCCATGGATGGTGGAGCCCAGTGGGCTACAGTCCATGGGGTCACAAAGAGTCAGACACAACTGAGCAACTTCACTTTCTTTTCACTTACGTACAACTCAATACTAGAAAAACAAACAACCCAATCAAAAAGTGGGAAAAAGACCTAAACAGACATTTCTCCAAAGAAAACATACAGATGGCTAACAAACACAGGAAAAGATGCTCAACACTGCTCATTATTAGAGAAATGCAAATCAAAACTACATGAGATATCACCTCACACCAGTCAGAATGGCCATTATCAAAAGGTCTACAAACAATAAATGCGGGAGAGGGTGTGCTGTTGGTAGGAATGTAAACTGATATAGCCACTATGGAAGACAGTATGGAGATTCCTTAAAAAAAAACTAGGAATAAAACCACCATATGACCCAGCAATCCCATGCCTAGGCCTAAACCTTGAAGAAACCAAACCTGAAAAAGACACATGCATCCCAGTGTGCACTGCACTACTATTTACAATAGCTAGAACATGGAAGCAACCTTGATGTCCCTCAACAGATGAATGGTTAAAGAATGTGTGGTATATATACACAATGGAATATTACTCAGCCATAAAAAAGAACGCTTTTGAGTCAGTTCTGATGAGGTGAATGAACCCAGAACATATTATACAGAGTGAAGTGAGTCAGAAAGAGAAAGATAAATATCATACCCTAATGCATATATTTAGAAGAATGGTACTGAAGAATTTATTTACAGGGCAGCAATGGAGAAACAGACATAGAGAATAGACTTATGGACATGGGGAGAGGCGAGGAGAGGGTAAGATGTATGGAAAGAGTAACATGGAAACTTACATTACCCTGTGTAAAATAGATAGCCAACAGGAATTTGCTGTATGACTCAGGAAACTCAAACAGGGTCTCTGTATCAACCTAGATGGGTGGGATGGGGCGGGAGATGGGAGGGAGGTTCAAAAGGGAGGGGATGTATGTATACTTATGGCTGATTCATGTTGAGGTTTGACAGAAAACAACAAAATTCTGTAAAGCAATTATCCTTCAATAAAAAAATAAATTAAAAAAAAAGAAAAGAAACAGAAAAACAACTTGATGGTGAAACATGGCATTTCTATTGAGTTTGCTGAAAAATATTTTTCAATATAAAGATGAGATGTGATGAAAGTGTACGAACCACTGCATTAGGCTTTACTTGAATTCCTATAGGTCAGGAAAGAAAAGAGGAGGTACAGTTTCTTTGGTCTTCCCTGGTGGCTCAAAGTGTCTGCCAATGCAGGAAATGCGGGAGACAAGGATTCAATTCCTGGGTCGGGAAGATCCCCTGGAGAAGGACATGGCAACCCACTCCAGTATTCTTGCCTGCAAAATCCCATGGACAGAGGAAGCTGGCAGGCTACAGTCCATGAGATCACAAAAGAGTCAGACACAACTTAGTGACTAAAGCGACCAACCAATGGTTTCTTTACCATCATCTACACACCAGATGACAGGATAATAGGCTTATTTCATCGAATTCCCACCACAACCCAGAGAGACAGACGTTACTATTCCTGTTACACAAGATTCAAAGTGTCTACCTCTGGGTCACAAGCCTTGCAAAAAATCCAAACCCTTATCTGTTTTCAGATTGTCTGCTATTTTACAGAGCACCACAATATCTGATGGCTCAGATGGTAAAGAATCTACCTGCAATGCAGGAGACCTGGGTTAGATCTCTGGGTGGGGAAGATCCTCTGGAGAAGGGAATGGCTACCCATTCTTGCCTGGGAAATTCCATTGACAGAGGAGCCTCACGGGCTACATCCATGGTGTTGCAAAGAGTTGGACACGACTGAGCAGCTAACACTAATATTTGAAGGACTGCCGACTCTGAGACTAGCATTTGCCAAGGGACTCAACGCTGCAGAAACTCCTCTTATGTGAAGAACCCATAGGGAAGCAGACACAGTAAGCTCTTACTGTATAAATAAGGAATGTCCATAATCATACCCATCAAAATCCATGTGTGTGTGCCTGCTCAGTCGCTTCAGTCGTGTCCGACTCTTTGTGACCCTGTGGACTGTAGCCCACCAGGATCCTCTGTCGACGGGATTCTCCAGGCAAGAATACTGCAGTGGGTTGCCACGCCCTCCTCCAGACCAAACTCCATACGAAACATTAAATACCGAGGCATTTTATGAATGATAAAAGTTATTAATCTTATTGGTGAAATAATGTTTAAAAATCAATAATATCCTATTCAATATAGGAAATAAGCCCCCAGTAGATCCATTGTATAAATTTGGTAGATATTAAAAGTGTGTGTAAATGAGACTGAGATAGAGACAGAAGGGATACTACAAAGGTTTAAGTAAATAAAAACCAAGTTCAGAAGGACATAAACAGAGGGCATTTGAAGTTCTCCCAGTCTTCAACACTCCCTAGCTTCTTCACCCTGTGAAGTTTTAATTGATTCAGAACATGTCTATAAATTATGACTGCAGTTACCTTGGTCAATTTCACTTCCAGCACATGGCTGCTATGGATCCGACTGTCAAAATGAGCTACTTCTTTGGACGAGGACTTAACCTTGGCAATGATCTTCACATAGGAGAACACGATCACAGCCGTTGGGAGCACGAGGCAGAAGAAGAGGATGTTCAGGATGAAAATCTGGCCCCCTACTGAGGCCTGGGCCAGCCACCAGTCCAGGGTGCAGGAAGTTCCGAAGGGCTCAGGTGCGTAGTCCCCCAGACCTACCAAGGGCATGGTGGTCCAGAAGGCAGCATAGGCCCAGATGACCGCCAGGCAGATGTAGGCGTGCTTTCTTTTCAGCCAAATCCCTGGAGGTGGAAGAAGAGCATTATCAGGATGTAATCTGCCCTCCACCCAGACACCTCCCCTCGACAGGTCAAATTCCACATCCAAAGAGTTGATCCATTGGATTCTGGGAGACGTGGTCAGTAACCAAAGCCGGAGGGAGAGTTGGGTGGAGGGAAGGAGAGCTCCAGAGCTTGGGCTCTTTTTCCAAGAGAATAAAACAGGAAGTGATCTCACAGGGAAGGTTTTCTCTAGGCGTCTGGGAGCCTTGGGAGGGGGACGTGACAAAAGCTGGGGAGAGGTGGCGGTAAAAAGATGAAGGATGCTGAAGACGGTGGAAGATCTTGGGAAAATATCCAGAATGACCTTGGAGCGCCTATCCAGGATAAGAGGCTAACTGGCAGAATACACAAATGGAGCCCCAAAAAGCATGTGTTACGGGTTCATCAGAGGTAGAGTCCTTTGGGGGAGAAATGAGAAGACACTGCTTGTATCTTTAAAACATCCTTCTTCCAACAAACTTGTGTGCCTCTCACCTAAGAACTCGAGGAGTGGGGGTGGATGCCAGGGTCATGACCGAGTGGGGTGATGTTATAAGGGTTGGGTGAGAGCAGATTTTAACTCTTCCAATGTTATTAACACAACAGTCACATTCACAGCCAAAGGTGGAGAAGTGGGGAACCTAGGTAGAACATACCATGCTCTGCAAAAGTAATTCTGTGAAAATATTTTCAGAAAAACAAAGAAAAAGAAAAAAAAAAAAAAAAACTCCGTGTTTCAGCACTGGTTTCCATTAGCCAAAAGAGAATTCCAAGAAACAGTGCAGTCAGTTAAGGAAAGCTGTAACGCACTAGTGATCATTTTACAAAGTTCAATACCACCACCAAAGACAGGTCAGCCTGCTCTAGGGCTTCACCTCTACAGGAAGTTACCTCCGCCCCATTTATTGCCTGGAACCCAAAGAGCCATAGAGGTGGCTCCTACCTGCCTTGGGTTTTGGTAGCAGAGAAGAAATATCTAATCATATTTAATAAAAGCCAAATGATTTCTTCAGCACAGACTCTGCTTAGCGTCACGTGAGGTCTGGGAAAATCAGAAGGGCCTAATCCTTCTCATTTCTAGTATTTGACCCGCTTCACGTAACCTATCCAGACGTCAGTGTTCTTAGCAGTAAAATGGAGGAAATAAAAATCTACTGCTTACAGATGTTGAGAAGGGTGAAATGAACCATGCCAGGTCTCCTTTGCAAACTATGAAGGACTACGTTGACATGAATATTCACTCCTGTGTTGGTTTCATTTGGCTCCTAACAAGAAATGTAACAGATGGTTTCCTTCGTCTCTATTTTTTTTTTTCCAAATAGACATCATCATAAAATGCAAATCTCATGGACCCACCAGATAGGAGTAACAATCAGGTAGCCACGATATCTGTCAGCTCTTGGTTATCCATTATAACGCAGAAAACATTGGCACGGATAATTATATAAATTTACAGGAACGTGCATAAGCATATGTAGAAGCATTTACGGTGAGGGTTGCTTGGTGAGGTGTTTTATACTTACATTCGGTTATGGTGAAAGGCTGTCAAGTACAGGAGGGAGTAGATTAGTAGATTGGTTCTGTGATGCTCCAGCAGTCAGAACTAGGACCAATGGGTGGAGGTTACTGGGAAGCAGTTTTGTCTCAATATAAGGAATAACATTGTAACAACCAGAGCAGACCAATCAGAGAATGGGCTGCCTTGTGCAGTAGTAAGCTCCCCGTCACTGGTCACTGGAATTACTCAAGAAGAGGCCAGGTGGCTGTCTGTCAGGGATGCCTTAAAACACTTTATCCCATTGCATGGGGGAAAGGTCTACATGGCCCCAAGCGACTTTCTAATTCCAACATTCCAAGATACCGTGTGGAGGGTTTAATTGTGCAACAAATCAAATGATGAAACCAGACTATCGAGAATCAATCTTAGAAGAAGCTGGAAAGCATATACAGTTCCCACGGGAGCTGTGCCCTGCAGTGATTCTGGGGGGTGAGCAACGTTATCTCTATATTGGACCCGAAGCCTGAAGTCAAGAAAATATTTAAAAAGCAGAGACACTGAGGTTTAGTATTCCTCAAATATCTTCAGGAAATTGAACTTTTTGCTTCTTCATCTGTAAAATCTATAGGTATATTTAAAATTTACTTGATATGATCAAAAATAAGTTTATAGAAAAAAATTGACTCTGATATCATCCAGAATAGGAATAATTGTATTTTTTGTATTTTATTGGAATTTTGGATTCAAGTTATTTCTACTGCAGATTCTAAACTGTTAGAAAAAGCAATGCGAAATTTTTCTTACAGATGAGCGCTGGATGGTGCACACATTGGACCATGACCCTATCCCCCACCCCAACCTCCTGTATATTTTGTTTTTAATTTAGGATTGTAAACTTTTAAAATATAAAGAAAAATTCTACATCACTGAGAGTGTCACATCAACTTGATCTTTCCCATTTGGGGCTCCAGGCCATGTTCTGTCTCCATGGTGACAATCACCAAGCTGATGGAGACTGATGAACAAAGCGGTGTAGCGTGAACCAGCATCATTCTCCGGTTGCACCTAGTTCTCAATATTAAATTTAAAGGGCCAGATGTGTCTCTTTCGGGTTCAATAATTTTTCCAGAAGCCAAAGTATTCAAAATTTATTTTTCCCATGTAGAATGGTCTTATCATTAAAATCTGATCACTAGCCTCTGAAACGGTGTTTATGGCTGGCTCACCCTTAACCGATTCTCTTACCCACTGCTCTTTCTACATACCAAGACCACAAAAAGAATGTTGGCTGGTATTTCGTATGTGTGTCCTTTCCTGCAGGCTTGGTTCTCTAACCTGGAGGAGAATTCCTCATCTCTGCAGCCACGGGGAGCCTGAGTGCTAAAGGAGAATCAGAAAAATCTTTCCATATAATTATACTTACTACTCGGGGAAACAGCTAAAACATCTTGGACCCAATATCATTTCAGTGCATTTTATTTCTTTTGCTTACATGGCATAACACAGTAAAAGCTTACACACTTTATACAAAGAGATGATACTTTCATAAAAGCATCGTAGCGAAACACCAGACATTCCTATAAAAAATAGTATTGAAAGAAACCTACATAGACACAGGTTCGAGTCTTTAAGCATAAGTTAGAACAAGATAGGCTATGAGTAGAAATACTCCTAGTCTCTGAGTGTATTCATAATCTTTGTTTATTATCTCTGGGTAAAACGTGTACCACTCTGACAATCCACCTAGATTCGACTCTCAGGGAATAGAAACCTTCGTACTTACCATACGATAAATAGCAGATTTTCAGGTATCGGTCCAGGCTGACAGCAGTCATAGTGATAAGACTTCCACAGCCAAAGAAAAATCCAGCCCATCCATACCAGCGGCAGCCAATCCAGCCGAACACCCAGCGGTGACAGAAGCAAGAGATGATGGTGAACGGTTTGCCTACAACTAGAGCGCCAAGGGACTTGTCAAGGGACGTTCCCTCCGGTTAAACTTTACCCCGCTCACCCAACTCGCTGTGGAGTCTTATCCTAGGCAGGCAAGAAGGAGCTATTTTGGGAAACATGAGGTCCAATTTGTTTACAACCAGACCCAGATCTCTAGGATTTAAACTATTTATCCCTTCAGCCTTCATCGGCTTGTTTTGTTTGTTACTTTCTGGAAAGTAGTCTTCTATTTTAATTCACACCCTGCACCCTCCTTATCCAATATATATTCAATCTTCCCCCTCATTGAAGAGAACGGCCGAAGAAGCTTTCCAACACCTGTATCTGATCCACCTATCAAAAGAGGGTTCCCCAACCTTCATGCATTAGAAAACCCAAGTAACTGACATTCACAGCCTGCAAATACTGGCCCCTTCCACCCTTCCCAGGTGTACCCTCCCTTGGTACACTGTTAGTTCAGTCAAGTAACTCATCTTTATTGGGTGCTTTTATAAGCTAGACACACATCACCTCTAGCTATCTACACAGCCAGTGCCATACTCTAACTAACTAGACTGAGCAGCTTCATCTCAGAGCTTTCTAATCCTATTGGGTCTACACTCCATTGTCAGTAGGGAAACCCAATGTAAAAGAGTTCTTGTTTTGTTCAACAAATAATTATTTAATGCTCATTATGTACATGGTGCCAGAAGACAATGTGGAGATCAAGATTAACAGATTCATTTTTAACAGAGGAGACCAAACAATAATTTGTAAGATACGATATGATGGAATGATGGCTCATGATGAGTGGGTAGAAAAATGAAACAGAAGGAGAGAGACAGAATCTGCTGTTTTCAATCAGATCAGGGAAGACCTCTCTGGGAATGTGAGGTGTAGGTGGTTGCTAAATCAGTGGCCCAGAACTCGAGCAAAAGTTTAGAGGGAAAATATTCTAGGCAGGGCCAACAGCAAACTCAGAGTTTGAGCTAAGGGTCTGCTGGGTGGTGCTGCTGCTGCTGCTGCTAAGTCACTTCAGTCGTGTCCGACTCTGTGCGACCCCAGAGACAGCAGCCCACCCAGCCCCCCATCCCTGGGATTCTCCAGGCAAGAACACTGGAGTGGGTTGCCATGTCCTTCTCCAGCGCATGAAAGTGAAGAGTGAAAGTAAAGTCGCTCAGTTGTGTCCGACTCTTAGCGACCCCATGGACTGCAGCCTATCAGGCTCCTCCACCCATGGGATTTTCCAGACAAGAGTACTGGAGTGGGTCGCCATGGGTGGTGCTAAAGGAAGCCAAAAAAGGCAATTGACAGTGACTTGATGGAGTACAGTTATGTCTGTTGTGCCTGATCTGTCAGCAAAACAGATATGTTAGGCTTCTGTCTGGAGTGGAGCCTTTAACAAACCTCTGAGATGTCATCTAGAACCTTTGGGATGGCAAAGCATTTTTTTTACATTTTATTTATTTGTTTGTGTGTTTGTTTGTTTTTGGCTGCACTGGGTCTTTGTTACTGTGTGTGGGCTTTTTCTAGATGCAGAGCGTGGGGGCTGCGCTCTAATTGTGGTGCTCAGGCTTCTCATTGCCATGGCGGTTCTAGAGCTCAGGGGCTCAGGACATGCAGCACACGAGCTTAGTTGCCCCGAGGCATGTCGAATCCTCCCAGACCAGGGAACGAACCCATGTCCCCAGTGTAAGCAGGCATATTTCAATCACTGGATCACCAAGGAAGTCCACGCCAAAGGGATTTGATGAATGTTTTGGAAATGTCTCTCCCCAAACCCAGCTGCACATTAAAATCACTGGAGGATTTTTTTGTTTTGTTTTGCTTTGCTTTGCTTAATTTTAAATATCAATGTCCAGAGTTCCAACTCCCAAACAATCTGATTTAATTTATCTCGAGAAAGCTAAGCCATTACAGTATATTTTTTATCTCCCCAGGTGATTGTGATACATATTCATGATTGAGAGCCATTGATATTTAAACAACAAATATTAGTTGTGTAGATGAAACAAATCTGGTCTCTAGGATGTGTTTTTCAAGGTGCTTTATAATGAACATATTAAAGCAAGGAAAAAATTTAAAAGACATAAACATTTTTTTAAAATAAACATTTTTAAGACTTGGTGGAAGGAAAAAATGTATTGAGAGATATCCAGGGTTTCCCTGGTGGCTCAGTGGTAAAGAATCTGCCTGCTGATGAAGGAGACACAGGTTCAATCCCTGATCCAGGAAGATTCCACATGCCTCAGACCAACTGCTGTGTTGCAACTACTGAGCCTCTGCTCTTGAGGCTCTGCAACAAGAAAAAGCACTGCAATGAGAAGCCCGTGCCCTACAACTAGAGAGTAGCTCCTGCTCACTGCAACTAGAGAAAGCTCACACAGCAATGAAGACCCAGCACGGCCAAAAATAAATTAATTAAATTAAATTAATTAAATAAATAAATTTAAAAATAGAGAGAGATCCAGAGTTTGGAAAAAATGGTCTGAGTTGATCAGAGAAAACTAACCCATGGAAGAAAACGCTTCCTGGTGAATTACTCTAAGAGATTCGCAGAGCAGGTGGTTTATACAATCCTAGAGCAGACCTGCGTGGTTGAAAGCATTTTCAATGGACCCAGCCAATTACGCATGCTGTGTGCGTTAGTCATGTGTAACTCTTTGGGACCCTGTGGACCGTTGCCAGCCAGCCTCCTCTGTCCATGGGATTCTCCAGGCAAAAGTACTGGAGTGGGTTGCCATACCCTTCTCCAGGGGATCTTCCCTACCCAGGACTGAACCTGCATCTCCTGCATTTCAGGCAGATTCTTTACCCACTGAACTACCTGGGAAGCCCCAGACTAGTCTAACTCAACTTTAAGCGTCTGTCCGCTACAAGTAAAGGATGTGGCTGAACTGGCAAGTTTCAGTCAAGCATCACTAGGGGGCAGCATGGTGAGCTGAGCGGGAGCGCGATTATTCATGTTGCGACACCGCCATCGTGTGTCCAAATGGAAAATGGCACTCATTTTGCAGCCTCGCAAATCACCGCCAGGCGCATCTGAACTTATTTTCACAGAAAGGGGCCGGATCTGTCATGCTCCTCAGTATGCATGTGTATTTCCCAAAGAGCTGACGATATTTCAGCCTGTCCATGCTGAGAAAAGTCTTCACAAATAACCAAGATCATCCAAACTCAGTAAGAGGGCAGCGCATCCACTGCTGGGTGATAAATAGTGACTCAGTGGATCAACACTTACCACTGAGCCATGTTTTTAGAGATTTTAGCAGAAAAATCCACTTACGAAGAGAGAAACAAATACCAGGAAGTATTTTTTAAAGGATGCTTAGATGGGAAACTGCTAAAATATTTCTGGTGGAAAGACGAGTTGATGTGTGCTATTCAAACTCAATTTCCCCAATTCTAGTAACTTAAGACCACATGCTACATAGCAGAAAATAGGGATCCAAAGACATATTTGTGTGTATCTAGGCAACACTGGGATTGTATAGATGAACCCAAAAGGAGGTGACTTACCCCCAAATCATTCATATTTGTAAAAATGAATTACAGTTAAAGACAAATTGTATTCCAGTTCCTTCTTGCTGGGTAATCAGAGAAGCCAAAAAAGCAAGAAATGAACCAGGGATTCAAAATTTTGGCTGCACAACAAATTTACCTGGAAGCTTTAATTTCCTAATCCTAAATAATCTGATGTCAGAGTAACATTCTCAACCAATTAAATCAAAATTTCTGGGTATGAAACTCAGCCATAAGTTGTTGTTCTTGTTTTAAGTTCCCCAGGTGATATTTTTGTGCAGCCAAATTCAAGTGGTATTGAACTAAGTTTCCTATTCTTGCACTCAGTCCCTAAGCCACTCTTAAGTATGTCATTACGAGGGCAGCCCTCCCTCCTTCCTAGACCTAGACTCACCTCTCAAATTCATCTTTTAGCCTAAGACCTTACTCCCTTGATGCTTAACAGATTTCCATAAGAGTGGGAGGGATGTGACAGAGCTCAAAATAGTGATCTACAGCCTGTCTGTAAGTTTGTTTTTGGAATCATTTAGCCCTGTACAGTATGAGGTATCTGAAGCATCATGTATCTTTTCAAATTGTATCCTCAGCATGGAACACACTTGGCACACTGAAAGGACTCAATACACACTAAATGGCCAATCTCTACAGCCAGACACCACTCCACTGACTTATCACAGTTTCTGCAAAGATGACTTGTGAAAAGAGAAGCAAAAGAAGCTGAGGGCAGGGCGATCTGTGAGCCAGTGAGGACTTTATAACTGGGCATGGAGACCCTCAAAGGAAAAATGGCACGGCAGTGTTACCTGAAATCCCCAGATCACAGACTGCTAAATTGACAGTCATGATTTCCGCAGGTCTAAGCTTCTTTTTTCGTCTAGAAGACATATAAAGGACATACCCATTTCCAAACGTGGACAGAATCCCTACAAGGAAAAATAGAAATTTCCATCATTAAGACCAGGATTTAGAGCTCCCTCGGATATGAAACACTCCTCAATTTCAAAAACGGTCACCATTGATTTAAGAGGGTAGTGAGAGGACTCTAAATAAAAATCTAAGTTAAGAAGATGAAATAAAAAGCATGAGGTGTAAGTGACAGGCAAGGGATGGGTTGCCTCCAAAAAGGATAGGAGTCAGGGGTTATTAAACTGCACTTACCCAGAAAAAGGAACCACTGATTTCCCAGTGAAGCTCAGGAGGGTGAGGGAATCCCCATGGTCAGTACTTGTACTAGCCACCAGGATGGAGCATCTCCTTAGCCATCTTTAGAGTACTGGCTTTATAGAAAAAACTCCTTCCCTCTGATGAGAAGGGTGAACCCCTTGGCTATCAGTAAATTCTGAAGACGAAGTGACCCAAACAAACTGAGGTGTTTCACTCTCCTTGTGGACTCCTGAGGGGGAACTGGCATTCAGGAGTGGCAGAGGCCAGCTTAGGTTGGCATGGCCCCTTGCAAGGACAGGGTTCATCTCCTGGAGACATATCCAGGGCTTTTTGCATCCTGCGGACATGGATGTTGGGTGTCTGCCACTGCTACTGGACTAGGCATGGAGGGGAAGTGGGTGACAATTGGTAACACGGGCTCTCCCCCTCCCACCAAAGGGAGAGAAGGTGGCCGTCAACCCACCAACCTACCAACAATGGTATCAATGTGTTCCCACTTTTTAATATCCTTTTATTAATGACTGATCAGCTTTGCCATTACAATAACTGTTCAAAAGCTCTTGCAAACCCAGTTTAAATCCAAAAAGACCCAATCCCTACTGACTTTAGTGAAGAAAAGAATACACCTACTTCCATAGCTTAACATGTAGAGTAGATTTCTTCAGGAATTCTTGCTTCATAGCTGTGTATAAATGAGAATCTGGTACAGCTGCCTTTAGTAGTAAGGAATAAGGAGAGTATTAACAGGAGAAACCCAGATTTTTCTATCTTAACTTCTACTTCTCCACCACAATTCATTTGAGGGGCAGCCGTGTGTTTCACAGCTGGGTGTTTCAGCTGATGGTATGAAAACAGCAGGCACTAACTGCATTGTGCTCTTAGGAAACTGTGAATTCCAGGCGTCAGAGCGGCCTTGTGGGCCATTACAACCTCTTTAGCTTTCTTAAGACAGAAGAGGCAAAAAACAGAAGAGACTGTGGAGATTCCAGAGCAAACCAACTGAAATGAAACCCAGGTCTCATTAAAGGGAACCAGCTAGCAAGGCACACTGGGAAATTAAAAAGTGACAACATGGCTGGAAAAATTATAAACACGTGGCTTCTACTTCGTATCCAAAAGATTAAAAGCAGTAACTATGCATACGCATTTGATACACAAAGATCATTTAAACATCCTTTGTCTTTTTCTTCTCTTTTGAGAATACTGAATTTCTTACTTTTCCTTTCTTAAATTATTTTTACTACTGATTCATAAGGCTTCACCCAGTGCCCAAAGCTTATCAAAAAACAGTCAACTCTCTACGAGCTACATATAAATTATTAATAGGGGAATATTAACAGAACACAAGCTTATTTTTAATGAGAGTCAAAGGAGAAGAAGATGAAGAAGGTAAAAGCTAAAGCAAGGGGGACTTTTTTGATGATGGCAATCCTGACGCTTTCTATGAATACAAAAATGTTAGCTCTTGGATATAGACCCTTGATGAACTGTTTCTAGGAAAAGAGCAGAGGATGGAAATGGGTCTCTTGTTTATTTCTCCTCTATTCCAAACTCACATTATTTTTTCATCTTCCAGTTTTCCTCAAGACTTCTAGTATTTCACAAGAATGTCACTCCACTGGTTCCTTAAAAGAATCCGGGCACATCCTTACACCTGTCCTAGAAGTGGGGGAATCAGGCACAGAACCAAGCCCAAAACTGGGTCAAGGATGAGTCCAGCCTCCCCTTCCCTCCAGCTGAATCTGGCTGCACCCTGAACAGAGACCTGGGTACATATGTTTGGTCCCACCTTCGACTCCCTGAGTCATCCGAGGCTCCCTTTGTTCCCGGATTCTTTGGGGACCTCTTTTCCTGGCACCTCCTCAGCACTCCCACTTGAATATTATAGTAGATTTTCCTTCAGACCCCTAACCATCCTCTCTATTTTGTGTCGTCTGGAGAAATCTGTCAGGTTACAGGTGCTACTTTGCAATTCATTCCTCACAACTGGTCGAGACAAATTCTATTTACAAGACGTCTATTTTTCTGTCTTTTCTGATCACTGAAGGTACTTATGTTTCATAAAAATGCAATGTGGATTTTACTATCGGATAGTCTCTGTGTGGGCAGAGAGCAGTTTGCCCATTACGTTCACAGCTGTGTTTCCAGCAACATAAACAGTGGCAAAGAATGGGCACTTTGCCCATACAGTTGTGTTTGAAAGGATGTGGAGGTCCATTTATAAGAAACAGAATTTAAGCCAGTATAAAAGTAACTAATAACAAAACCAAGGACTCAGGAAAACCCTTTGTAGTAGAATTTCTAATTCAGTTTCATTAATTCCTTTTCCTCAAGCACTGACCATAGAAGGGTCTCCAGACTTTTCTAATGAGTTTGGCTAATTTCAGGAGTTAAATGAAAGTCTTAGCCAGTAATAAGTAGATGAGAAAGAGAGATGGGAGGAGGAAAGAAGGGAGCAGGAGAGAAAGAAAGAAATCGAGAAAGCTTGACCCAACACGTGAAAAGATTAAAGGCAGACACACCTAAAGACGTAACCCACCTGCACGCTGGTTACCCAAATTTAAAACAATGATTTTAAATGTAAGAAAAATATTACGGTTGAATCGAATTACCTAGACTGGTGCTGTCCAATAGAAATATAATGGAAACCAGAAATATGAGTCACATACATATTTAATTTTTTTCTGGTAGTCATATCAAGCAAAATAAAAATATTACTATTTATTTTGAAAATATAGTTATTTAACCTCATGGGTTAGCTGTGTGTGCTATGCTAAGTCGCTTCAGTTGTGCTCAGCTCTGTACGACCCTACAGATTGTGGCCTGCCAGGCTCCTCTGTCGATGGGATTTTCCAGGCAAAAATACTGGAGTGGATTGCCATGCCCTCCTCCAGAGGACCTTCCCAAACCAGGGATCGAACCGGCATCTCTTGGTCTCCTGCACTGAAAGGCAGGTTCTTTACCACTAGCACCGATTGTTTAAAATTATTAATGAGCTATTTTACATTATTTTTTCTGGTCCTGTGTTTTCAGTATCTGATTTCTATTTACACTACACACATCTCAATTTGGAGAAGTCAGAAGTACTGAGGAGCCACTCGCGGCCACCACACTGGATGCCAAAGCCAGGAAGAAGACGAACCACGCTGTGGATCAGGCACAAAAACTTTAGACCCTGGACTGACTTCCACTTACTATTCAAACATTTTTTCAACTCTCACCAAAATCACTTGGTGATGCTATCATGGCCAGACTTGACTTTAGGTGAAGCAAACTCAGTGTGATCCTCTTGACGGCAGCATGGGGACAGAGTTCCCTCCGTTGCAAAAAACAGAGGCTAAACTAGATGCTTTCTAAGGTCCATTCTGAGCCTATACTCTTATCATCATATCAAGAACACTTTTCAAAAAGTAAAAGCACTCTATTTTAAATAAGATCTCCTTATCATTAATTTTATTATTTGGTAGACAAACCTACTACCAAAGCAATCAAAGTGAAATAGTCTCAAGATAAAGTATTTTGCTGTAAAGCTTCTTGGATTACCGAGGGAATATTCATCCCTAATAATAAAGATAATGGAGTCATTTCTATGAAACATATAAAGGCCGGATGCCACCCGTTTTTCCTGCTTCCTCCCACTCTTCATCACAAAATATTCACTTAAGTGTTTGCATCTTTGTGCAAAGTCAACATAGCAGCCTATGAATTTTCTAGGTGCAGCCTTTGCACGGAAAAAGAAAACAAGGAAACTTACCAATGATTGTTAAGTAAAAGCCAGCCACTAAATCCGCTTCCCAGGAAAGCTTGGAAGCAAAGGGATCCCCATCGCGAAGATAAGGCGGCCGGCGCTCGTCCGGGGGTGGGGCCGTGTGGTTCAAAGCCATGCTCTCCTCCAGCGCAGCGGTCTGAAAGGCAGACGCGTGCAGGTCACAACAGCCCAGAAGAAGCCCGCCCGACCCATCTCACGGCAGTGCCCCCAGCTTTAAAGTGAAAATCAAGTTCGCAGGGTCATGCTTGAGTCTCTAATAAGCGGTGAACACTTGAGAGTTTTTCTTCCAGTATCCACATTTGTCAATATTCAATTCTCCAGTGTGTAGGTTATCCAAGTGTATATTATTTCTTTCCCACAGCCACCCAGTTTGTGCCACTTCACACCCTCTTTGGGTGAATAAGAGGCGGAAGGCCAAATCTCATCCATTTTACTGCTTCTGGCAATTTTTTTTTTAACTTTTAAACTTTTTACTTTATATTAGAGTATAGCCAATTAATAATGTAGTGATAGTTTCAGGTGGAGAGCAAAAGGACCCAGCCAAACATAGAGTATCTATTCTCCTTCCAACTCCCTTCCCATCCAGGCTGCCACATAAGGTTGCTTCTCACAATTTTTGTAAAGGTCTGAGCCAAGAAAAGATGTTGTATGGATACACACAAACATATACATACACACACATATGAGATATTTAATCAATATTTATTAAAATGCTATCAATATATTATCAATATATAAAATATTTTAATTTGCTAGAGTACAGTGGGTTTTTATTTATCCAAATTGCTCAGAGGAGCATCTCTGTCAGTTATATGTTCAGTGAGCTTCAGAATTTTTCTAAAAGAAAAAATAGCCATTGATTATTAGAGCATTGCATACAAAGAGACATAGAATCTTCACTAAATGAAGTTAAGAACTAAAAGATTGTCAGGAAAGGAACAGAAAAAAAATATTTTACAAAGTAATAAATTTTAAAGCTGAGTTATTTAAAAACAAAATATTACATTAGACCATTTAGAAATGAGTTCTGTTTTGGTTATAATTGGTGCAGTGATAAAAAATCAGCCTGCCAGTGAAGGAGACCCGGGTTCAATCCCTGGGTCAGGAAGATCCTCTGGAAAAGGAAATGGCAATGCACTTCAGTATTCTTGCTTGGAAAATCCAGTGGACAGAGGAGCCTGGTGGGCTGCAGACCATGGGGTCACGGAGTCAGACATGACTGAGTAATTAAACAGCAACACTAGGCTCAGCCACAGGCAGATATGAGTTTCAAGTTTCTTAAAGCAGAAAGCAATCGCATGACTGCCCACCCCCACCCCTTCCAATCCAGTCTCTAAATCCACTGTTTGCTGTAGAAATACCATATAACAGTGCAAATGCTTCTGTGAAAAGCCTGATATTTCAGGGAAGATGCCAAGAGTTGCAAAAGAAACCTCCTATCTAAAAGTGAAGAATAAAATAAATGACTGCTCAAGACACTGCCCCCCCCCCAGATTTATGATTCTATGTAAAGATTAAAAAAAAACCTATTGGAGTAAATTGTATGTCATTAATCACATTATTCGTATTCAGATATTCCTTTGAGCAATAAAATATACTCTGGCACCCTCACATTTGCACTTAATGGTCTTTTGCCCATGAATAATGCTTCTTAATACTGTTCTCATAACAGCTTACTATAGAAAAGTCTAAAAACACCCCCACTCCTCATCACCTGTAAAAGTTTTCAATATTTTTTGAGTTATTAGCATTGACCTCTATGATTTCACATTAAAAATTAAGAGGTAACTTGAGATGGGGCCAGACCCAAGTTCTCCTGTCTAAACTGAAAGAATTTACAAATGACTATTTAGCAGATATGGAAAGCAGAATGGCAAATGGTCACCTACTAAGAAGTAAACACCATCAATCAGTACCAAGGATGATGATTTAATTCTATCCAACTTTATCCAGTCTTAGAATTATCTTCAAAGAATGTTAGGCCACAGATTTCTCTCTGGCCTGCTGAATTGTCACTGTTTAAGGCAGGAGGTAAGGGCTTCCCTGGTGGCTCAGAGGTTAAAGCGTCTGCCCGAATGCTGGAGACCTGGGTTCGATCCCTGGGTCAGGAAGATCCCCTGGAGAAGGAAATGGCAACCCACTCCAGTATTCTTGCCTGGAGAATCCCATGGAAGGAGGAGCCTGGTGGGCTACAGTCCACGGGGTTGCAAAGATTGTAGATAGCTACTTATACATAGAATCTGAAAGTGTTCTTCCCAAAATGGGCTTCCCTACTGGGCTGCTCTGGCTTCTGAAAAGTTTGTGTTTTTTTTCGTGTGGTTTTTTTTTTTTTGCCTGAAGGCTTTATCAACCCCACATTTATTTCTAAGTATATACCATCTGAGGGGCTTCCCAGATGGCACAATGGTAAAGAATCCACCTGCCAATGCAGGAGGCTCAAGAGACACATGTTCAATCCCTGGGTTGGGAAGATCCTCTGGAGTAGGAAACGGCAACCCACTCCAGTGTTCTTGCCTGGCAAATTCCATGGACAGAGGAGTCTGGTGGGCTACAATCCTTGGGGTCCCAAAAAGTTGGACATGACTGAGCACGCATGCATGCACATATATTATCTGAGAAAATAAGATGTGACTCTGTCAGCATCCATGAAATCTTTAACATCAAGGAGTTTATGAAATGGGTTACTTGGTACCCAGTAGCAGCCAGTGGAGCTGAAAATAACTGAGATACAGGTAACGTCAGTTATGGTGCAAAGGAGGAGGATGGAAACATGGTAACACATGGTGATGCTTGAAAGAACACGGAAGGCCATGAAATATCCAGAAAGTGAACAAAGAAGCACCGAAGAGTTAGGGAAAGGACGTCAAAGCAAGAAGAGCAGCAAGAATTGACAATTTTCAACTTCTAGAGGTCAAATTTCTTAGCATGAAGCCTGATATAATGTAAGCAAGGAAGCACAGATTTTAAAATTCTGTAAGTCCAATGGATGGCTTATCTAGGTCCTTGTCAAGTGGGTGTTGGCCCATTTTCACTACTGTCCTCAAAGGTTACTCACAATAGGCCTAGAAGACAAAAGGTCTGTGGTTAAATTCAATTTAACCTCAATTTCAAAACTATGCTGAACCAAAGTGGTGAAAGCAGATGGACACACTCGTCTTGTCCTTGATCTTAGAGGAAACCCTTTCAGTTTTTCACTATTGAGGATAATGTTTGCCATGGGTTTTTCATATATGGCCTTTAATATGTTCAGGTAGATTCCCTCTATGCCCATTTTCTAGAGAGTTCTTACATAAATAAGTGTCAAATTTTGTCAAAAACTTTTAAAAGAATTAATATAGATGAAAAAAATACACACTGATTCCAGAAATGTATGCCCTTCACTAGGCTGGAGGCCAAAAACTCAAGATCAAACTTCCTTGTAGCTCAGCCCCAGTGACCAGCCAGCCTGGGCCCCTCATCGTAAGCAGGGAGATAACTACTAAAGACCCAGGGGTGGAATTTTCTTTGCCTGCTTTGTTCTCACCTCTCTGCTGTCCTCTTCAGTCTCGGGCTCTGCCTTTCCCACTGGAGACCCACAGTGCCTTATGCCATCACCCCCACCCTATCCTTTCCTGTCAAATTCTTCTCTAAAAAATTGGAGTTGACGTATGTGGTTGACATAGGAGAGTGTTCACAATGTATTTGGTGGGGAAGAAAAAAAACTATCAAAGACTTATGAAACATTCGTGTTGGACTCTTTGCGACCCCATGGACTGTAGCCTACCAGGCTCCTCTGTCCATGGGATTTTCCTGGCAATAGTACTAGAGTGGATTGCCATTTCCTTCTCCAAGGGATTTTCCCAACCCAGGGATCAAACCCAGGTCTCCCACATCATAGACAGATGCTTTACCATCTGAGCCCCCAAGGAAGTCAGAGAAAAAATAGAAAGATATATATCGAGGGATTATATTTTTTTATTATGAATTGTGGTAGTATTGTTACTATGCATAGTGATATTAGGAGGAATTTTTCCTCTACTTTTTATTTGAGATCACTTGATGATATATTCATTTTCTAATTATGTAGCAAGGGTATGTTACTTTTATAATATGTATTATCTATATTTTAATATAGGAGTTGTTACAGATTATTTGTGAAGTTTGTGAAAAATTTACACCCATTCATTCATATAGACATTTACAAACTACAAGTTGTATGGTAGGCCTCTACTGAGTCCATGAGTCCCTTCCCTTGGGACTTTGTCATTAAGCAGGGGCCTCGCTGGAGCTGAGTTAGATTTTTCTGCCAAAGACTCTACTCATAGCCCTGAAATCTCACCACACACAGGGAGCAACTCACATCTCTACCCCTGATCTGTGCCTAGCACTGGCCTGAATGTGTGTCAGCCACAGGTCTGGGACCCAGGAGACACCTTGGGAATTTTCTCCCCATTTCTTGAGTCTCTTCTTGCTCACTGAGTGTTCTGCAAATTTAATAAGCTTAAACCATGCTCTTCGTGGCGATTTTTTTTTCTGTGTCAGCAGCTGCAGAAGCTTGATGTGCATCAGGCAGTAATGATACTCATACTAATATGTTGTAAACCACATCTATACCCTAGTGAAGCAATTTGGATGATTCTGGCATCCTTGTATTAAGGATAAGGTATTTTTGTTTTTTATATACATAAAGAAGGACCCTGCAAGAGCTTCAACAAAGTGGCAAAGAAGAAAAAAAATAATAATAATAATGTGGGAGCTCAAATAACCCCAATCCAGGTCTCCAGAGAGGTAGCCTTTATAAGTTAGTTAAGTGTTAATGAGATCCTTGCCTGCTCTACAGGAGAAATATTCACAGCCACAAAGAAAACTAGCGATCAGCTGAGGTAGGCTGTCAAACATAAATGCACATAACACCCTCCAGATTTTCCTGTCGTGGTTCAATATGACGCTAGAGAAGAAAATAGTCATTTTTTTGACCCACTTAAGACAAGAAGCATGAGAAGGAAGAGAGGGATAGAGGAAAAGAGAGGAAGTGAAGACGGGAAAAGGAAGCAAAGAATATTTTCTGCAGCAGAACCAAACCAGCAAGAGAGCAATCAATTCAACTCAATAGCTCCTAAGCCATGTAAAAAGGGGGCTGAGTTGTCTGTTGAGAATAATAACCTTCGAGTCAATTTATTCCAAGCAGTTCAGCTTGAAGCAAATTGACAAATCTAAGGCAATGGGAAGATTGTAAGCCATAGAAGTCTGCTTTAATACTGTCTTCAATCATTCGTCTTAACTTTTTGTGTGTCAGCTGTCACATAATTCCCAATTCAACTATCTCTCCTCTTCTGAACTTCTAAGTAATGAGTTTGAAATTAATTTATCCCACATTCTCTCCAAACCACTTTTCTCAGGCAAAAGGCAGTACAAATTTCATGTAAGAATGACTATGTTAATTCCCAGCTCTCAGTACTTCTCATTCTCAGGACAAGAGTCCCCACCTACTCAATACAAGTACCAGACAGCATTGTCCAACTCTGGCATGAGGCACATTTGCCCCTTCCTTTGCCTGGGGTACTCCCATCCTCTCTACCTTAGGATCTCTTCCTAAGGAAGCAATCAAATAGCCCAGACCTCAGCAGATTATCAAGGTAGGCATTGTCTCAAGAGCATACAGGAAAATGTAAGCCCCAGAGGGGACGCTAGAACCTCAGGACCCCTACTGGCATCATGACAGAACACCAGGTCCACAAACCCTTCCCAAGTGGGGAATACTTTTGTCCATACCCTCACAGTGAGCATTTTATTTCCTCCCCCCAGCTCTTAAACTCTAGGATAAAAAGAAACTTGGGCAAAATAAAATGGCTTTGAAAAAGGGATACAAAATCTCCTGTTTCCTTTCCAAATTCATGTCCTGCAGGCTCTGAGCTCATCCAACTCTCCATATCTGGTCGTGTAGCTGAGATTCCTATTGACAACGTTGCCCTCAGGAATAGTAATGGCCAACATGAAGCACATGCAGAATCTTCAGCAGATGAATCTATTCATATTCCTTTAAGAAGAAATCAGCCATACCACATGAGGGTTAAAGAAAAATGGGAGGAACAAACCGGCTAGACACACAGTTACTTTGACAGGAAACTCAGAGGGCTTCAGACAGATCCGAAACTGTAATTTTCCTGCAATCTCTCATTGTTCTACTGTGCTTCCTTGTTGCATTCCTGACCCAATATTCTGTTTCTGCAATGCCTTTTAAGCATAAGTTGATAAGCATTAGTTGATAGATTTCACCCTAAACTCAACAAGAGCGGGGAAAAAAAATCCGGTTCGCTTCATCAATTACACAGTGGCATTCAGCATAAAGAGTCAGACAGAACAGCTCTAACTTGCTCCTAGTTCTTACAACCCCAAAGAGGAGGGAGAGACGTCCCCTAAAAGTGAATTAAGAACCGCAGTCTCTGTGTCAGCCTCGGCCATCCTTATCATTCCCTTTAACTAACCATTCAACTCAAATGTCCTATTTTCCCGACAATCATCTTAGAATTTTTTGTTTCTTCATATTTTTCCCCCTTGTTAAAACTCACCAATTTAAGGGCCTGCCAAAAAGAAATGTCTTTCCCTGGGCTTCTCGGGCTGGGTTTGCTCAGATCTTGCAATGTCTTCCTATTGGTTCTTTCCAAAACACTAGTTACTCTGCCCTTCAGCTGATTTTAAACAGTCTCAAGTGAAAGGTACTCATTTTCTAGACTTTCCTGCTCTCTCCACCCCTCTGCTGAAAGGACCAATCATATCTTTGGAAAAAATAATCTCATTTTATTGAATTATTGAGAAGAGATGTAATTTTTGGAAGCTTAACTTTTTGATGATTAAAAACCCAGCAGCAGCTACTGGGCCCAGATATTGATCAGAAACTAGAATAATGCTATTTGCTGACTGTACTTAAAAACAGCATATGCTTGCTTTTTTATTTCCAGATTTTCAAATCTCAGATTACTGTTTAGGACCAAGAAAAAATCCTAGAGCTTTTTATTAATTGTCTTCTTAGCTTTTTTAAAATATCAAAGCACACTCTCTTCAATTACCTAACATAACTTCCTGAAGGAGAGCACAAAAATAGAAAAAGAGAAGCTCACATATAATTTTTAAAGCATAAACCTTAACGCTTTGTCCTGACCTGGTTTACGGCTCTAAAGTTTTACCAAAATTAAAATCGAGGTTTTTTGCTCTCTGGTATTAAGCATCTATGGGATCCTAGCATGGATCAGATAGTCTTCGTATAACTGGAACTGTGTTTAGTGTTCCACATGCCTTGTTCCATTACAACTCCACGACAGTAGTTTTCTGTCAATAAGAATACTGAGACTGGGGCTTCCCTTGTGGCTCAGTGGTAAAGAATTTGCCTGCCAATGCAGGAGGCACTGGTTCGATCCCTGGTCCAGGAAGTTCCCACATGCCTCGGAGCAGCTAAGCCCGTGCATAACTGTTGAGGCTGTGCTCCAGAGCCCGGGAGTCACAGCTGCTGAAGCCCACAGGCCCTAAAGCCTGTGCTCTGCAACGAGAGATGCCACTTCAATGAGCAGCTCTCGCACTGAAACTAGAGAGGAGCCCCTGCTCGCTGCAGCTAGAGAAAAGGCCACCCAGCAGTGAAGACCCAGCAGAGCCAAAAAATAAAATAAATGATAAAAAGTGGAAAAAAAAAAAAAGTGAAGTTGCTCAGTCGTGTCCAACTCTTTGCGAACCCATGGACACCAGGCTTCTCCATCCATGGGATTTTCCAGGCAAGAGTACTGGAGTGGGTTGCCGTTTCCTTCTCCAGGGAACTTCCCGACCTAGGGATCGAACCCAGGTCTCCCACATTATAGACAGACGCTTTCCGTCTGAGCCACCACTTGATCTCAGCCAAAAGGCCAAGAAGCCTTTAAAAAAAAAGAATACTGAGATTTAGAGAAATTCAGCAGCTCAGGAGAAGTTATACTACTTAACTCCTGGCAGAATCTCATTAAAAACTTGTGGACTAAATCAACGAACAAACATTTAACCCACACAGAACACTGTTTCAAATATGTTCAAATGTTTTCGTCAACAAAGGGGAGAAATTATATGTATAATAAAGGGGGGAAAGGGTATGTGTCAATAAACAGTCATTTCAGCCAAGTCTCCTAAAAAATAAGACTATTTCAGAGCAGTCCCCAAAAGAAATGTTCCCAGAATTTCCAATACAATCTCGGTTTTAAATAGTCCACCCTGTCAACACAATAATTGTGCTTTTTCAATCATGAGATCCCATTTTTTAATTTCAGACTTACTGAGGTATAACTGACTTACAAAATTATAAGATATTTTAAGTGTACATCATGGTGATTTAACATACATTGAGAAAGGATTTCCTTCCATTGAGTTAATTAACACATTCCTTGCTTTATATATTTATCTCTGGTTTGGTTTTTGTTTGTTTGTTTTTTGGTGAGAACATTTAACTTACATTCTCTTAGTAAATTTCTATTATACAATACAATATTAGATTTCAATTACAGTCACCACGTTATATGTTAGAGGTTCAGATCTTACTCATCTTATCACTGAAAGTTTCTACCTTTACCTCTCTCTATTTCCACCAGCTTCCAGCCTTGGCAATCCCTTTTCTACTCTCTTTCTATCAGTTTGACCTTTTCTTTCTTAATATTCCGTATATAATGATATCATGCAATAGTTGTCTTTTTCTGGCTTATTTCACGAAGCAGAATGCCCTCAGTTCAGTTCAGTCACTCAGTCGTGTCTGACTGTTTGTGACTCCATGGACTGCAGCACACCAGGCCTCCCTGTCCATCACCAATGCCTGGAGTTTACTCAGACTAATGTCCATTGAGTCAATAATGCCATCTAACCATCTCATTCTCTGTCATCCCCTTCTCCTTCTGCCTTCAATCTTTTCCAGCATCAAGATCTTCCAGTGTGTCAGTTCTTTGCATCAGGTGGCCAAAGTATTGGAGTTTCAGCTTCAGCATCAGTCCTTCCAATGAATATTCAGGGATGATTTCCTTTAGAATTGACTTGTTGGATCTCCTTGCAGTCCAAGGGACTTTCAAGAGTCTTCTCCAACACCACAGTTCGAAAGCATCAATTCTTCAGCAACTCAGCTTTCTTTATAGTCCAATTCTCACATCCATACATGACTACTGGAAAAACCATAACTTTGACTAGATGGACCTTTGCTGACAAAGTAATGTCTCTGCTTTTCAGTATATTGTCTAGGTTGGTCATAGCTTTTCTTCCAAGGAGTAAGCGTCTTTTAATTTCATGGGTGAAATCACAATCAGCAGTGATTTTGGAGCCCCCAAAAATAAAGCCTCTCGCTGTTTCCATTGTTTCCCCACCTATTTGCCATGAATTGATGGGACTGGATGCCATGATCTTAGTTTTCTGAATGTTCAGTTTTAAGCCAACTTTTTCACTCTCCTCTTTCACTTTCATCAAGAGGCTCTTTAGTTCTTCTTCACTTTCTGCCATAAGGATGGTGTCATCTGGATATCTGAAGTTATTGATATTTCTCCTGGCAATCTTGATTCCAGCTTGTGCTTCTTCCAGCCCTGCATTTTTCATGGGGTACTCTGAATATAAGTTAAATAAGCAGGGTGACAATATACAGCCTTGACGTACTCCTTTCCCAATTTGGAACCAGTCCGTTGTTCCATGTCCTATTCTAACTGTTTCTTCTTGACCTGCAATCAGATTTCTCAGGAAGCAGGTCAGGTGGTCTGGTATTCCCATCTCCTTCATACTTTTCCAGTTTGTTGTGATCCACACAGTCAAAGGTTTTGGCATAGTCAATGCAGCAGAAGTAGACATTTTTCTGGAATTATCTTGCTTTTTTGGTGATCCAGCGGATGTTGGCGATTTGACCTCTGGTTCCTCTGCTTTTTCTAAATCCAGCTTGAACATCTGGAATTTCATGGTTCATGTACTATTGAAGCCTGGCTTGGAGAATTTTGAGCATTACTTTTCTAGCGTGTGAGATGAGTGCAATAGTGCAGTAGTTTGAACATTCTTTGGCATTGCCCTTTTTTGGGATTGGAATGAAAAGTGACCTTTTCCAGTCCTATGGCCACTGCTGAGTTTTCCAAATTTGCTGGCATACTGAGTGCAGCACTTTCACAGCATCATTTTTCAGGATTTGAAACATCTCAACTGGAATTCCATCCCCTCCACTAGCTTTGTTCGTAGTGATGCTTCCTAAGGCCCACCTGACTTCACACTCCAGGATGTCTGGCTCTAGGTGGGTGATCACACCATCATGGTTATCTGGGTCATGAAGATCTTTTCTGTATAGTTCTTCTATGTATTCTCGCCACCTCTTCTTAATATCTTCTGCTTCTGTTAAGTCCATACCATTTCTGTCCTTTATTGTGCCCATCATTGGTATCTCTAATTTTCTTGAAGAGATCTCTAGTCTTTCCCATTCTATTTTTTTCCTCTATTTCTTTGCATTGATCACTGAGGAAGGCTTTTTTTATCTCTCCTTGCTATTCTTTGGAACTCTGCATTCAGATGGATATATCTTTCCTTTCTCCTTTACCTTTAGCTTCTTTTCTTTCCTCAGCTATTTGTAAGGCCTCCTCAGACAACCATTTTGCCTTTTTGCATTTCTTTTCCTTGGGGATGGTCTTGATCTCTGCCTCCTGTACAATGTCACGAACCTCCATCCATAGTTCTTCAGACACTCTGTCAATCGGATCTAATCCCTTGAATCTGTTTGTCACCCACTGTATAATCATAAGGGATTTGATTTAGGTCATACCTGAATGGTCTAGTGGTTTTCCCTACTTTCTTCAATTTAAGTCTGAATTTGGCAATAAGAAGTTCATGATCTGAGCCACAGTCAGCGCCCAGTCTTGTTTCTGCTGACTGTATGGAGCTTCTCCATCTTTGGCTGCACAGAATACAATCAATCTGATTTCAATATTGACCATCTGGTGATGTCCATGTGTAAAATCTTCTCTTGTGTTGTTGGAAGAGGGTGTTTGCTATGACCAGTGCATTCTCTTTGCAAAACTTTGTTAGCCTTTGCCCTGCTTCATTTTGTACTCCAAGGCCAAACTTGCCTGTTACTCCAGGTATCTCTTGACTTCCTACTTTTGCATTCCAGTCCCCTATAATGAAAAAGACATCTTATTGGAATGTTGGTTCTAGAAGGTCTTGTAGGTCTTCATAGAACTGTTCAACTTCAGCTTCTTCAGCATTACTGGTTGGGGCATAGACTTGGCTTACTGTGATATTGAATGGTTTGCCTTGGAAACGAACAGAGATCATTCTGTCATTTTTGAGACTGCACCCAAGAACTGTATTTCAGACTCTTTCATTGGCTATGATGGCTACTACATTTTTTCTAAGGGATTCTTTCCCACAGTAGTAGATATAATGGTCATCTGAGTTAAAAATCTCCCATTCCAGTCCATTTTAGCTCACTGATTCCTAAACTGTCAGTGTTCACTCTTGCCATCTCCTGTTTGACCACTTCCAATTTACCTTGATTCATGGAACTAACATTCCAGGTTCCTATGCAACATTGTTCTTTATAGCATCAGACTACTTCCATCACCAGTCACATCCACAATGGGGTGATGTTTTTGCTTTGGCTCCATCTCTTTACTCTTTCTGGAGTTGTTTCTCCACTCTTCTCCAGTAGCATATTGGGCACCTACCAACCTGAGGAGTTCATTTTTCAGTGTCCTATCTTTTTGCCTTTTCATACTGTTCATGGGGTTCTCAAGGCAAGAATACTGAAGTGGTTTACCATTCCCTTCTCAAGTGGATCACATTTTGTCAGAACTCTCCACCATGGCCCTCCCATCTTGGGTGGCCCTACACAGCATGGCTCACAGTTTCATTGAGTTAAACAGGCTGGTCCATGTGATCAGTTTAACTAGTTTTCTGTGACTGTGGTTTTCATTCTGTCTGCCCTCTGAGGGATAAGGATAAGAGGCTTATGGGAGCTTCCTGATGGGAGAGACTGACAGTGGGGGAAACTGGGTCTTGTTCTGATGGGCAAGGCCATGCTCACTAAATCTTTAATCCAATTTTCTGTTGATGGATGGAGCTATGTTCCCTCCCTGTTGTTTACCCAGGCCAAATGATGGTGGAGGTAATGAAGATAATGGATACCTCCTTCAGAAGGTCCCATGCACACACTGCTGTACTCAGTGCCCCTGATCCTGCAGCAGGCCACCACCAACCCACACCGCTGTTGGAGACTCCTGGACACTCATAGGCAAGTTTGGGTCAGTCTCTTGTGGGATCACTGCTCCTTTGTCCTGGGTCCTGGCGCACACAAGGTTTTGTTTGTGTCCTCCAAGAGTCTGTTTCCCCAGTCCTGTGTAAGTTTTGGCAGCTCTATAGTGGGGTAATGATGACATCCTCCAAGAGGTCTTAGGCCACATGCAGAACTGCTTCACCCAGAGCTCCTGCCCCTGAGTCAGGCCACTGTTGACCTGGACCTCCACAGGAGACACTCAAATACTCAAAGGCAGGTCTGACTCAGTCTCTGTGGGGTCTCCTGGTGCACACAAGGTTTTGTCTGAGCCCTCCAAGCATCTCTGTGGGTATGGGGTTTGATTCTAGACACGATTTCTCCCCTCCTACCATTTTGCTGGGGCTTCTCCTTTGCGCTTGGATGTGGGATATCTTCTTTTGGTCCAGCATTCTCCTGTCAGTGGTTGTTCAGCGGCAAGTTGTGATTTTGGAGTTCTGGCAGGAGAGGGTGAGCGCACCTCCTTCTACTCTGCCACCTTGTCTACTCATGTCCCTTCGTGTTAGCACAAAAGGATTTCCTTCTTTCTCACAGCTGAATAATATTCTGTTGTGCACATTTACCCATCTTTTTTATCCATTTGACTTTTTATGGATACTTTGATTGCTACCATCTCTTGACTACTGTTGTGATCTCACTTTTGAAAATGTTCTCACCATAAACATGCCTCATTTCCCATCCCCGACTCACCCTCCTTCTGAAGGTCAGACACCTTGTTTTTCAAAACCTTGACCTGAAGGACAAATCTGTCTTTACTGAAAGCATGTGATTTATTTTATTTTTTAAAATTTGATTGCACTGCACAGCTTGCAGGATCCTAGTTCCCCAACCAGAGACCAAACCTGGGCACTGGGCAGTGAATACACAGATTCCCATCTGCTGACCAACCAGAGAATTCCCAGTTATTTACTTTTTGAAATTTGCAAATCATTATGTCTCTCCAAAGAAAGATGTTGGAATGAGAAAAGTAATGAAAAGATGGCTTAAATGGAGGGAGGGGAGAAACAATACAAAGACAATGACTTTTTAAATTTGTGTGTGGATTCTCTACCAATGCCAGGCCATGTCTTTTGTGGCTTCCCTGGTGGCTCAAAGGTTAAAGCGTCTGCCTCTAATGCAGGAAACCTGGGTTCGATCCCTGGGTCGGGAAGATCCCCTGGAGAAGGAAATGGCAACCCACTCCAGAATTCTTGCCTGGAGAATCCCATGGACGGAGGAGCCTGGTGGGCTACAGTCCATGGAATTGCAAAGAGTCGGACACGACTGAGCAACTTAACTACTAACTGCTATTCTTGCCACAAAATGAAATCTCTGTGTGGATTCAAGAGACCCAAGATCCAGGATTAGTTATACTTGGATGTGTGCTAAATCACTTCAGTCACGTCTGACTCTTTGTGACCCTATGGACTGTAGCCTGCCAGGCTCCTCTGCACGTGGGATTCTCCAGGCAAGAATACTAGAGTAGGTTGCCATATCCTCCTCCAGGGGATCTTCTTGACCCAGGGATAGAACCCGCATCTCTACCATCTCCTGCATTGGCTGGGAGGTTCTTTACCACTAGTGCCATCTAGGAAGCTCTTTAGTTATGCTTATTGTTGATATAAAAAGGTAACTAATGACCACAGAGAATCAGAGTTAAGTGTCCAAGGAGAGTCTCAAATGCTGGATTCCAAGAAGGAAAACATGAATGGTTTAGAAGAAAGTGATGCCTTCTATGCAATATAGTAGTGTCCATAAAACTATTTGGGTGATGTTATCTATCTCTAAAATTAAAAAATATCTGTTCTTCTACCATGCAGATCTAATTGGTTCTGGGAATAAAACAGTAAAACAATAAAGTTTGTTCCTTCTTTCATGGAGTTTCCATTTTAATGGAGGCGCAAGATCGCTACAAAAATGTATTTAATTACTGTTGAGATAAGCACTTATTCGGTAAGCATTACTAGGAATTACAAGTGTCTAAAGTCACATGGTGGGAATTCCCTATTTTAGAGGTGGGCCAGGGGAGTGAGTATGAAACAGCAGGACCCTATGGTCCTCCCACTATGTCCTCTGCCTTCTTTTGTCTGTGGAAAGCTTTAGTCAAAGAATAAGTTTACTCAGAGAAATAAGAACATGTGGAAACAAAGGGAAACAGTCCAAGGAGACTAAATGATGATAATGTAGTCATCAAACATAGTAAGCACTTTTAGTTCCTTCACAAGGGCTATAGATAATATTCTGAGCCATTTCCTATGAGCTATCTTATAGATACTGAAATCCCCCACCAGGTGGAAGAAGTCATTAATAATTACATGATGACCAGACTATAGCCATGACTTAAGCTGCTGCAGTTCCAAAAATTGGCCTCAAAGAAATGGAAACAAACCGACCCTGGAACTGAAGATTAGCTGTACCTAAAACAACCAAATCAGATTGATTATATTCTTTGCAGCCAAAGACAGAGAAGCTCTATACAGTCAACAAAAACAAGACCAGGAGCTGACTGTGGCTCAGATCATGAACTCCTTATTACCAAATTCAGACTTAAATTGAAGAAAGTAAGGAAAACCGCTAGACCATTCAGGTATGACCTAATCAAATCCCTTATACAGTGGAAGTGAGAAATAGATTTAGGGGCCTAGATCTGATAGATAAGAGTGCCTGATGAACTATGGAATGAGGTTTGTGACATTGTACAGGAGACAGGGATCAACACCATCCCCATGGAAAAGAAATGCAAAAAAGCAAAATGGCTGTCTGGGGA
>SJYQ01001396.1:1885296-1974441 GCA_006410935.1 Redunca redunca | reverse complement strand
CAACCTAGATAGCATATTCAAAAGCAGAGACATTACTTTGCCAACTAAGGTCCATCTAGTCAAGGCTATGGTTTTTCCAGTGGTCATGTATGGATGTGAGAGTTGGACTGTGAAGAAAGTTGAGGGTCGAAGAATTGATGCTCTTGAACTGTGGTGTTGGAGAAGACTCTTGAGAGTCCCTTGGACTGCAAGGAGATCCAACCAGTCCATTCTGAAGGAAATCAGCCCTGGGATTTCTTTGGAAGGAATGATGCTAAAGGTGAAACTCCAGTACTTTGGCCACCTCATGCGAAGAGTTGACTTATTGGACAAGGCCCTGATGCTGGGAGGGATTGGGGGCAGGAGGAGAAGGGGACGACCGAGGATGAGATGGCTGGATGCATCACTGACTCAATGGACATGAGTCTGAGTGAACTCCAGGAGTTGGTGATGGACAGGGAGGCCTGGCGTGCTGCGATTCATGGGGTCGCAAAGAGTTGTGAACTGAACTGAAAACAACCAAGATGATGCTGGTCGGACCACTGATGATCAATTTCAAAATGTCTGCCAGAGATGACTATGCTGTTTTTGCATGTAGCCCTCTCCATCTGTCTATCAATTTCTTCCCCCTGATTGTCGGTGGGGGGAGTTGGCCTTTGGACAGAGGTCTGCCCTCTGCTCCAGTTGCCAGCATCTGAAATAAAGCAAAATTTACTTTCCACCAATTTGGCTGGTTTATTGGCATTTGAGTGCAAGCAGCCAAATCCGACACCTTTCAGTAACAGATGTGCCTTGATAAGGTTCTGGGGTAGTTAAAAGCCTCAGATGGAAGACAAGCTGTCATTTATCAGATCCAGCACTTAGCCTCTGCCAGGGGTCCTCCTGATATCCAACCCAAGACAAGAAGCTTTGAGGTGCACATCTCACTCTTCTCTGGGTCTCAGCCAAAAAGATCTCAAGACCACCCCCAGGACAACAGTATCCAGCACCTAGTCCACTGAACTGTGTTCTCTGGTGTGTGTCTGTGTGTGTATACTTACTGCTTCAGTTGTATCCAACTCTTTGTGACCCTATGGACTGTAGCCTGTAAGGCTCTTCTGTCCATGGGATTCTCCAGGCAAGAATACTGGAGTGGGCTGCCATTTCCTCCTCCAGGGATCAAAACTTTGTCTCTTGCTTCTCCCGCATAGGCAGTATGAATATTGACAGTATTCTTTACCACTGAGCCACCTGGGAAGCCCGTGTTCTCCATTATACATTCCCAAGTAATCTTGAACTTCTCTTCCATAGAGCTCCCTTCTTAATGCATGTCTCTTCTGCCTGACAGAAAAATTCATGGCTACAGGAACTGTGACTCTTGGTGACCAATGGTGCCCCCAGGACCAAGCACACCATCAGAAGCATATTTAGTAGGCACTCAGTAAATATTTTTTGAGTGAATCAATCAATGAAGAGGGAGCTGTTCCATGTTAGAACTGAAACCAAGAGGCAAGGATTCAGGGTGACACAGCAGAGGATTTGCACAGTGAGACTGGACCATGTTGACTGTCCCCCTGTTCCCTCATGAAGAAAATAAAGAGTAGGAATTTGAGTTAACATTTATCCCTACTCTCTTGCTTCTGAATTGTTCTGATTATTAGTCATGGTGCTATTTTTCAGATCCTCCAGTGCAACTTTTCAGTTATAAGCTCTTGGGCCCCAGATATTGATAAAGGAAGATTTTCTCATCCATTTATTTGTCCTTAATCTTCTTTGTCTGTCATTTTGACTTAACACCAGTAATACTCAAGCAGATGGTTGTAAGTTAATGCTGCTTCCCTGGGATTTAACATATAAACTTAGGCATTAGGGGAAATGCAGATTTATGTCTCCTTTTATATCAGGAAAGCAATCACCATAAAAAAAAATCCATCTCAATGAATGTTTTTCCCACACAGGAAGCCAAAAACCTATGTATCTCAACTGAAATAATCCGACTTGTCAACTGAGCTACTATGAATAATGTCTCTAGTGGCATTTTTTCCAGAATAGTAGCCTGCATTCAGCTCCCTGATTCCACACTTTTAAAGGACTACTTCCATCTTAGCTGAGAACAAACTCAAATCTAAGTCATCTTAAGGAATGTGCAATTATTATTTTGAGCATCCCTGCCCTGTAACAAATACACTAGTGCAATATTTAAGTTTTATTATAGGTGACTATTTTTTTAATTTTCTTTATTCCCTCTTCAGAGCTTTTCTCCTTTCTTTGGCTGGATGGTTCCATTCTAGGTATTTTAGATGTCTACTCTCTCACTTCCTTCATATGCTCCTCCAATGACCTCTTTACAGTGTGGTTCTTCCCTGGTCAACCTATATAAAAATGCCCAGCTTTCTACCTTGGGAGAAAGGTAGATATACCTTCCAGATATAACTCAGGGAGGAAAAATCCAAACACTTTGAGTTGAAGAGACTGACTAGAGAGTTTAGAAAGGTAAGAAAATATCATCTCTAATGGAGCCATATGTCACCCAATCAAAACTGACCCAGACTTGACACAGATGTTCGAATTAACAAAGACATGGAAACAATCATTATTATAACTCTTATGTATGTATGGGCTTCCCTGGTGGCTGAGAGGTTAAAGCGTCTGCCTGCAATGTGGGAGACCTGGGTTCGATCCCTGGGTCAGGAAGTTCCCCTGGAGAAAGAAATGGCATCCCACTCCAGTATTCTTGCCTGGAGAATCCCAAGGATGGAGAAGCCTGGTAGGCTACAGTTCATGGGGTCGCAAAGAGTCGGACACGACTGAGTGACTTCACTTTCACTTTCACTTATTATGTATGTATACATACGAAAACATTACAAAGATTAGAAGTGAAGAAAAATAAGTGTAATACCATGTGGTTCTTATGTTATATGCAGAGCGCCTATCCTTTAAAGGTTGACTGTGATCAGTTATGTGTGTAATAATTCCTAAGGCAACCACTAAAATAACAAAACAAAGAGTTGTAGCTAATCAGCCAACAAAGGAAATAAGATGATATCATACAAGTAAAAAAGGAAGGAAGAACAAAGATTAGATGTCTTTGTCAGGGTTCTCCAGAGAAACAAAATCAACAGGGCTGTGTGTATGTGTGTGTGTATGTGTGTGTATGAAGAGGGAGAGATTTATTAGAAGAAATTGACTCACCTGCCTATGGAGGTTAATAAGTCCAGCAATCTCACTCACTTCTGGGTATTTTTCCAAAGAAAACAAAAGCACTGATTTGAAAAGACACATGTACTTCTATGTGGGTGTATTTACAACATCCAACATAGGGAAGTAAACTCAGTGTCCATCGATATATTTATGGATCTAGAAGATAAATATTGTTGTTCAGTAGCTAAGTCATGTCCAACTCTTTGCAACCCCACAGACTGCAGCAAGCCAGGCTATCTTGTTCTTCACTGTCTCCTGGAGATTGCTCAAAGTCATGTCCTTTGAGCCAGTGAAACTACCTAACCATCTCATCCTCTGCCACCCTCTTCTCTTTTTGCCTTCATCTTTCCCAACATTAGGGTCTTTCCTAATGACAAAATTGTTAAGAATTTTCTGTCTAACTAAAGGAAGAAAAGGGCTTTCTTAATGGCTCAGTGGTAAAGAATCCACCTGCAATGCAGGAGACAAAGGAGACAAGGGTTTGCTCCCTGGGTTGGGATGATCCCCTGGAGGAGGAAATGGCAACCCACTCCAATATTCTTGCCAAGAAAATCCTGTCAACAGAGAAGCCTGGCAGGCTACAGTCTATAGGGTCGCAAAGAGTTGACCACAACTGAACAACTGAGCTTGTCAAGGAAGAAAATCTCTTTGACTGAAACTTCATTACTAAAAGTCTTTTAAACCATACTTTCACCGTGCCAAGTCACTTCAGTCATGTCTGACTCTTTGCGACCCTAAGCCCACCAGGCTTCTCTGTCCATGAGATTCTCCAGGCAAGAATACTGGAGTGGCTTACCATGCCCTTCTCCAGGGGATCTTCTTCACCCAGGAATCTAATCCACGTCTCTTATGCTTCCTGCATTCCCAGACAGCTTCTTTACCACTAGCGCTACCTGGGAAGCCCAGGTGATAATTACCTGTTTTCAAGTCTGAATAGAATCACAAGCCTCATGGCTTTTTGTCTAGCTAGAAGATGACTTTTGTCAAAGAGATGATCTTTCTCTGCCTCTTACTCTGCTTTCTGGAACACTTTTCCTCACGCCTCTAAGATCAGCTAAATGTCACTATATGTACCATTCCAGCAATATGTGAACCGTGAACTTTCAGATGTTCAAGCTGGTTTTAGAAAAGGCAGAGGAACCAGAGATCAAATTGCCAACATCCGCTGGAGCATGGAAAAAGCAAGAGAGTTCCAGAAAAACATCTATTTCTGCTTTATTGACTATGCCAAAGCCTTTGACTGTGTGGATCACAATAAACTGTGGAAAATTCTGAAAGAGATGGGAATACCAGACCACCTGACCTGCCTCTTGAGAAACCTCTATGCAGGTCAGGAACCAACAGTTAGAACTGGACATGGAACAACAGACTGGTTCCAAATAGGAAAAGGAGTACGTCAAGGCTGTATATTGTTATCCTGCTTATTTAACTTCTATGCAGAGTACATCATGAGAAATGCTGGGCTGGAGGAAGCACAAGCTGGAATCAAGATTGCTGGGAGAGATATATATCTATAACCTCAGATATGCAGATGACACCACCCTTATGGCAGAAAGTGAAGAGGAACTAAAAAGCCTCTTGATGAAAGTGAAAGAGGAGAGTGAAAAAGTTGGCTTAAAGCTCCACATTCAGAAAACAAAGATCATGGCATCCGGTCCCATCACTTCATGGGAAATAAATGGGGAAACAGTAGAAACAGTGTCAGACTTTATTTTGGGGGGCTCCAAAATCACTGCAGATGGTGACTGCAGCCATAAAATTAAAAGACGCTTACTCCTTGGAAGAAAAGTTATGACCAACCTAGATAGCATATTCAAAAGCAGAGACATTACTTTGCCGACTAAGGTCCGTCTAGTCAAGGCTATGGTTTTTCCAGTGGTCATGCATGGATGTGAGAGTTGGACTGTGAAGAAAGTTGAGGGTTGAAGAATTGATGCGTTTGAACTGTGGTATTGGAGAAGACTCTTGAGAGTCCCTTGGACTGCAAGGAGATCCAACCAGTCCATTCTGAAGGAGATCAGCCCTGGGATTTCTTTGGAAGGAATGATGCTAAAGGTGAAACTCCAGTACTTTGGCCACCTCATGCGAAGAGTTGACTCATTGGAAAAGACTCTGATGCTGGGAGTGATTGAGGGCAGGAGGAGAAGGGGACGACAGAGGATGAGATGGCTGGATGGCATCACCGACGTGATGGACGTGAGTTTGAGTGAACTCTGGGAGTTGGTGATGGACAGGGAGGCCTGGCGTGCTGCAATTCATGGGGTCGCAAAGAGTTGGACATGACTGAGCAACTAAAGTGAACTGAACTGATTCTCACCATCACATTCCAATGCAGAGAACCACTAATTCCTCACTGGCTATGTTGACCATTATTATACTGACTATGATAGCATACATCCCTTTGTACCTTAGTTAATCCCTTGTGCCCTTGACTATTCCCTCAGCATAATTCTTAAATACACAGACTGTGTTTTGCTCATTATCTTTGTATACCTCATACCTTCACCTTGTCTGCTTCATAGTAAGCATTCCAAAAAAGCATACGGAGTAAACAGTCATTGTCACTGATCATTTCACACTATGGAAAACACCAGGGTCTTTGTTTCCCTTCCACCCCATCTGTGAACCTTCATCATTGACATCTACGTATTATATGTACATTAGAAATTCATGGTCAGAGTAAGAATGTTAAAGACTGGATTGATCAGATGTCCTTTAAAGAATTTTACTCTGATTGCATTTTTCTGATTCATCAAATGTACAAAATTGAAAGTTAGCATTTGTTGTCCAACAGCGTTTTTAGATTAGCCCCCTGAGATAACTATGAGCATGATGTCCTAGGGGAAACATTCCTGGCACGTACTATAACTCATTCTCGTCACCAATCTGCATTTAAAGGTCAAAATCCGAAGCTCTTTATTATATATGTGGGCAATGACCTTGGAAAGAATTGACTTTTCACTGTCCTCATTCATCCTCAAATAATTATTTTTTCCTAAATAAACTTATCAAAGATTAGAGGGAACTTTACATTAAAAGGGCATCCCTGATGGCTTAGGCTGTAAAGAATCAGCCTGAAATGCAGGAGATCTGGATTCAATCCTTGGGTCCAGAAGATTCCCTGTAGAAGGGAGTGGCTACTAAGATCACATAAGCTATTTAGTCTCCTTTGGTTCTGAGACCAATTCCAGTGTGCACACACATGCACACACACACACACACACACACACACACACCAGCAAGTAATTCTCCAGGCAGCAACAGGATGTCCTGCAATTCAACTCAGTTCTGACACTATCAATCTGAAGAGAGCTTCAGATCCCACAGGTCAAGGAAGGACAAGGTCATTTATCCTCCACCCACCACTTCAAACACCAGCCAGTTGCAAGCCCAGGTTGTTATCTGTTTCTGGTCAACTGACTACAAACTGCAGGCACCAGATCCACCCTAGCTCAGAACACCAACTGCAAGTCCAGATGGTTACCTGTACTTCTGACCAACTGCCTATAAATTGGAGGTTCTAACAACTCTTTTTTCGGGCTGGACTAATTTGCTAGACCAGCGCTCAGAACTCGGAGAAATATTTTAGTTACTAAATCACTGATTTATTGTAAAAGGATGTAACTCGGGAACAGCCAAATGAGAGAGATGCTTAGGGCAAGCTTGCCCCCGTCCCCAAATTTCCACATGTTCACCAGACTGAAGCTCTCCATACCCTGCCCTGTTGGGGGATTTTTATGGAGGCTTCATTACAAGGGGGTTACCCTTGTGGGTCAGACAGTAAAGAATCTTCCTGCAATGCAGCAGACCCGGATTCAATTCCTTGGTCAGGAAGATCCCCTGGAGGGGGAAGTGGCAACCCACTCTAGTATTCTTGCCTGGAGAATTCCATTGACAAAGGAGTCTGGGGTTGCAAAGAATCTGACACAACTGAGCAACTAACACTTTCACTTTCTTTCATTACACAGGCATGATTGATTGAATCATAAGTTCAGTTCAGTTCAGTCTCTCAGTCATGTCTGACTCTTTGTGAGCCCATTGGACTGCAGCACGCCAGGCTTCTGTCCATCACCAGCTCTCGGAGATTGCTCAAACTCATGCCATCCAACCGTCTCCTCCTCTGTCATCTGCTTCTCCTCCTGCCTTTAATCTTTCCCAGCATCAGGGTCTTTACCAGTGAGTCAGTTCTTCGCATCAGGTGGCCAAAGTATTGGAACTTCAGCTTCAGCATTAGTTCTTCCAAGGAATATTCAGGACTGATTTCCTTTAAGGCTGACTGGTTTGATCTTGCAGGCCAAGGGACTCTCAAGAGTCTTTTCCAATACCACAATTTAAAAACATCAATTCTTCAGCACTGAGCTTTCTTTATAGTCCAACTCTCACATCCATGCATGACTACTGGAAAAATGATAGCTTTGACTATAAAGACCTTTGTTGGTAAAGTAATATCTCTGCTTTTTAATATGCTGTCTAGGTTTGTCATAGCTTTTCTTTCAAGGAGCAAGTGTCTTGTAATTTCATGGCTGCAGTCACCATCTGCAGTGATTTTGGAGCCCAACAGAACAAAGTGTCACTGTTTCCACTGTTACCCCATCTATTTGCCATGAAGTGATGGGACTGGATGCCATGATCTTAGTTTTTTGAATGTGGAGTTTTAAGCCAGCTTTTTCACTCTCCTCTTTCACCTGCATCAAGAGGCTCTTTAGTTCCTCTTCACTTTCTGCCATAAGGGTGGTGTTACCTGCATATCTGAGGTTATTGATATTTCTCCTGGGAACCTTGCTTCCAGCTTGTCCTTCAGCAAGCCCAGCATTTCACATGATGTAGTCTAGATATAAGTTAAATAAGCAAGGTGACAATATACAGCCTTGATGTACTCCTTTCCAAATTTTGAGTCTGTTGTTCCGTGTCCGGTTCTAACTGTTGCTTTTTGACCTGCATACAGATTGCTCAGGAGGCAGGTCAGCTGGTCTCATATTCCCATCTCTTGAAGAATTTTCCACAGTTTGTTGTGATCCACACAGTCAAAGGCTTTGGCATACTCACTAAAGCAGAAGTAGATGCTTTTCTGGAATTCTCTTGCTTTTTCTATGATCCAATGAATGTTGGCAATTTGATCTTTGGTTTCTCTCCCTTTTATAAATCCAGCTTGAACATCTGGAAGTTCTCGGTTCACGTACTATTGGAGCTTAGCTTGGAGAATTTTGAGCATTACTTTGTTAGCATGTGAGATGAGTGCAATTGAATCACTGGCCACCGGAAACTGATTCAACCTCTAGCCCATCTGCTCTCCCCAGAGGTTGAAGGGTGGGACTGAATGGACTAACCATCTACTCACAGATTGGTTCCATAGGCAACCAGCCCGCATCCTTAGGTGTTTTTCCAAAATCAATCATTAACATAGCAAAAGTCACCTTTCTTGCTGTTATCACTTAGGAAATTCCAAGTGTCTTAGGAGTTTTATGCCAGAAATGAAGGAAAAAAACAAAAATCTATTTCTTAGTATAAATCACAATATCACAAGTCAAAATTATCATTTTCATGAGAGTCCAATTAAATTAAGCGCCTGAGTCTTTTTTATGTCTGCTCTCCTGGTATCTTACTGACATATTTTTATTCTTTTGAAACTAAAATAAATATTGTGGAGCCCCAAGGATGAAAGCTTCCTTGGTGGCTCATATGGTAAAGAATCTGCCTGCAAAGCAGGAGACCTGAGTTTCATCCCTGGGTCCAGAAGATCCCTTGGAGAAGGGAATGGCAACCCACTCCAGAATTCCATGGACAGAGGAGCCTGGTGGACTCCAAAGAGTCGGACACAACTAAGTGATTAACACGAAAAGACCAAAGACCAGATGAGAAAGAAGGGTCTTGAAATGCAGGAACAGAAGAAAAACAGACCCTTATTGTCCTCCCCGCCGTGTTGTAACCATTGCAGAATTTTTGAGTCTTCCTGAGTAGCTTGGCCTGTCTCTGCTCCTACCCTATTTGAGGAAAACGTATTTGCCTTACTCTTCTCCCATCCTGTGTAGGGAATGTATATGTACCTCATCCAATCAGGAAATGACTCTCAAGACCTCTGTCCTGCTCCTTGTCCCCTGGCTATAAAAACAGACCAAGGACCCACATTTGAGGGGTTGGCTCTCTTTGGCTATCAGGAAGTTTCCTTGCTGTACTGGCAGCTACCCCCTTTCCCCCACTGCTCTAATAAACTTTATTCTCCTTTTATTATGCTTCATGTCTGGAAATTCTTTTCCAACTCATGCACAGATCATGACATTTACATTATTAAAAAGACTATAGTATATCCTTACTGAACCTTCTTTGTTTCTAGTTACTATTCTTAACTGTAAAGATTTGGGCGGTGGGGGGTGTGGTTCTGTTGGGTCTTTGTGGCACACAGGATCTCTGTTGCAGTATGCAGGATCTTTCCTTGCAGCTCAGGGGCTCCAGAGTGTGTGGGCTCAGTTGTTGGGGTGTGCAGGCTTCAGGGTACTTGGCCTTAGTTGCCCCTCAGCATGTAGGATCTTAGTTCCCCAATGCATGGATGGAACCCACATCCCTTTCATTGGAAGATGGATTCTTAACCACTGGACCTCCAGGGAAGTCCCATGTAAAGTTCTTTTTTAAATCATTGTTTTGTAAGTTCAGTATCCTACCAAAACCAGAGGGTAATGCATAAATCCGACAGGAGGTGAAGGATTTGTTAAACAAGGATTTGTATGGCAATATCATGGAAATGCAATACTTCTCTTTAGCTTTAGATGAATCATACAGTTTAACAGACTCTGCCCAATGAATATTTTGGGTATGCATTGTCTCAGAAGACTTAACCAATTTATCAAAAAAGCATTGGAAATCCACAGCTTAAAGAATTTGAGCTGGTGGCACAGGTATTCTCAAATCTTTCCCATATGTCAAAGAAAAATTTCTACCAGATATGAAAAATTGGTTTCTGCCACAACAGACAGTGCTCTGGATGCTTTAGATCAAAATCTATGTTTATTAGCATTAAACATAAGCATAAAATCCATGTTTATTGAAATTAAACATAAACAAGGTGCTCACGCTTTCCTCACTGCTTCATTCCAATGTGCGATAAATATTGAACATATTTTTCCTCACTTTTTGGACATAGTCTCTATAAAAAGTATCATAGACACAGTTATTGAATATATTCCAATGCCAGAAATTCATCACCGATTTGTGGATTTAATGAAAGAAGTAAAAATCAATGAGTTTAATTTTCTTGTAGTCTTTGCGAATGTCCATTCGTTGAATTTGTGAAGATTTTTATGAGTATTTATTATGTTGCTAACTCCAATTCAAAATTTTCTTGAAACAAAAGAAATGCCTTTCATTTGATTTGTCCCATAATCAAAGACAAAAATCAGAAGTTTGATTTATGTTTATGTTTCCTAACTGATATCACACTGCATATAAATGAGTTAAATTTTCAAGTTCCAAGGAAAAAAAGAGTTTATTGCAACCTGACTAGAGAGGTAAGAAAACTTATATTAGCATCAAAACTTGCAAGTTTCTTGATACTTACTGTCACATATTTTGCTAACATAAATTGACATAAAGAAGATTTTTTATTATAATCGACAATGTTATACAGACTGGCTACAAACACTGACAAACAATATGCCTGCAATACATTGTTAACAAACATTAGCAATATGCCTTTAAAATCAGTGATAACAGTACTGAGTTGGCACAAAAGTTAATCAATTTATGAAACTTGAACAGACATATTTTTGAAAAGTATATGCTTTTGCTTCAAAAGTTTGATTAGGTATTCTAAAACAGATAAACCAGTTTTGTCAATGTGAATATAAATATTAAATAATAATATAAATTAATGTTTTAGTACTTGATTCAAGAATTGAAAACTTTCAAATTTTGTTGGAATAATCTGGATATGTGAGTCTATCTTTACCTTTTCAAATGTAAATTTTATAAAATTTAAATAGGGATCAAATAGAGCACCTGCACTGAGATGGGCTGTATTCAGAAAAATTTCATTAATAATTTTCTGCTAGTTACACATTGAAATAAAATATGACTAAAATAAATATTACCTACTCTTTTACTTTGTAATATAGCTGCTAGAAAATTTAAAATAAGAACTACATATGAGAATAGCATTATATTTCTATTGGGCTATGCTGATATAGAAGACAATTTGAACAGCAAGAATGAGCGACATGCTAATTAACATGTATAGAATACTGCATTCAACAACTGTGGAACACATATTTTCATGTGCACGTGTAACATTTACTGAAACTGATCACACGCTGAGCCCTAAAGCTAGTGTCGATAATTTTCAAACAATTTAAATTATCAAAAGTATGTTCTAAAGCTTATGAGGACACTTGCTGTACATTTATAATAATAAAAAGAAACAGAAGAAATAAAAATATTCAAGGCTATTATAATACTCAAGGAAACAAAAATGTCCCAGAGGTACATATTATTGTGATCATTAAAATGGAAAGCATAAAGAACAAAAACTACATGTGGGAAATAAATGTTGCATAAAAACATAGAACTCAAAACAACATACACACCTACACACATGTAAACAGCATGCATTTTAAAAATCAATATTATACAAAAGGGCCTCACAGGGTATTTTAGATACTATTTTCAGTAAAATGGTTAAAGACTATATTTTAATATGTTTTTTTTAATTTTTATTTTAACTTTAGTTTACTTTACAATACTGTATTGGTTTTGCCATACATTGACATGAATCCACCACGAGTGAGCTTGGAAAAGTGAGATCTTACATAATGGTATTTCTGAATTACAAAAAAAGGAAAGTAAAAAATTGAAAGACATTGTACCATGATGAGTAGCACTATAACTTGAACTTTACAGTTAGATTTTTTTTAAGGCTCAACTTGGTTGACTCAGCAGTAAAGAATATGTCTGTAATGCAGGAGACCAGGGTTCGATCCCTGGGTTGAGAAGATCCCCTGGAGGAGGGGAGGGTAACCCGCTCCAGTATTCTTGCCTAGAGAATCAAACGGACAGTCTACAGGGTACAGTCCACAGGGTCGCAACCAGTCGGACATAACTGAAGCGACTAGCATGCATGCACACCAGGCTCAACTTCATTTCTAAGTCACACAGGTGGGGTTTCTGAAATGATCACTCAATCAGTTCAGTTCAGTTCAGTTGCTCAGTCGTGTCCGACTCTTTGTGACCGCATGAATCGCAGCACACCAGGCCTCCCTGTCCATCACCAACTCCCGGAGTTCACTCAGACTCACGTCCATAGAGTCAGTGATGCCATCCAGCCATCTCATTCTCTGTCCTCCCCTTCTCCTCCTGCCCCCAATCCCTCCCAGCATCAGAGTCTTTTCCAATGAGTCAACTCTTCGCATGAGGTGGCCAAAGTACTGGAGTTTTAGCTTTAGCATCATTCCTTCCAAAGAAATCCCAGGGCTGATCTCCTTCAGAATGGATTGGTTGGATCTCCTTGCAGTCCAAGGGACTCTCAAGAGTCTTCTCCAACACCACAGTTCAAAAGCATCAATTCTGATCATTCAATATTCGCCTTCAAAAAGCCAGAAATCTTTACCACTGGAATCTAATAATAGGATTTAATTTGTAAGAAATCCATTAACAAAATAACTATTGTGATTTGTAAATAGACAAAATATATTTTCTTTAATTAATTTCTGGGCCATTTGGTAGAGAGTTGAAAGAGATTTTCTTTTTTTCTTCTTTTTTTATTTCTTTTTTAGAAAATAAAATAGGAGCTACTTTCAGAAGAAAAAATAAATGAACCATTCAGTTGTCTTTGGGTTCAATATAGGCAGAAATAGGATAGGAAACAAGCCATTTTAGAAACTGACACTTGCCTTTATATTTGCACTTTCAGTACTTGTTTCACAGAGACCAAGAATGTGTGAATATTGTCCACCAGTTGGCTGATTTAGAAGAGCTGTGCTCTATAAACTCCGGAGTAGCCTAAACTTTTAATTGGGCGCTAAAAAAAAAAAGAAGAAATAGCCCTTGCAGCAATCAGGAAGTTCAATATCATAAGTAAAAAGGATAATAGGCAAGAAGCCATACAAAAGCTATATTTATTTAAAGAGCAAAGATTAAATTGGCTTACTAGGGAGAGTAAAGTGAGTTACAGTAAACTTCTACAGGTCACCTGGCTCCCATTAACACACTGGAAGAGTCTTGGTAGCAAGAACCAAGCACGCTTTTCTTCTCTCCCTGTAGGTTCAGGATGATGAAGATTGCAGATTAAAATTTTCTAACTTTCCTTCTATCTGGCCTTGCTATTTTATCAACCTTATTCCTCACCTTATTTTAAAATTATATCTTTATTCTGTGTTTTCTTCCCTTGTGTGCGTGTGTGTGTGTGTCCGTTCAGTCGTGTCCGACTCTTTGTGGACACTCTATGGACTGTAGCTCTCCAGGGTCCTCTGTCCATGGGTTTCTCCAGGCAAGAATACTGGGGTGGGTTGCCATTTCCTCCTCCAGGGGATCTTCCCAACCCAGGGATTGAACCTGCATCTCCTGGGTCTCCTGCATTGGCAAGTTGATTCTTTACCACTGAGCCACCTGGGAAGCCCTGTCTTTTTCCTTTAAGCTACCTCAAATCTTATGTGGTATAGTAGGATCATTGATGAAGAAAAAAATTCAAAATACCTAAGTCAAATAAATATTAAATTTATTTATATGCTTTATTGTCAAGATCCAGTAACATAACCTGTTAATGCTGCTTCTCAATAAACCATTCTTCATTTTCTCTCTTCTTAACCCGTAATTTATATGTATATTACAAACTCATGAATATGCTGATTTTTACCTTAATCCTTTTGAATTCATTCATTTTTGTTGTTGTTGTTAATGCATGACAGTAGGAGATCTAGTTGAAAGCTGTAAAGAGCATATCCTGGCCCCCGGCCTCCTATACTGGAAGGGTACACAATCGAGCAAGTGATTAATAATACATAATAGCATTTCTGTTTGTAAGATGGCATGATCAGTGCTGGCTGGCATGATAGAAAGATCTAAAGGGCAATTCTGAACGTCTCTCTGCTAGTGACATGTATGCCATTCTACCAGCTGCTTTCCATTCTGCAGCCAAGACCTCTGTAGCTTCTCAGTGGTTCCAGGCAGAGTATAGAAGCAAGGACATCTTTTTGCAATGTGGTGTGCCTTTCTTTATGACCTCAAAATTGACTAAATTTGAAAGCCAACTTTGTAACCTCTCTTTGAAAGCATTCGTGAGTCTACAATTAGAGTAGTCTTTCATTCTTCAATCAGCGGGCACCAGATCCATTTAACAAGCGTCAATACTCTCATCCCTGCCTTCTTGGATTTCCATAAAACTTGCTATGAAGGCAAACAAATCAAAATGGACTGCTCCCTGAAGGAGGCCAAACACACGAAAGTATTGATAACTATATCGAGTAAATTGAAAAGATGCTCCAACCTCTGCTTATGCATTGAAAGGCATCAAACCTTCTCTTAAATCTTTGGCTATCGTAGTCATAGTGTGTTCAGTCACTCAGTCGTGTCCAACTCTGCGATCCCATGGGCTATAGAATGTAGACCACCAGACTTTTCTGTCCATGGGATTTTACAGGCAAGAATACTAGAATGGATTGCCATTCCCTTCTCCAGGGATCTTCCTGATCCAGGGGCTGAACCCGTACCTCTTGCATCCCCTGCACTGGCAGGCAGATTCTTCACTGCTAGCACCATCTGGGAAGTAACCTGGCTAAAAACTGTCATACCTGGGAGATCAGAAGTCGCTTTTTGGTGCTCCAGACAAATATACTGAATACTAGCTGATCTTTTTCCAAAGTGTAAAATAGATTCTCATATCATATAAAATTCCAAAATTTAATATAAATAGTATTAACTAACATTAGCAAGAACAGCTTACTGAAAAAAATACATAATCATATCAAGTCACAGACCCTTAAGATATAAAGCAATAATCTCATCTGGTCCAAGACAATAATGATTATTATTCATGTTTAAGTATCTTTGCTAAAATCATGGCCAAGTATTAATTTTTGTCTTTAGAACTTTGAAGGAAAAAAAATCTTAGAAGGGATAGGAGTGGATTGATTGTCCTTATAAGACCTCTGTCATGTTTTCCAAAGAGATGCTTCACAATTTGTATACTTACATGGACTTACAATTTCCTAGTAGTTAATGCCATGGAAAGGATTTGTAAAATATACTCTTGTTCCTGACACATGAAGTCCACTAAAATCTTTCTTCTAACATATATTTCTTCTAGAAGTATAAAGGTATAAAAATCTTGAAAGATATACGATTTCTAAAGGTAAGTAAGTCAAAATATATATATTGAGTCTGGCAGCCACCAATGGTGCCACTTAACTCTCTTCTGCAGAGAAGCAGATGCCTGGATACCCTCCCACCATGGGCTCTGTCCTGTGCTAATATCGCTGACATGAAAATAGACTACTTTTACAACAGTAATGATGTTATAGAATTGACAATTCACTTTTTAAAGCTAGAAACTTGCTATACATTTTGGTATTGATATGGTTAGATTTTTTTCACCTTTGCTAAAATATAACTGATCCATAATATTGTATAATTTTAAGGTATATCACATGATGATTTGATACATATGTCCTTAGTTTTTTTTAACTGAAGATAATATAACCAAAAATAAATAAATAAATGGAAAGGCAATGCAGATTTTGTAGCAAAAGTAGTTCTAAAGAGAAAAGTTTAAAGTGATAAATTTCTACACTAAATAAAAAGAAAGATCTAACTCTGCTAATGAAATTAAAGGAATCAAGGAAAAATAAGCTGCACGTTAGGAACTGAAGCATATTTTTAAAATATAGTGAAACCTAGTCAGTCGGGGGAAAGATATGTTTCACATATGTAATGTTCCTGAGTATTTGAAACCATTCATTTTATATCCCTATTTCAGGGATCTCCAATTTTTTATGGTAGAAATTTCTGGATCATGTATTATATATTTCTACCCATCATTAGATTTGAAGTCAATATGGATGATTTGTAAGATAATAGACGTTAGGCACATCACTTGAGCTTTCAGTATTTCTGATCCTTACCTATAAACGGGAAATAAAATTTTATCCTCTGGCTGCACACAAGGTGTTTGTGAGGGTCAAATGAATAAATATATGATAAAGCATCTTCAGAATTTGAAAGTACTAACCAAAAATAAATGTTAGCTATGGGGCTTTCTTGGTGGCTCAGTGGTAAAGAACACGCCTGCCAATGCAGGAGAAACGTGTTCGATCCCTGATCCGGGAGGACCCCACATGCCGCAGAGCAGCTAAGCCCGTGCGCCACGACTGTCAAGCCTGTGCCGCGGCTTCGGCGCCCTCGTATCCACAGCCGGTGCTTGGCAGGGGAAGCCCGCGCACCGCAGCTAGAGGTGGCCCCCAATCGCCACAACGAGAGAGGCCCGCGCAACACCGAAGATCCATAATAGCCAAAAATAAATAAATCATTGGTTTTAAAAAAATGTTAGCTATGATATTCTAGATGATTCAGGGCCTTTGTTATAAACGTCAACCTTTGTCGTATATCTTGTGAATTGTCTAGCTCCTCAGCGCTCCATGTTCCTCACTTTGTAGGCGAATAGGCAGAGTTTTTGTGAGTTCTGAAGTCTTCCTTTTACAATCTAGGCTGTGATTATTAAATAAATATGAAAGGAGCAAAAAACATACACACACACATAGATATACACGCACATTCTCTGTTTTTGTTTATTATTAATGCTTTAAGAATATTAAAAAGGCAGCAACTCTCCTTCTAAAGAATCGGCACTCTCTTTTTTTGTACAATCAAAACGTAATCATAAATTGTGAAATTGCCTGCCCTGTATCCTCTTGTCAGGGAAACAATGTAGGCTCTGGTTTATTATCCTGTGAGACTTCTTCCCACCCAAATTCAGTTCTCGAGTACCTGGGTTTCTTCTATACTTAGTTCTGAGAAGACAACCTATGAGAGAAATAAAACGAACATTTTATTTGCACCTCCTGAGTCATTTTGATTCACACAGGTAAGAGTCAGGGTTTAAATTAGGCAATTTCTGGCTGGGCAAGTTATGCTGTTCCTAAAATGGAACACAGAGGCTGGAGGTGTGACAATAGTGTAAAACGACTCATCGTCAGCCACAATTAGACTTTCTCAGTCGCCTGCCAAGTGCTTGACAGGCCAGGACACAGGGCTGCCCAGCCCCTGCCAAAGACTTCCTTGACTTCTGGTAATCTTCCTCAGCTACTGAAAATTATCGATCTCGTTTCCACACATCTCAACGGTAATCGGCTTCTCTTCAAGTGTCCCCATGGATACCACAGACCAACCCGACCTCTTAAATAAGCAGAGTTGGTTCCTATTAATACTTTCTCTCCTCTGAGTTAAAGAGTCAGACACCACCAACTGTGGCAACTTTTAATTTGTTCTTAAAATAGGACAAACATTTCCAGATGATCCACTCATATGAGTCCCTATTTCTGAGAGTGATTCAGCAGTATAATTGGTACCCAGAGAGATGGTGGTACAGGTTTCATCTAGGTAGTACCTAAATGAAAAAAAAGAAAAATCATAGAATGAACTAAATAAGCCATGTGTGTGTGTGTGTTAGTTGCTTAGTCATGTCCGACTCTCTGCAACCCCATAGAATGTAGCCCACCAGGGCCCTCTGTCCATGGGATTCTCCAGGCAAGAAAAGTGGAGTGAGTTGCCATTTCCTTCTCCAAAAGGAACTATAGAAAGAAAGAAAGTGAAGTCGCTCAGTCGTGTCCAACTCTTTGCGATCCCACGGACTGTAGCCTACCAGGCTCCTCCATCCATGGAATTTTCCAGGCAGGAGTACTAGAGTGGGTTGCCATTTCCTTCTCCATAAAGAAGCCATAGGGGTTTTGAAATTGGTTTAAATCCTTAATCTATCACTTTTTAGCTATTTGTGATTATCTATAAAAATTGTTGTTGTTCAGTTGCTCAGTCATGTCTGACTCTTTTTGACCCCATGGACTGCAGCACACCAGGCTTCCGTGTCCTTCACAGTCTCCCGGAGTTTGCACAAATTCTTGTCTGTTGAATCAGTGATGCCATCCAACCATTCCATCTTCTGTCGTCCCTTTCTCCTCCAGTTCAGTTCAGCTCAGTTGCTCAGTCGTGTCCGACTCTTTGCAACCCCATGGACTGCAGCACACCAGGCTTCCCTATCCATCACCAACTCCCGAAGCTTACTCAAACTCATGTCCATTGAGTTGGTGATGCCATCCAACCATCTCATCTTCTGTTGTCCCCTTCTCCTCCTGCCTTCAATCTTTCCCAGCATCAGGGTCTTTCTCAATGAGTTGGCTCTTCGTATCAGTTGGCCAAAGTGTCGGAGCTTCAGTCCTTCCAATGAATATTCAGGCTTGATTTCCTTTAAGATTGACTGGTTTAGTTTTGCCATCCAAGGGACTCTCAAGAGTCTTCTCCAGCACCACAGTTCAAAAGCATCGCTTCTTCAATGCTCAGTCTTCTTTATATATATTTTTAGACATATGTATATTTGTTGTTTAATTGCTAAGTCCAACTCTTTTGGGACCCCATGGACTGAAACCTACCAAGCTCCTCTGTCCGTAGAATTTCCCAGGCAAGAATACTGGAGTGAGTTGCCATTTCCTTCTCCAGGGATCTTCCCAACCCAGCATCAAATCTTTATCTCCCGAATTACCACTGAGCCACCAGGAAAGCCCATATATATATATGCACACTTTGGTTGTTTCCATGTCTTGGCTATTGTAAAGAGTGCTGCAATGAGCATTTAGGGGCATGTATATTTTCGAATCATGTTTTTCTCCAGATATATGCCCAGGAGAGGGATTATGGAATCATATGATAGCTTTATTTTTAGCTTTTTAAGAAAACCTCATATTGTTCTCCATAATAGCTCTACCAGTTTACTTTCCCACCAATAGTGTAGTACACCATATCCTCTTCAGCATTTATTATCTTTTGGTGATAATAATAGACAACAAAATATAGATTTTGTGATAAATGGCCATTCTAACCAGTGTGAGGTTATACCTCGTTGTAGTTTTGATTTGCATTTCTCTGATAATTAGTAATGGTGAGCATCTTTTCATGTGGTGACATTCAGCTGAGAACTCTGACCTGCAGCACTATAATATATAAAACTCTGGGGGGTTTTTTGCTGTTGCTGTTTTATTTCTTTTTGGTTATGCGGGATCCTTTTCCATGTGGGCTTTTCTCTAGTTGCAGGGAGTGGTGGCTACTCTCTAGTTGAGGTGCTCAGGCTTCTCATTGCTGCGGCTTCTCTTCTTATGGAGCACAGCACGCGGGCTTCCGTAGCTGTGGCTCCCTGGGCTCCAGAGCACAGGCTCAGTAGTTACCGTGCACGGGCTTAGCTGCCCTGGAGCATGTGGGTTCTTTCCAGATCAGGGATAGAGCCCACGTCTCCTGCATTGGCACACAGATTCTTTACCACTGAGCCACAAGGGAAGACCAATTCTGTTGTTTTAAGACACTAAATTTGTGGCAACTTGTTATAATAGCTACAGATAACTGGCATTCATGCCTATCAAGTCCGGCCCATCTCTCATCCCTACCCTGGCCTGCTGCTACCCATTATCTCCTGCTTTCTGCTTCCTGTGTATATATATCATTAACAAAAAATACATATATGTTTATTCAAAATTTTCTTTCTTTCTTATACAGAGTTTCTGTACTATTTACAAACTCTGCACCAAGGCTGTTTTTTTTTTTTTCTTTTTTTACTGAACAACATACATTCTTGTTTTTTGTTAGCACCTGCACAGGCCTCCATAGTGAGGATGCTCTATAACTCATTCAACCAGTCCTTAAATGATCAACATTTAGGTGGTTTCCAATCTCTGCTAATAAAAATGGAACTTTATAAAGAATGACTTTATGAATTTGGTCTCTAATAATCAGGGAGGTGTGTTATCACACTAGATTTCTAGAAGTGTTTCCCTACTGTAAAAGTATATATTGTTTTGCTTGCTAAAATACTTCAGTTGCGTTGGACTCTTTGTGACCCCATGGACTCCACTGTCCATGGATTTCCCAGGCAAGAACACTGGAGTGGGTTGCCATGCCCTCCTCCAGGGGATCTTCCTGACCCGAGGATCGACCCCAGGCCTCCTGCACTGTCAGGCAGGTTCTTTGCCACGAGCACCACTTGGGAAGCCCGTGTTCTTTTGTAAATATTGTCAAGTCCCCTCCATAGAAGTCATACTATTTTTCACTGCAACAAGCAATACATGGGAATCCCTGCTTCTTCACAATCTCTCCAAAAGCATGAGCTGTCAAACATTTGTATTTTTGCCGACCTGATGGTTGGAAATAGTTTTTAGCGTAGTTTTTGATTTTCATTGTCCTTATGAGCGACAGTAATACACTCATATAGGCCATACATGTCCAGGCATTTCAGGTTTTCTCTACAAAAAAGATCTAAGGGTGCCTTCTAGTTAAACAAGTTTGAATACAAGGTTGAGAAGTGTTGAGTGTGCATAACTAGTATCGGGAGAGTAGCGGTCTGATAAATTTGATGGAGTATGTAAGGCTTGAATAGAATGAGAGTTCCCCCAGCCACTGGCCACCACCATCACTGGCTAATGGTTCGTAGGCAGGTCTTACAAGCTGCCTGTGTTCTATCACGGGTCCATGTAATAAAATGCTGTATCCCTGAATGTGTGTAAGTTGAGTTTCTTTTTCCACTGTATTATTAGGTAATCCATATAAACCATTTCAAACTTATTTCATCATCTGATCACAATTAGCCTCCTGCCTTGCTTGGGGGATACTATCATATGCCTGCTCTGTGGGGAAAAGCTATGGGCAGATGACATTTCAGGTCCTTCACTGTAAGATTTCAGCCACCAGGTGGCACTAAAGTGTTTAATTTATTCAAATCAGTCCTTTGCACCGTCAAGACTGCGACTAATTTGCCTGTGAATTATTTATGACAATGTAGTTACAGCTACTCTGTTAGCTTCCTATCACTACTGTAACAAACTGCGACAAATATGTATTGGCTTAGAACAATTCAACATGTTATCTTACAGTTCTGCTGGTCAGAAGTCCAAAGTGGGTCTTGCTGCCTTAAAAGCAAGGTATTGACAGAACTGCATTCCTTCTAGAAGCTCTAGGAGAGAACTCTTTTTTGGCCTTCCCCAGCTTTTAGAGGCTGCCTGTATCTTTTTACCGGTAATGTCACTCCCGCCATGGACGCTTTGTACGATCTCAGTTTCACCGGACAGAGGGCCCTGACCACTAGTCCTCCATGAAGTGTGCGTTGGATTGTGGGATTAAGTGACTAAAGCAGTTCAAGAATGGAACTTATCTTCTGCATGCATTATTACTCTGAAAACTCTTGCTACCCAGGTGGAGTTCTTTGCTCTCTGGCGTCAGCTTCCAGATCCAGTCTTAACTTCTATTCCTTGCTCTGAAACCCTGTCCCTTTTCCTACCTTGGGACCTGGCCAATCCACTAGAAGCGCGTTGACTCTTGCTCTTGAGTCTAATGAAAGTGCTAGGTCCTCAATTTCACTTCTTTATTAGGGAGTCCACACCACCACCCCGCTTGCTGCAGGGTCAAAAGCTCTGCCACAGGAAAAGCAAAGCACACACGCCCCCAATCCCCAGACAGGTGGAAGGATGGAGAAGGAACTAACATTTCTCAGGCATCCCCCATGGGGGCAGCGACATTCATAGACATCCTCTTCTTTGCTCTTCACAAGAGGATAAAGCATGTTTCATAGGACCATTTCATAGATGACCGAAGTAGGAAACTCCTAGGGACTAAATAGCCTCCCCAAGTCACTCATTAGAAGGTGGGAAGGATGGACTCCCCCTGTGGCTCAGTGGTTAAGAATCCACCTGCCAATGCAGGAGGAATGGGTTCAATCCCTGATCTAGGAAGATCGCATGTGCTGTGAAGCAGCTAAGCCCATGCACCGCAGGTGCTGAGCCTGGCCTCTAGAGCCTCTGCTCTGCGACAAGAGAGGCCACTGCAGTGAGAAGCCCGGGGCCCACAACAACAGAGTAGCCCCCACTCACCGCAGCTAGAGACAAGCCCTTGCAGAAGGGAAGACCCAGCACAGCCAAAAGTATATAAAGAAAACTACAAATGTAAATTTTCTACAATTAAAAAGAAGAGGGAGGTGGTAAGGTAAAAATTGAAACACATATCTGTCTTCAAATCCTGTTTTCTGGCCCACACGGCTTATGTATAAAGGGCATCACTGAACCAAGTCTGAATCCATGCTGCCCCCTCCCCAAATTTTCCAGGCCCAAAAGCTGAGGTGTTTGTGGTCTTCACCTCCTGAGTTTCACAGCCCATTCTTGTATCTGAACAAAGGTTCTACCCACTGTCTTAAAATGTCTTCTGTTTACACTTGATTGTTTCCTGTTGAATGAGTTTCAGCATTCTTCATTTGTTTTATCAGCTGAGAGCTTCTCTTTGCTGTCTCATCATATCCTGTGCTGAGGGCTCTTAAATCTTAGCAGAAGATTGAAGAGGAAATTGTGGGAAAGCAGGACATGCTTCCTTTTCTGTTGCCTCTTTTAAGTGATGTTGCTTTCTGACTGACTGCTTCCCAGAGATCTTGTAACTCTTTTAAAGTCAATTCCCCTCTCCCTGAGCAGTTGTTAGCTCTTGAAGACTTGGGCTGGGAAACCAAACACTAAGTGAAAGCCACGCCTGCTGTTTGCAATGCAAACTTTTAGCCACACCTCTTTAAGCAATGAATGGGATGTGGTAAGGTGGAAAGAGATGATAAAGTATCACCAAACCACCTAACAAGGGTGAAAAGTCTATTTCTCAATGGAGGCATTGAGTTATGTCCAAAGATGAGAATTACCAGGAGGAGAAAAATTCCAAGGAGAAAATTAATCTTCAAACTGAGTCACTCAGGTCCAAGATATATCTATCTGCCAGGTTCACTCCTGGATGCTGGAGTCAGAAAACAAGATATTAATATTTTCAAGAAGGTGGGTATTTCACTTCTGAAAGCATAAGATTATGCAGGAGACATTGTATGTTCTATTTTGTAATATAATTGTTTTAAATAAAGAGACAAAAAAGAAAATAAAAATTTTCATTTTTATTTCTAAAATAACACCCCAAATCGTTTTACATATATACAGTGGTTTAAACAGACACACACATGCACACACAAATAATAATAACCACAAAATTTTTTTTCTCTGCTTCACAAATGAAGAAAGTAAGTTCCCAGGGGCAAAATTATTTTACTCAAGGTCTAAAACAGAGCAAAATAGCAAGCACATTGAAAAGTCCTCTTGAGAATTGTCTGGTGGTCCTGTGGTTAGGATTCCACAGTTTCACTGCTGATGGCCCAAGTTCAAATCCTGGTCAGGGAACTAAGATCCCACAAGCTGCACAATGCAGCTTCCAAAAAAAGTCCTTTATTATTATTATTATTGTTCCCTATCTTTAGGAAACCTAGCATGCTTTAACTGTCTCCAAAGTAAATAAAGTATGTTTCCTGCCACCCCATTCCCCCCGCCCCCATGCCTATCCCAACCTGCCCCAGACCTGGATCCAGATCCTGACCTCCCAAAGTGCCAGGATCCATGCAGAGACATGGGAGGTTGAGCCAAGGAACCACAGAGCAAGTCCTTGGGGGTGAAAGGGGATTAAGTCTTAATCTTGCCAATGCTGACCAACAAGCTAGGCTTTTGCAGGTCATGGGTAGATGAAAGAGCTCATAAATTCACGTCCTTAAAGCCCAGTCACCAAATGCTCTCCTCGATTTTTCCTCGGCAAACCTTCTTACTGAGAGTCCAAGCATCATTTCTGGCAAGAAGAGAAAGTCTTCCAAAGAAACATGACTGTCCCTCGACATTCCAGTCTGCCTTCCAGCCTCCTGCAGGAGTTCAACTCTCCAGCCAGGACCCAGGACTTCCAGGAAGCATGGGGCAGCCTAGGCAAAATGATTGACATGCTGGTTAAGTCAGAATAATAGCTGGCAGGTGCGGACAACTTGCCTCCCAGGTGGCTCAGTGGTAAAAAAAAAAAACTCTGCCTACCAAGGCAGGAGACACAGGTTTGATCCCTGGGTCAGGAAGATTCCCCTGGACAATGAAATGGCAACCCACTCCAGTATTCTTGCCGGGGAAATCCGAGGGACAGAGGAGCCTGGCAGGCTAAGTTCCATGGGGTCGCAAAAGAGGTGGATACAAGAACTAAAAAAAAAAAAAAAACCGATAACTTAACTTGAACCAGGTATTAGTCTATGAATCTTGAATGTGTTGGCTCATTGAGTCCCGAAACCTGAGAGGTATTTACTATTATTATTAGCTTCATTTTACAGATGAGGAAATGGAGACACAGAAACATTGAGCAATTTCTTCAAGGTCTTACAGTAGGAAGGCTAAACTCCCAGCTTTATTTTTCTGTGCCTTGTGCCTTCTCCATGCCACTCCCGCGCACCTAAATTTTCAAGACCCCCTCTCACCCTTCTGCTAAGTAAGCTCGATCTCTAGAATGACTCAGTGCTCTGAGTTTGCAACTTGCTAGGAAAACCTTGGTGCTTCTCTCCGGGTATCTGTTCTATCCGTTCCGTTTCTCACTTGGAACAAAGAGGTTTTTTGTGTTGTTTTTTTTTAAGTGAAGTTTAACCACGAATACATGGAAGAGATTTCTGAAGAACGGAGGAGCCATCCTAGTGACTCTGAAATCACAGTAGGTTAATAACAAGCTCTACTGGGTCCTATTGGAGAAGGAAATGGCAACCCACTCCAGTGTTCTTGCCTGGAGAATCCCAGGAACGGGGGAGCCTGGTGGGCTGCCGTCTATGGGGTCGCACAGAGTCGGACACGACTGAAGCAGCTGCACTGGGTCCTATTAAAGGCAGGCCCTCCGTATGAACAGCAGAGGGCGTTGTGCAGCGTTGGCCGCGTGTTAAAAATGCCCTTCCCTTTCCTCCCCTGCTTCCCAGGACGGGGTCCTCCAGTTAGGATGTGGGGAAAACTGCCCGATTTTCACACGGCTGCTGTCCTTCCACAGTCCCCGGACCTCTTCGTACACGTGTCCAGACCTTGTTCCTAATAACAGTCCCACCTGAGGTCCCTGGGATATGTGGTGTTTCCAACAATGGAGGGCCCCGTATCTCGCCTCTGGCCCCTTTTCTGACCCAAGACCTCTTCAGTCTAAGATTTTGTGTCCTGGTTTAAAATCTGAAAAACTGCCTTTGCGTTATGATTAACCCCAGCCTCGACCACGATCCAGCCTTGTGCTCCCCAATTGCCTGTGTCTTGAGCTGTAATTCTGTTCTCAGCCCCCTAACGGGGGACCTGCTTTCTTCTGCTGAAAGACCTTCCCAGGGCTGCCAGCCCTCCATTCTAGACTTGGGAGGATCCCTGGTCATGAACTGCCCATCCTATCCTCAGCCTGTTTTGCCTCCAGCTTGGTGCCAGCGGCTGCTTCTGAGTTCTTCCGATTCTTCCTGGGTCCAGATGTAAAAAGCAGAGAGACTGCAATTACCGGGAGAATTCAATAGGCCCAGGGTCACCCACCGAAGATATGCTGAAAGAATGCAATCCTCATCCATCCCCCACTTCACAGGTTCAGAAACAGAGGATGAAAGCTGAAGAATGAGGTGGTCAGCATTTCTTTGGGGAAAGTTGTTGGTGTGTTTCCACCTCCTTCCTCCATTTCCTCCTGATACTGGCCAAACATTGAGCGCCTCTGATTGTACTGAGTGGTGCAGTCCCTGACCTTGTCTTCTACTGGTTGTCCCCAACTATTGATACAGTCAGCCAGATATGCTGAGCTAGCTAAAGTGGAGACTTCATCTACACCTCTCTTCTCTAGAATGGTTAGAGATCGTATCCCCAGGTGGCCCAGCCTCCCCTACCCAAGATAGTCTAATACAGGGGTCTAATGTCTGATGATCTGAGGTGGAGCTGATGTAATAACAATAGAATAAAGTACTCAATAAATATAAAGCTCTTGAATCATCCTGAAACCATCACCACCCCCGGTCCATAGAAAAAATGTCTTCCATGAAACCAGCCCCTGGTGCCAAAAAGATTAGGGACTGCTGGTCTAAGAAGCTTCCCCAAACAGATCAAATTAGAACCTTGATGGAAAGATTGGGTTTCCCTGGTGTCTCAGTGGTAAAGAATCCGCTGCTAATGCAGGAGACGTGAGTTCAATCCCTGGTCCGGGAAAATCCCCTGGAGAAGGACATGGCAACCCACCCCAGTATTCTTACCTGGGACATCACATGGTCATCTGAACTACCTCTCCTTACTGACTCATCAAGAAATTCTAAAGCAATGTCCCACCAGGGAAAATCCCTATGGACTAGGATAGGGACAGAGGTTGGGGGCATTAGCTCTTCAAAGTTCTACTGAATCCTCCCCTTTAAATTTCTCAAATTAAAATTCAAACACGAAGGTGACTAACTAAGGGTAATACACCAGTGTTTTCCCCTCTGTTTTCATAGCAGCCGGTACATGCCAGTCAATGTATATGAAAGAGCCCTTCCTTCTTCTGGGGACCATGTGCCAATGTCCACAGCAGCATGACAGCAGGTTTGTGTAATCTCTAATCCAGGAGGGCCCTTAAAGTTTTTTCCAACTCAGAGAGTCTTTCATTCCATGAGATTGTTTCAACCCCTTCCTTTGCCCCTTTGCTCAATAGATGGGCCATGATTCACAAAGGAAAGGAATGTAAAAGAGGTTGTGCCTGCTGCTGGGTGGTGTTAAAAAAAAATCTGAGACTCCTCGGTATCCACGCAGAAAGCCAGGACACCTCTCCAAGGCAAAAGCACAGCAAGTTCGATCACCCTGCCCACATTCTGCTCTTAACTCTCAGGCTGCAGGCTGCCACTGTGAGACTTATCCTCCCCTGCACCACTGACTAATGTTTGTTTTCCCCTGATTTCACCTGTGTAGAAATAAGTCTCAGAGGGTGGCTGTGAGTAGGCAGCTGATTTGTGCAACTCCACCCTCATCCCTTTAGGAATGATTCTGAACACCAACTTCTTTAGGGAGAGATGTGCTTGTTTCTTTGTGATTCCAATCAATGAAGACTTCCTTCTTAACAATGGGGCTACAGTAAGTGCCAACACTCACTGGCAAAATGGAAGGAAGGTGTGTGTAATCACTGCAGAGAGCGACTGCAGCCATGAAATTGAAAGACGCTTACCCCTTGGAAGGAAAGTTATGACCAACCTAGACAGCATATTAAGAAGCAGAAACATTACTTTGTCAACAAAGGTCTGTCTAGCCAAGGCTTTGGTTTTTCCAGTAGTCATGTATGGATGTGAAAGTTGAACTATAAAGAAAGCTGAGCACCGAAGAATTGATGCTTTTGAACTGTGGCGTTGGAGAAGACTCTCCAGAGTCCCTTGGACTGCAAGGAGATCCAACCAGTCCATCCTAAAGGAGATCAGTCCTGGGTGTTCACTGGAAGGACTGATGTTGAAGCTGAAACTCCAAAACTTTGGCCACCTGATACGAAGAGCTGACTCATTTGAAAAGACCCTGATGCTGGGAAAGATTGAGGGCAGGAGGAGAAGGGGACGACAGAGAATGAGATGGATGGATGGCATCACCAACTCAACGGACATGGGTTTGGGTGGACTCCGGCAGTTGGTGATGGACAGAGAGGCCTGGCATGCTGCGGTTCATGGGGTCACAAAGAGTCGGACACGACTGAGTGACTGAACTGAACTGAACTGAAACAGCAAGATATATCCTGTATCAGAATGGAGATGATGACTGCATCCTCTCACTGAGGACAGAAAAAAAAAAAAGGTGTATTCTTAAGATTTGATCAAGTAAACTGAGCTGACCTGGGTTTTAAAAATGTGTGTATTTTCATTTATGTGCTTGGCGATAAAGACGTTTCCATTCTCTGAAAGATATCCCCAGTTCCCTTCCCAAAGCTTCTCCTTGATTTTTTAATACTCACGTCTTATCCTCAACGATTCATTAATTTAGATCCATAGGTTGGGCTTAACGATGCATTCTAAATAGGGGGAAAAATAACACCGATGTCAATGAAGAATGGCATTGACTGGAATGCACATAGGTTTATGTTTATGTCCATGCCTGACTGAAGATAAACATGTAACAATGGAAACATGAAGTACCAAAGTTGACACAGCTACCCTGCACTAAATTATCATATTTCACTGAATCTCACATTGTAAGCAACATCATTATACTTTATGTCTGTGGAGGAAGAACATGAAAAAATAACTTGCCAATTAAGTCATGACATGCCACTGATTACCCAATGTGTTCCAATTTCAGAAATAGTCAAAGGTGGATAAAACATGCCTATCTTGGAATTGATGGTCTTTGGCACTAAAAGTCACTCTAAGTACTAGCTGACTGTAAATTCTGATGCTGTATGTCTCCAGAGAGTTTTTTATTTGTTTGTTTTAAAAGCAGCTCTTATTGAGAAACTGTTGATTGAGTAAATGACTTCTTTCTCATTAATATAACAATGGTGGCAATTTCAGTTGGTAGTTGATGAGACGGATAACTAGGTCAAAAGTCATCTTCAAGATCTTCAGATACACAGACACTGCAGTTCAAGGGAGTGGGGTTCACTGAAGAAGCCCATGGCAGGAAGAATGCTAAATCTCACAAACTGCTGGGTCGCTCTGGTCAAATCTCATAAGTCCTCTGGGCCTTGGTTTCCTTACCTATGAAATGACAAGGGTGGTCTAGTATCTCATTTCTAAGTCATGTCTTATTTCCAGCTCTGGCATTTTATGAATCTATGATCTATGCATTCACATTGTCTCTCTCTCAGTGGTCCAAATGTATTTAGTTGAAATACAACCAGTATGGAAACTTTGCTTTTTTTTCTTTTCTTGCCATGCTGCAGGGCTTGCAAGATCTTAGTTCCCCAACCAGGGATCAAACCCAGGCCCTAGGTGTGAATGCATGGAGTCCCAACTACTGGGCTATCAGGGAATTCCCTGGAAACTTTTCTTGAGGGGTATGTTCCAGTGACCCTAAGGTCTAACAGAAGACTCCAAATTTGTTGATTGAAGAAATGAATGAATAAAGGTATGCCCTCTTGATTATGTTTGCTAACAAATCCCCAATATTGAGCTATAGTATTTGTCTCTGTATGACTCAACTGAGAACACCGACCTTCCAGTTTTGAGACTGAAAGGAAGAGGCTTACCTCTGCTACCCTCGACTGCCCCTTCAGTGAAGACATCCTCATTCTCAAAGCATCTCGTATCTAAAGAAGCAATGAGAGTTAAGAAATGACAACATCCTCAAGGTCTAGATTTGGGTCCTAAAACTTTAAGGCCAGCAACTCTGGCAGAAGCAGCATCAGATGGCTCAGCACCATGCTTGAAAAATAATGAAACTTGGATAAAAGTTGAGGTGTAATCATAACTAGATTTAGGATTAAGGTTAAAGTTCTGGTCATGGTTTCTATTTTTTTCACCAGCAACGTTCAAATATAACCTCCAGTTGACTTGAGAAGGAGCAGGACAAGAGAGAGTATAATTCTTCCCTTCCCCCCCCCACCCCCCACAGCTGATGCCTTGAACCACCCCACAAACTCAACTCGTCTCCACTATCTACTCTGATCAAGGTTGCTTCATCCTCCTGCTCCCCCATATGGAAAACATTTACAGTGACTGACATAAATTCAAGTTACCTTGTGGTCCATAATGGTTCCAAACAGCAAGATGAAGAACCCCTGTGACAGAATTCAACAAAAGTATGAGGGACAGCTCTGCAGACCATAACCCAGAAGTTATTTTAACACCACTCTTCTAGATTCCTTCAAAGATAGTTATCATATATTAGAAACTTCAGTGTCTACTGATTCTCTTGCACTAATGAGTGTTTTCTTTGAATGGACCTCAAAAAAAGAGGACCACCTTCATGCTTGTGCATGAGAGTGATTGATATTTCTTGAATGGCTTCAAATGTAGGATAGTTTTCAAACTTATTAAATCTGTTTACTTTCTTCCCAGGTACTAAGGTGGTTGTTCTTACTCATGATGATAGTAACACACATAAAATTTTGTCATTCAAAGTCACAATCAGGGAAGGTGTCATGGGAAAATGAAATGTATTCTAGTTTACTTTCAATGGAAAAGTCAAGAAACAGGCAGCTAGAGTCTCTAAAACTGGTGAGAGAAGTTACTGCATAAAAAAAAGAGAGAGAGAGAGAAATCTAAAGAAACCCATAAGACCAGGGTCTCTTGGAGTTTAAATTATCTGGTCACCTACAAAGTCAGAATAATTGCCAGTCAATCCTTTTAAGTAATGGGAGTTAGGAGTCTTGCAAGGAAAATCTGAATCCTGTCACAAGAATGAAGGGAAGCCTGGTTTCTAAGGATGGTTTCATGGAGAAGAAACACTGATCAGAAAACTGAAAATGCTGAATTGTGAGTCACAGAGAACCCTTGTTTTAGAAAAATGAATGTGTGTAACTAAAAGGAGTCTAGAAATTGTCTTTCCATCAAGAAAATAGAAAGAGAAATGATCCGAAAGAGAAATGCAAAACAAAATTTCCTGGGGTTTAATTAAATTGCAAAGTAAAAGTAGGATGAGATCAGTGGTAATGAGTATAACTTCAAGAGCAGGGGAGATTTATATGAGTCCAAGAGCTTTTGATCCCCACCCCCAAAGAAAACCTTAAGTAAAAGGTTTCTCTTTAAAGCAATACAGAGGAAAGAATGAAATAAATGTTCTCCATAGTTATTAAGAAATTATGAGTAAGATATATAATTGCACTGAGTTGGCATTACTTTAAAGTTGGCTTTATTATTTCACATTAGGTTTTGAAATAGAGTAACAGGCTACAGTCCACGGGGTCGCAAAGAGTCAGACATGACTGAGCGACTTCACTTCACTTCAATAGTGATATGGAATACTTTGTTGCTTTATTAAACAGTTATATTTAATTTAAAGCATTGATCAAAATTTTTTTGAAGACATTTTTCTGAAAAGAAGCACATAATAAATATTTTAGGCTTTACAGCCTCTGTTCCAACTATCTCACCTTTGCCACTGTAGCACAAAAGGCACCATAGGCAAAATGTGTGTGTGTGAGGTGTATTTCAAGAAAACTTTTTCAATAAAAAGGTGTGTATGTAAGCCCATGTGTAAGGTGTATTTCAATAAAACTATTTACAAACATAGGCAGTAGGCCACAATTTGCCAGCTCCTGATTTAAAATATATTAAAAATATAAACCTTCTGAGATTTCCCTGGTAGGCCAGTGGCTAAGACTCCACACCATTAATGCAAGGGGTCTGGGTTTGATCCCTGGTCTGGGAACTATATCCTACTTGCTGTGACTAAGATCCAGAGCTGCCAAATAAATAGATATATTTAAATACATATATAAACTTCCTAAATTTTCTATTACTCTTGGGTGCAGAAAGCAGCCTAATGACAGCTTCCTAAAGGTGGCTTAGTAGCCAAGATGAAGTGGAGCAACTTTTAGATGGATAATCTTATCAAAGCAAGCATGTTAAGCAAGAAAAGACATTAGAGATCATTTTAGATCCATCTTTATCTTGCAGAGGAGAAGTCTGAGGACCAGAGAAAGTGACATTGCTGGGATCCATCTGTGAATAATAAATAACATTTATTTTACAGAGAATAGCAGGGAAGGAGTATGAGAATCCCTGACTGATTAACATCCAAAGTGAGTGTCATGGGCCATCTCTGCATGCTGTGAAAAATGACTATTATTTAATAGATTGCCCAGACTACTTGAGAAAGGATAAAAATTGTGCTTGTTTTGAGGCATAATATGTAAATGTAGCCTCACACATCCCTAACCAAAGACTAGCCCTCCATAAGTGAAGGTCAATGTCTTTTCACATTGAAACTTTAGAAAAGACAAAAGGAGATGCCTACCCAATCAGCCTGATCATCGAAATCCAACTGGACGATCAATAGACAGAGAGATGTCACAGATAAATGTCTCTAAGATATGAAAGGAAATGGAAGGCATATGTGGTGTTCTGTATTTTTAAACCATAGACATATTTTGTTGTATAGCCAGAATACCAAATTATAAGATAATAAAAAAGTAGCTAATAGTATCAATAGTATCAATAAAATAAGTCTCTCTCCCAGAACTTACTTGGAAAGCATTGAGCAGGGCAAAGATTATATGGAATATCAAGGAAGTGCCTTCTATGAGCGTAGCTATTCCAAAACCCCAGGTCAGTCCCAACAGTGGGGTGAGGATGGCGACATTTTTGGTGATCCTCAGGATTATGGCCACATCTTGAGACTTGGAACTGCCAATAGAGGGCCTCTGAGTGTTGACAGCCACAATCAAAACCACAACAAGATTCACAGCCACAATGACCAAGGCTGGGACAGCAAAGGCTAGAAGGGCTTTGGTGTCATCCCAGTTAAGCCAACAGGCACCACGTCTCACGTAGCCTTTCCCTGGCACTGTGATAGCCACAGTGGTGGCAGCAATGACTAACGGGCACCCGTAGCCAACGGCAAAACCAATGGCCATCATGCGGGACCTCATCATCCTCCGGAAAACGACCAGCAGTCCATAGATGATGAGCAGGGCTTTGAAGAGCATCCAGAAAAACAGACAGAGGTAGAAAAAGTGGCTAAAAAATGTCACCGCAACACACCAGTTGTAGTCCTGAGCCTTTTTGTTAAAGTTGGAGCCTAGGATGAACCACACATTGGCAGTCAAGAGCGACACAGCTATATTCACAATGCATACATGTCGCATGTATGATATGTCCGTCATGACCACCCGGGACCAGACGGTGGCTTCAATCATCAGGCAGAGAATCAAGCTGAGGATGGAGACACTGAGCCCAATGCAGGTGATGTAGTCCAGGACTTTGTTGTCCACAGATATGGGGGACATGAGGATGGAAAAAGACATCATCACGTTGGTGTAGTTACACCGGCATTTCACTCTATTCTTGGTGTCCAGCGTTGTTTCACAGACATTCTCATCCCACCTCCTTTTCCTGGAGTGCCAGCCAACACACTGGGCCCTGGCATTCTGGGATTTGTTGATCTTCTCAAAGGTGAATAAGATTTGCTCCAATTTTTCTGGTAAAATCACTGAAAGGACCAGTCCATTTACCAGCCTGGGAAGACGGGCCTTTTCCAAGTGGGCTTCTTTCAGGACCGCCCCCAAGGTGGGAAAAGCTATGCCAACAGCTTGGGATGCATTTGGGGGCAGCTTCCACAGCTCTTGCCTGGGAATTTCTATGATTCCTAGGATACCCCCCACTGTGTTGTTCAAGTTCATGGAGAAACTGAGACTTCTCTCTGAGGTATTGTTGTTGATGGGGAACCCTTTTGTCTGAATGAAGAGTTCATCCACAATGTGCTCAGGTTCATTTTGGATGTGGAGTTGCCTCGCAAACCAGTTCACTGACTGCAACAAATCGGAGCTGACATTTTTGTCTGGAATGAAAGCCCAGTTTGGAATGACCGCTGGGTCGAGGATGTGGTTGGCCACTTTGCTGTAGCTCTGCAGTGGAGAGAAGTGGATACAATCCTGGAGATACACACACTGCAGTACAAAATCGATTTCTAAAACCTCAAGTTTCTAAAGATCAAATGATTTGATATTATTGGACATGTTTCTCTTCAAATTCACTGTTTATTAGAATCTCATACTAGTAGGACTTTGGAGAGAGGGAAAAAATTAGAAATGCTAAAAACAAAATATGATAAAAAGAAATGAAATAAACAAAATAAGATTGAGGGTTGACATACATACACTGATATGGATAAAATAGATAACTGATGATATTGATAACCTGCTGTATAGCACAAGAAACTCTGCTTAATGTTCTGTGGTGACCTAAATAGGAAAGAAATCCAAAACAGAGGGGATATATGTATACTTGAAGCTGGTTCACTTTGCCGTACAGCAGAAATTAACACAGCATTGTAAAGCAACTATATCCCAATTTTTAAAAAATCAATAAATATAAACTAAAAAAATAATAAGATAAAATAAAATGAAATAAGCAAATGAGATGAAATGAAATGAGATGAACTACAGAGAAGTGTAGCCTGCTTTATTATATGCCCCAGGCAGCATTTCCAACTTCAATTTGTATAACCCAAGTTTTCCATGAGATATTAATGACTGTTTAAGGTGGAAACATTCCTATGGGAATCCAATTACAGCACCCCATATCCTATCCTCCGCCCCCCCCACCCTTATGAAGAGTGCCAAAGTTTATTAACACATTTAAAGCTCTATAAAGTCCTGCCATAAGACCTACTTGGCTTCATTTACCCCAGAATTCCTATATCTGCTGTACTACAGATCTCTCTTTTAAGAAATGGAACCTCTGCTAACATTCCTCAGTACAATTACATTTTACAAAAATAAAATTTGGGAGACTTTACAGGAGTCAGAGTCTTCCTCACAGGATCACTATGTGACAGTTCCTTGCAAACATTCAGTCTGCACAAAAACCTGTATTAAAAATGTTCTTATTTCTTGAAAGGGGTTTCCCTGATAGCTCAGTTGATAAAGAATCCACCTCCAATGCTGGGGACCTCGTTCGATTCCTGGGTCGGGAAGATCTGCTGGAGAAGGGATAGGCTGCCCACTCCAATATTCTTGGGCTTCCTTTGTGGCTCAGCTGGTAAAGAATCTGCCTGCAATGTGGGAGACCTGGGTTCAATCCCTGGGTTGGGAAGAGCCCCTGGAGAAGGGAAAGGCTACCCACTCCAGTATTCTGGCCTAGAGAACTCCATGGACTGTATAGTCTATGGGGTCATAAAGAGTTGGATGCGACTGATGACTTTCACTTTCACTATTTCTTGAAAACATCCATAAACTAGGATGAAGCCATTTCCAAAACTGAAATGAGTTGTTATTCTGGTTATGGTAGTTTTTACCCTGAAAACTATTTTGAAACTATTAAAGTGCAAGATTTTGAGACAAAAAATTGTCAGATTTTTTAATGAAATTGACAAAGAATACCTTCATTTTCTCTCGGGTGACATTATCAGACAAATCTGTAGAAATGTTTTTTAGTAACTCCACTATAAATGCAATATTTCCGGATGTTGCTTCTGATGATTTCACAGCATTAATTATGCAGGCGTAATCCAGTGGGCAATTCTTTTGGATTCCTTGGGCTACACTCCTGATGGGCTCTGGGGTTTGGTAGTCAAGAATGTGCAGAGTTATAGACGGTGCTGCCAAAGAGAGGCGTGATGCACTGTTTGAGTCCTGTTTGTAAAAAAATGGTTATTTCACTCAAAAATGATTAAGCACCCAACATGTCAAGGAGATCCAACCAGCCCATCCTAAAGGAAATCAGTCCTGAATATTCATTGGAAGGACTGATGCTGAAGCTGAAGCTCCAATACTTTGAGCCACCTGATGTGAAGAGCTGACTCATTTGAAAAGACCCTGATGCTAGAAAAGATTGAAGGCGGGAGGAGAAGGGGACAACAGAGGATGAGACTGTTGGATGGCATCACCGGTTCAATGAGCATGAGTTTGAGTAAACTCCGGGAGTTGGTGATGGACAGGGAGGCCTGGCATGCTGCAGTCCTTAGGGTCACAAAGTGTCAGCCATGACTGAGCGACTGAACTGAATTGAACTGAACTGAAGTGACAGAAAATGCACTGATACTCCTATTCTAAAAACACTTGACATTTTAGGAGATGCAGAGAACAATGTGCTTCTACAGGGATGAAGGAGAGGCAGAAGGAAACAGTGGCTAAGTGAAAGGATACAACATAAAATATTTTAATTGAGAATTATTTTATTCATTGGATTTTTATTCTTTCTGGGACACACACCTCTTCCTTTGGTCAAGTGATTGAAAGTATGAGAAAAAGATATCAAAATGAATTTAACTGTAGACAAATTCAGTTGCTTAACTGATTAGCATAAGAGGTATGAAAATCCATTTTTAAAGCTAAAACTTTAATCTCTAAGTGTTTATCACTGTCTGAATGAATTTCAGATCTTTTTTTTTTTTTGAGTAAAGATTTTAAGAGGGAGAAATAAAGTGGTTGAGAGTTTGGGTGAGGAAGGAAGGATAAGAAACAAATTTGAACCCACTCTGTAGAATTTCTCAAAGTCATATCTGAGACTTATTGTCATGCTGAACAGAAAACATTTTAAATGTTTCTTGTAGAATATGCAAATAAGATGCAAATATGCAAATACATCACCATAAAGAGTGTTTCCACAGAAAGGCTTGTACATGTTTCAGTTGATTTCTGCCACTTGTTTCCATTACAGATAAATCCTATTTCTCCATGAAAGTGCTGAGCACAGGGCTGGCTGCAGTTAGAAGCGCTGCAAGGTCCATGGCATTTTTCTTGGAAGAGAGAGAGAGAGGCCTGATTAGCATTTCCACACTTTGACGAGGAAATCTAACTCCTTCCTGGGGCTTGGGGGTTGCTTCCCAGAGGAGGCGACATTGAACCGGGTTCTCAGCCACCAACCACTAAGACCTGCCGGGCAGACTGTGAAGCTGATATCTAGACAGAGGGAAGAACATGGGAAAGGAGGGTCATTCATAAAGACTGGTTCAGAGTGTCTGAGGGGAGAGTGGCAAGAGATGAGGGTGGGGAGAAAGGCAGGGTCAAGTCCTGAAAGACCTTGGATTCTGTGCTTATATGAGGGTTACCAGGAAACACAATTAGACTGTGAAAGATAATTAACCATGCATGGAGCAGGAGTTAGTAAACTTTTCTGTAAAGGACCAGGTAAATAGAGCTGCCAGATAAAATACAGGTTAAATGCCAGTTAAATATTGATTTTGTTTTCAGATACACTCAATTCTCATTATTTGCAGCAGTTACAGTCTATAAAATCACTGCCACAAACATTGAATTAGTGAATATGTAACCATCTCCAGATCCTAGGAGAAATACAAGGTTAGGTTCCTATAAGCTTCTGCTCACAACATTTTTACCAACCGATCAATATATCACTATATAAGCTTGGTTTTGTGTGTTTCCATTTAAAGACACCTTATTTAATATATGCTTTCAATTCACTGACATTGAACTCATAGCCAAAGGCACTATAACTCGTGACAACACATTAACAAAGCTTATCTAGCACATATATTTTCCCCATAAGGCACATCCCAACCTTCTTAGGCACACTATACATCAATTTGGAACTATATTTGGGTGCAATTTTAAACAGCAAAATCACCAACTAAAAACAAACCCACAAAACATGTGACACTACATAGACCACAAAAAAAAATTTGCTTACAGCAGGAAGGTCAAGTGACACCTCATTCAACTGAGAACATGCACCTTGGCTGACCATTTTTCTGTTATTCTGTGCATGTCTGTTAATAATTCAGAGAGCACTATGAGTGCTGATTTGGAGAAGATGCAAACACAGAATCCACGAATAAAGAGAACCGACTAAAAATGTTCAGTAAAACAGTGGATAATTTTTCATTTATGTATAACCCATGAAATATTACTCATGGCTTATCTGAAATTTAAATTTCACCAGACATTCTATGTTTTTGCTAAATACAACAAAGCTAGCCAGAGAGTTAACATTTCAGCTTTGAGGGCCATGTGGTCTCTGTCACAAATACTCGGCTTTGCTTAGTAGCATAAAAGCATTCAAAGACAATGTGTGAATGAGTGAGCATGGCTGGGTTTCAATAAAACTTTATTCAAAAAAACTGGCAGCAGCCTAATTTGGCCCATGAGGAGAGTGGATTGACTTGATGAAGCTGCTGAAGTATTCCCAGGAAGAATTGCCTTCAGATAGCAGCAGTGCAGTAGGAAGAAGTAGATGATACTGAGAACCATCAAGGTATTGAAATAAATACAAGATGAAGTGCCTTATTGGCTGTGAGCCAAAGAATATTGATGACCAATATTCATTACTCAGACAGGAGACTAGAAGCCGGTTGTTTTGCATCTTTGTTTGACATTTACCCAAGTGTATCCATTGTTGCAATTTACTAAAGCCAAGTGCATTTCAATTTCCTCATTCATATAGTTTGGAGGTAATGCCATAGTCTTTTTACAAATGTTGAATGAGACAGCATCTTGTACAGCACTTAGATCAGTGTTGTCATAAATGCTCAATGCACACTAGCTACATTTCTCTCTTTTCTTTCTAAGCTCCAAATCTGTAAAGATTTGTATTTGCCCCCAGAAATATACTTGGCCATGACTGTGCAGATCCCAGTAATCTATGTGGGTGAGAACTACAGGATTTCACTATCTTACTTCTCATGATGGTTCCAGTTTGTCTCTCACTTCTCCAGAGTAACCAGTCTTGCCAGTTCAGCTCAGTTGCTCAGTCATGTCCAACTCTTTGCAGCCCCATGGACTGCAGCACGCCAGGCTTCCCTGTCCATCACCAACTCCCAGAGCTTGCTCAAACTCATGTTGATCAAGTTGTTGATGCCATCCAACCATCTTGTCCTCTGTCAGTTTCACCAACATGATACCTATTACATCACTTGAATAGATGGCTCAGCCTCAGAGTGCTACATGGTTTTAAGAACCTTGAAAGTATCTTTGAATGAAGGAATGCATGATCCTATCCTCTTCACTCTTCTGCCTCTTGTTAGTTCATTAGTTCAGATTTCCCATTTGAGTTCTAAAAGGGACTCTCATCTACTATTCTTGGAGAAGGCAATGGCACCCCACTCCAGTACTCTTGCCTGGAAAATTCCTTGGATGGAGGAACCTGGTAAGCTGCAGTCCATGGGGTTGCTAAGAGTCAGACATGACTGAGCGACTTCACTTTCACTTTTCACTTTCATGCATTGGAGAAGGTAATGGCAACCCACTCCAGTGTTCTTGCCTGGAGAATCCCAGGGACAGGGGAGCCTGGTGGGCTGCCTTCTATGGGGTTGCAGAGAGTCGGACACAACTAAAGCAGCTTAGCAGCAGCAGCAGCTCATCTACTATTCTAGAACATGTATGAATATTTGCCAACTTGTTTCACTGACCATGCTGTGGTTAATAGTATAATTGCAAGAAAATCTATTGATGATGTTTAACATTTAGAACTTATTTGAGATTGTTATTCTGTGTGAAAACTTGTAGTCTGGGGATTGATCTGCAATATCCATGCCCTTCCTTTATTCTGCCCAGTCTTCAAATGGAAGAAGACTGGTCTGCAGCTACATACCTTGAATTCTTCCAGTCTTGGGTTTTCTTTCAGGACCCTGAAGTTTATCTCCATCCTGTAAAACATAAATTCTCAAAGGTTTTCTTTACAGTGGGACTCTTCTCTCTCATCTCAACTTAGAGACTCCGTGTGAATATGAAGAGAAAATGTGTTCAGGACTAGGAAGAAAATGGCACCTGATATTGCAGAAATTTGCTGAAGGGATGTGAGCCCTGACAGAGAACATGCTGCCCCCAGTGAAGGCTAGAAACTGGGTGTGGTCACATAGGCTCCGAAAGTCAGGGGATTGGGTACATATATTGGAAAGTTTAAGGACCCATGGAGAGCACAGTGATGACAATTAGAGTACTAAACTGTTCTTTGCTTGTATTAACTGTAGCTATGATAGGGAACTAATATGGTCCACCCAATACGCAGAGAAAGAAATAAGCAGATACTAGGAATGAGTGCTAGGTTGCAATAATAGAATCTTTTTGTAGCTATGTTGCTGTTGTTAGTTGGTAAGGGTGTCCAACTCCTTTGCAACCCCATGAACTGTAACCTGCCAGTCTCCTCTGTCCATGGGATCTCCCAGGCAAGAATACTGGAACGGGTTGCCGTTTCTTTCTCCAGGGGGATCTTCTTGACCCAGGGATCAAACCCGAGTCTCCCCAGTGGTTCATTGGTTAAGAATCTGCCTGCCAATGCAGAAGATATGGGTTCAATCCCTGCATTGAGAAGATTCCCTGGAGAAGGAAATGGCAACCCACTCTAGTATTCTTGCCTTGGAAATCCCATGGACGGAGGAGCCTGGGGGGTTACAACCCATGGGGTCACAGAAGGGTCAGACACAACTTTCTGACTAAGCATCTTGTAGCTATAAAGGACTGTAAAAATCTAAAACAGGAAAACACACTCTTCGTGTTTTAGGTAAGGGAATTAAGACCCAGAGAAGTGAAGCAACTTGTGAGGCTAACAGACAAACCTAAGGTTTGAACCAAAATTGCTTGACTGCCAAGTTAGTGCTTCTGCCTCTCAAGAGCTGCCTGTCTACATATTCCATAGCTTGCAAAGTGGTTTTTCTACTAGACTGTTGCACCCTGTGACAATACTGTACTGTCACAAGCCCCAGCCACCTCTCAACTTTTCATTGTCCCTTTCTTTAGAAAGTTGCCATCAGAAAGGGTAACATCGTAATCACCAGAAAATTTCTTTGAAATGACATGTTATTTATCATAAATCAATCATCTCAGGAACTGATTGATTTCTCATGGGACCACATAAGAATTGATCAAACTTACTTTTGTGCGGATATGGGATCTACTATGAGAATATTCTGTGGCCAGAAATAATATTAAACAGCAAATCATGGTTGCCTGGGACTTCATTTTCACACATGAGGATCTTCACCTGCAATAGACAAGGGTAGATGGAGCTGAAGATGACAATACCACATAACTAACCTGATATTTAGTCAGCTAACCAACCACTGAGTTTGCAGCAAACGTAAATTTCCTTATGCTCTAATGGAGATGAACTCACTCTGATCTATTTAGGCTCCCGAGGCAAACTGTAACCAGGAAGCAGACAAAACTCATGGATCTTGGATCAAAGCCTTCCTGGTTGGAGTCAAGACTAAGAGGGCCTTTCATGGTGCCACTGTGCCTTCTGCCGAGATGACGATCCACGGGCACTTACAGGAAGGCTTCCAAGTTGTCTTTTAGTTTAAAATTGTCTTTGAGCTCCTAACCAATGAACAGAAGGAAAGTATATTTTGACTTAAACCATCATCTTGCAGAACAAGTCTGAGCAGGGGAAAGGGGACATGGCAGAACGACAGGCAAAATCGGTAATGGATCTGCATAGGTGTTGAAATAGAACTGTGGAATTCACAGTCTTACAGTGTGGGTAGAAAGAAGTTTCCACGTATGCAGCCAATTGGTGGATAGGCACAGAAGGCAGTTTTCAGTATCAATATTGTTTAGGATAGATTTTTAACTGATCCTCACAAAGAGAAGTAACAGAAGTACCAGTATGAGTTGTCTTAAAATAACTGTATGTTTTACATATAATTCTCCTGTAACTTTTAAGATGATGCTTTTGAACTGTGATGTTGGAGAAAATTCTTGAGAGTCTCTTGGACTGCAAGGAGATCAAGCAGTCAATCCTAAAGGAAATCAGTCCTGAATATTTATTGGAAGGACTAATGCTGAAGCTGAAACTCCAATACTTTGGCCACCTGATGCAAAGAACTGACTCATTAAAAAAGACTCCATTGCTGGGAAAGATTGAAGGCAGGAGGCGAAGGGGATGATAGAGGATGAGACAGTTGGATAGCATCACCAATTTGATGGACATGAATTTGAACAGGCTCCAGGAGTTGATGATGGACAGGGAAGCCTGGTGTGCTGCAGTCCATGGGGTCACAAAGTCTGACATGACTGAGCGACTGAACTGAACTGAACTGAACTTTCAGGAATTTTTTACCATAATGCAATAATAAATAGATCTTACATTGTGACTCAGTGTGTACTGACAAAAATATGTGTGTATAAAGCTATCTCTATATAAACATTTAAAAATAAATAATCTTTATATTTTAAAAACTTTTATGTTATACCTCAACATAATAAAAGCTATATATGAAAACCCCACAGCAAACATTATCCTCAATGGTGAAAAATTGAAAGCATTTTCCCTAAAGACAGGAACAAGACAAGGATGCCTACTTTCACCACTACTATTCAACATAGTTCTGGAAGTTTTGGCCACAGCAATCAGAGCAGAAAAAGAAATAAAAGGAATACAAATTGGAAAAGAAGAAGTAAAACTCTCACTGTTTGCAGATGACATGATCCTCTACATAGAAAACCCTAAAGACTCCACCAGAAAATTACTAGAGCTAATCAATGAATATAGTAAAGTTGTGGGATATAAAATCAACACACAGAAATCCCTTGCATTCCTATACACTAATAATGAGAAAGTAGAAAAAGAAATTAAGGAAATAGTTCCATTCACCATTGCAATGAAAAGAATAAAATACTTAGGAGTATATCTACCTAAAGAAACGAAAGACCTATATATAGAAAACTATAAAACACTGATGAAAGAAATCAAAGAGGACACTAATAGACGGAGAAATATACCATGTTCATGGATCAGAAGAATCAGTATAGTGAAAATGAGTATACTACCCAAAGCAATCTACAGATTCAATGCAATCCCTATCAAGCTACCAGCAGTATTTCTCACAGAGCTAGAACAAATAATTTCACAATTTGTATGGAAATATAAAAAACCTCGAATAGCCAAAGCAATCTTGAGAAAGAAGAATGGAACTGGAGGGATCAACCTGCCTGACTTCAGGCTCTACTACAAAGCCACAGTCATTAAGACAGTATGGTACTGGCACAAAGACAGAAATATAGATCAATGGAACAAAATAGAAAGCCCAGAGATAAATCCACACACCTATGGACACCTTATCTGCAACAAAGGAGGCAAGAATATACAATGGATTAAAGACAATCTCTTTAACAAGTGGTGCTAGGAAAACTGGTCAACCACTTGTAAAAGAATGAAACTAGAACACTTTCTAACACCATACACAAAAATAAACTCAAAATGGGTTAAAGATCTAAATGTAAGATCAGAAACTATAAAACTCCTAGAGGAGAACATAGGCAAAACACTCTCTGACATAAATCACATAAATCATAAATCACAGCAGGATCCTCTATGATCCACCTCCCAGAATACTGGAAATAAAAGAAAAAATAAACAAATGGGATCTAATTAAAATTAAAAGCTTCTGCACAACAAAGGAAACTATAAGCAAGGTGAAAAGATAGCCTTCGGAATGGAAGAAAATAATAGCAAATGAAGCAACTGACAAACAACTAATCTCAAAAGTATACAAGCAACTTATGCAGCTCAATCCCAGAAAAATAAATGACCCAATCAACAAATGGGCCAAAGAACTAATAGACATTTCTCCAAAGACATATGGATGGCTAACAAACACATGAAAAGATGCTCAACATCACTCACTATCAGAGAAATGCAAATCAAGAACACAATGAGGTACCATTTCACACCAGTCAGAACAGCTGTGATCCAAAAGTCTACAAGCAATAAATGCTGGAGAGGGTGTGGAGAAAAGGGAATCCTCTTACACTGTTGGTGGGAATGCAAACTAGTACAGCCACTATGGAGAACAATGTGGAGATTCCTTAAAAAACTGGAAATAGAAACTGCCTTATGACCCAGCAATCCCACTGCTGGGCATACACACCGAGGAAACCAGAATTGAAAGAGACATGTGTACCCCAATGTTCATCACAGCACTGTTTATAATAGCCAGGACATGGAAGCAACCTAGATGTCCATCAGCAGACAAATGGATAATAAAGCTGTAGTACATATACACAATGGAGTATTACTCAGCCATTAAAAATAATACATTTGAATCAGTTCTAATGAGGTGGATGAAACTGGAACCAATTATACAGAGTGAAGTAAGCCAGAAAGAAAAACACCAATACAGTATACTAACACATATATATGGAATTTAGAAAGATGATAATGATAACCCTATATGTGAGACAGCAGAAGAGACACAGATGTATAGAACAGACTTTTGGACTCTGTGGGAGAGGGAGAGGGTGGGATGATTTGGGAGAATGGCATTGACACATATATACTATTATGTAAAAAACAAATAGCCAGTCTAGGTTCAATGCAGGATACAGGATGCTTGGGGCTGGTGCACTGGGATGACCCAGAGAGATGATATGGGGTGGGTGGTGGGAGGGGGGTTCAGGATTGAGAACTCATGTACACTCATGGTGNAGAAAAAAAAAAAACTTTTATGTTAAAATACTATTCTTCCTATCTGGAAGCAAGACATTCTGATATAGTCACAATTTTTATCTTGTATTCCACTTTATTCTATCTGACATTCTCTCAGAAATTGGTTACTACCCACTAAATTGAATTCACAAACCTCTAATGGATTGTAACCTGCAATCTGAAAAATAGAAATATAGACTATAAGATTCATTTTTCTTGTCAAGTCAAAAATTGTTCACTTCTGCTGAATTGGTCATGTTAATCCTTTCTTTTTGCTATTCTTCACAATCTGATCACAATCTCCTTCCCCAGGTACACTTCTCAGGGAGAAAAGATATCTACATTCAGAACCAAAGAATAGGACTGATGGGTGAATGTGATTCTCCTCTACCTGGAGAGCATTGTTTGAAATGCACAATTAAATGATCAAAGTCAAGCCAAAGGGAGGCATTTATAAATAGTAATGCCTGCTATCTAAGGCTTCAGGTGAGAGGCCACTCTTATTCTTCATTATTTTCATTATAGGAATCCTGCTTAAAGCTAATCCTGTTGGAAGAAATTCAAGGGTTTGGGATAGTGACATGATGTGATTTATGGAATCCAAAAATATTCCCCAACCAATGCTCCAGGGCCATAGTTCCAAAAAATGTTCAAGGAATAGATAGCCCAATAGCCATAGCATTTTCTGTAGACCATTATGCTCTTTGTGGAAGACTATGAAATGATACATTTTATGTATTCATATAAACTAAGAAAAATTTTACTGGCATAAATATTTATGCAATATGAACTCATAAGCATACACATGAGGAGCACAAATTTTGAACTAAGCACTCTTGGTTAGTTTGAGGTTAATTTGCTATTTAATCATTCATGTTATCATTGTCTGGTATGTGCAACCCACATACCACTTGGTATGATAATTATATGGTAAATTTCCTTCAGTTACTACAAATGCTGGGAGATACTGTTTAATGATATTACTAAAGAGAAGTCAAAGCATTCTCACTTTTGTCTAGTTTGACGATGGGGATGAGTCAGATGGATAGATGTTTTTAGGTTAGTTCCAATTGGGTTGTTTCTCTTCTCACCAGAAAGAGTTAGATGGAATCCCTCCCATCAGAATTCAGATGTTGGCTGAGGCCAAAAGCCAGAGTGCTCTGCAGAGCAGTGGGAAAAGGTTAAGACCCCTGAGAATGAGGAATTAAAAAATAATAAGAAGCACTGCCAGCATAATCCATAATCAGAGGTTGATATTGTACAGAAAAGAAGGGAGGAAACACATTTTCTTAGATTAATCATTGGTAAAGACTTGATGGTGGCTTCTCTGCTGGCTCAGACAGTGAAGAATCTGCCTGCAACACAGGAGACCTGGGTTCGATCCCTGGGTTGGGAAGATCCCCTGGAGAAAGGAATAGCAACCCACTGCAGTACTCTTGCCTGGAGAATTCCATGGACAGTGGAGGCAGGCAGGCTACATTAGTCCATGGAGTTGCAAAACGTCAGACATGACTGAGCGAATAACACACACAAAACCTTGATAACTAGAACGTTGAGTTTGTGTAATACTAAGCTGAAAAATTTCTGGAAATACAAATAAAATGCCTCTCCAAGGTCTAGCACAATGTCTACATATAGTAAGATTCTCCTTGAGGTTTTACTACTCGTATCTTATCCTCAGTGATTCATTAATTTAAATCCATTGGTTAGGCTTAATGATGCCTTCTAAAAGGGAAAAAAATAACACTGAAAAACAATATGAGAAATGACATGGACCAAAATGCACATATATTTATGTTCATGTCCATGCCTGACTAGAGATAAACATGTAAAGATGGAAACAAGAAAGTACCCAAACTGACATTGCTACATTGAATTAAATTATCATGTTTCATTGAATCCAACATTGTAAGCAACATCATTATTTTCATGTTCACTAAGAAAGGAAAAGAAAAAAAGCTTGCTTATTAAACTATGACGTGCCACTGATTGTACAATATATTCCAATTTCAGAAATGTTGAAAGGTTAGAAAAAAATGCCTATCTTAGAACTGATGAACTATGGCACTATAAGAGGGGCTTCCCAGATAGTTCAGTGGTAAAAAGAAAATCTGCCTGCCAGTGCAGGAGCTGCAGGAGACGGGTTCAACTCCTGCTTCAGGAAGATTCCCTGAAATAGGAACCAGTAACCCACTCAGATATTCTTGTCAGTATAACCCCATGGACAGAGGAGCCTGGCAGGCTACAGTCCATGAGGTCTCAGAGTCAGACATGACTGAGCTCTCACGTACGCATCACTAAAAGTCTGGCTCAGTATTAGCTGACCATAAATTCTGATGCTGTGTGTGTCCAGAAAGCTTTTTATTTGTTTGTTTCTAAGGAAGCAGCTCTTCTTGAGAAACTTGGTTGAGTAACTGATTTCTTTCTAATGAATATAACAATGATGGCAATTTCAGTTTTTACTTAAAAAGATAGATAGCTAGGTCAAAACTCATCCTCAAGCTCTGAAAATACCCAGACACTTCAATTCAAGGGAGTGTGATTTTCACTGAAAAAGCCCAAAGCCAGGAGACTTCTAATTCTCACGAACTGCTGGATGGCTTTGGGCAAATCTCACAAATGCTCCATGCCTTGGTTTCCTTACCTTTGAAATGACACGGTTGGACTAGAATCTCATTTCTAACTCATGTTTTATTAGAAAGCTCTAGCATTTTTTTTTTTCATTTAAGGTTCTGGGTTCACGTTGTTTTATCTCAATGGTCCAAATCTCAAGTTGAAATGCAACCAATATGGAAAATTCTTTTGAGGGGTATATTTATAAAATTTAATTCCTGAAAACATAACAGTCAACTCTCTTGAGGCAGCACAAGCCAGCTCCAGCCCAGTAGTAGACTAGCGCTGCAAGCATATATATTTATCACGGGATCAATGCATATTATCCACCATCTGTTGGGAAACAATTTGTCCCAGGCATCAAAAGGTAAAGAGAAAAAGGATGGAAGAAAAACAACACTGAGGACTTTTATATACTTAAATGTTCTACAAATTCAGGAAATCTCTCTGCTTTACTCTTAGTAGGCTGAATTTGGTGTCTAATGGATTTGGTGTCTAATGGATTTTGCCAAGGCATTCTGGTCTCATAGAAGAGCAAGGGGGTCCATGGTCAAGTCCATTTGGGAAACACTGAGTACCAGCACCACCACCACCCACCCCTCACACGCACATGCTTTCATCTAGCAAAGTTCCGAGAGTTCTTGAAGTGACAAGACTGTCACCCAGGTTTTACCAAATTTACTACATCATCAAAAGTGCCTTGGGCACATTGAAAGCTGCTATCCGAAGACAGTATGCTATTTGGGAACACATTAATCTCCCCAGATTTGGGCTTCCCATGCCTTTGTCAGACCCCTACCCCATGCTACCACCAGGGACTTCCCTGGTGGTCAGATGTTAAGGGGGTCTGCCTATAACGTGGGAGACCCCAATTCAATCCCTGAGTCAGGAAGATCCCATGGAGAAGGAAATGGCAACCCACTCCAGTATTCTTGCCTGAAAAATCCAATGGATGGAGGAGCGTGGCAAGCTACAGTCCATGGGGTCACAAAGAATCAGACACTACTGAATTACTTCACCCCATGCTAGTCCTGCACTAATTCCTTTAATTCACTCAAATTGTGATGCAAAGTAGACCAGCACAGGGTGATAGTCCTGGTGTTAGCACATCCTGAAAGAAAGAGGCAGTGTAGGGGTCATCTTTAGTCCATGAAATAAACCAGAATTATCCTGAAACTCGAGATGATGCTCAGAGTAGAGAGGGAAGGGAGGCAGGCACAGATAAACGGCAGTCAGAAGTTTGGGATGACCACAAGGGAGGGCAAGAGAGCCTCAGAAATGGAGAATAAAAAAGAGGAAAAGAAAGACGCAAAAGAACTCTCACCAGAGGCCATCTATGGTAATTAGGTAAATAAATAGCTATCTGATTTACAAAGAAACTCCAGCTTCTTTACTAGCCACCCAATAAAGGCAACTCCACACTTTGTCCCAAAGTATCCAGAAGAAGATTTATTTCAGAGATAAAAGCAACAATCAGGGGACTTCCCTGGAGGCCCAGGGTTAGTTACAACCTCACCTTCCAGTGCAGGGTGTGCAGGTTTGATGCCTAACCGGGGATCTAAGATCCCACATGCCTTTCAGCCAAAACACCAAACAAAAAACAGAAACAGAATTGTAACAAATTCAATAAAGACTTTAAAAAATGGTCCACATCAAAAAAACTCTTTAAAAAATAAAATTAAAAAAAATAAAAGCAACAAGCAATCTGGAATGGCAGCTTCTCAGGAACTAGAAAATGTCCAATTACTCCTCCTTATTCCCGCAACCCTTCTCTCTTTGTGCATCCTCACAGAGGTGTGAATCACCTCCTCCTGCTTTTCACTTAATAATAAGCAGCCATTCTAGGTGGCTGAATGGAAGCCAGGCTCCTTGCTCTAACATGGTGATTACTTTGGAGAGAGAGAGAATATCGTGTCTGCAGCCTTCAGAGGCTTAAAGGAAAATACAGCTGCACTCAAAAGTCTCAGAGGGACTGCATCTCAGGATTTAACTTGCTGGAGAATTCACAGCCATAGGCAGCTCGCACACCATTCACTGCCTGTGCTCTGAGCCCTAGGGACATGGGGTCAGCACAGCACTGGGCTTCGTGCTTTTAGCCCCAGAACCCTGGAGAAAGTAGACTGCACCTTGTGGGAAATTCAGGTCATCATTAGTTAGGAGGTGAGCATAGAAGGACATTTCTCTGTCCCCAGCATCCAGCAGAGCATAAGGTGTATAATAACCTCAGTAAATATTTGTTGGAGAAATGAATAAAGGAGTGAATAAGGCCAGCTTCTGATGTTTTTGTTTTAAAATCACAAGATCATTCTCCCCAGGTGGAAGGGAGAACCCAGAAGGAGGGGATATATGTATGCCTATGGCTGATTCAATTCATCGTACAGCAGAAACTAGCACATTATCAAGCAATTATATACGTTCAGTCGCTCAGTCATGCCTGGCTCTTTTCGACCCTTTGGACTGTATCCCTCCAGGCTCCTCTGTCCATGGGACTTTCCAGGCAAGAATACTGGAGTAGGTTGCCATTTCCCTCTCCACAGGATCTTCCCGACCCAGGGGCAGAACCCTCGACTCCTGAGTCTCCTGCATTGCAGGCAAATTCTTTACCTGTTGAGCCAATGTGCAAGCCTGCTAAAGCAATTACGCTCCAATAAAAATAAATTAATTCAATGATTAATTAAAAAATAAAATCACATGATAACTTTCCTATCTTAGGGGAACAGATGAGCATATTTGTAATGCTAGATAACTTCAGTTCAGTTCAGTTCAGTTGCTCAGTCGTGTCTGACTCTTTGATCCCATGGACTGCAGCACGCCAAGCTTCCCTTGGATAAACTTGGAACCTGGTAATGTAAGTTGAATGGACCAGTCTAATGGACCTCCTCTTTGCTATACTATGTGGAGCCTTATGTAAAAAAAGATTTTGAGGTCTCATCTAGTTTCAGTAGGAAATTATGCGCTGCCAGATTAATGATGTCTTCCACAAGTACAGCACCCCACTCCAGTACTCTTGCCTGGAAAATCCCATGGGCGGAGGAGCCTGGTAGGCTGCAGTCCATGGGGTCGCTAAGAGTCGGACAGGACTGAGCAACTTCACTTTCACTTTTCACTTTCATGCATTGGAGAAGGAAATGGCAACCCATTCCAGTGTTCTTGCCTGGAGAATCCCAGGGATGGGGAGCCTAGTGGGCTGCCGTCTATGGGGTCGCACAGAATTGGACACAACTGAAGCGATTTAGCAGCAGCAGCAGCCACAAATATGAGAGTGCAAATGTCTTTCCACACTGTCGCCACAAGGTTGGGAATCACAAAATACTGTTTCCCAGGACAGACCTAGAAGATGCTGGCTGTGTTTAAACACCATCTTCTAATTGTCCCATCTTCCTTGAATCTGAAACTGAGTTTCTGAATGCGCTGGAATTCAAAACTACAGTCAGCCTTCATGGGTCCTGGAACTGTTTCTGATACTAGAGGCTAGATGGTGTTAGAGCAGGTGATTCACACAGGCTCAGGAGCTCCCCGCCTGTCTGAACATGCTGAGCGAGGGCTGGCATCAGGACTCGCCAAGAAAATAATAGGAAGTGCAACCTGGGAACTGTAAGCGCAGTCAGGCGGGGAGGAATGCAAGAGAATGTGTGATCTCTCAAACCTCTTCATGCAAAACGCTCAGAGGTGAGCTGCCTGAGAATGTTTGTAAACTCCCTGGACACTTTCCCAAAGCGTTGCGCTCCACTGAAATTCACCCTAAGGTGAGAGGAACAGAAAACTCATTTTCAAACCTTCTAGATGGCACCTCACGCCATACTCCTCAGCCAACCCCACTGGTGGGAAGGATCAATTTAGAAAGGTTAACTGGAAGGTGAGGAACTTAAGAGTTCAGTGACCCACATTTTGGTGTGTGTGTGTGTGTGTGTTGCTCCCCTCAGCTTAATCTCCTGTCTATCCCACTAGTGTAATTAAGACTCTGATTATATAGCCAGATGGCAAGTTGCTTGTGTGTTTCTTGGCCTCGATAATAGAATATATTCAGTCTCTCTTACGGATTCTCCCTTGCTGTGGATGAGTTGATTCATAGAGAGCCTTGAGGGAAGAAAAAGATATGAAAGATTTGCTAAAAGAAACATCTCATCCTAGGTTATTTTAGATGGCGTCCAGCCAAGGGCTTTGTAGTTTAGCGTCTTCTCTGAAAATTGCAGTCTGGATTCAAATTCTGATAAGTCTGAATAATCACATCATCTCAGAACTGGAAAGCTTCCAGCATCTCACCAACTATCTTGATACTTACATGAAGTTAAAGAAATTGATAAGACAGGCAATTTCCCTGCTTCGTGAAGAAAGTTCCCTGGAGGGTTGACACATAAGGAAATAAAATAACATCTTAAGATGTACACTTTAGAGGTCCCAGAATTGTCCTCAAAGTATAAGGAATATATGTCATCAAATGACATAGTATTGGCCACAAAATGAGGGCGAGATGCCTTTGCAAAAAGGTTTTAGCAGTTCAGTGGAGGAAATGTTTCCCCTTTAAGGGCAGCTTTGTCAGTCCCACTAAAAGAAGAAACTACTAAAGCATGCTTCATTTAAAAAAAAAAGAAGAAGAAGAAGAAAGAAAGAAACCATCTAGCTTTAAACTCAGCCTAAATAAGGGAATTGAAAGCTAGTTTTCTCATCCAATTATCAAGCAAGGGAGCCTATTGGAAAACAGAGGATTTAATTGCCATTTTCAGCCCTAGGAGTGAGCAATTTAGAGCAAATGACAAATGACTTTTTAAAGAGAAACCAATGTAAAAGAGGCTGAGGAAATACTCCGGACCTGAGTTAGCCAATCTCTACATAATGGGAGGGAAGTTTCGTGCAGAGTCAAGCATTCCGGAAAATACCATCATAAATCACACATCTTCCCCACTCTGGAATATGTCTAACGACAATCCTGTCTTCAGCAGGAAAACCTGCTGGTGTGGCGTGTGTACTCACGGCATCCAGGAAATCCCGCAGCCCAGCACGGGGTCGGCGCTGGGCTCCCCCCAAGGGCGCCCCACCATCACTGTGTCCGCCCTGGCACCCCCCACGATGTCAGCGGCTGTGATCTGTCTTCTCCATGTTTGAAAGGAGGCCGAGGAGGCCCCGGTGCTCACTAGCCTCGGTGAGAAGCCGATGTGAGAACTGTAAACCTGCCCTGGGTTTCGAGGCTTGTAAGTCTGTGATTCACTCTTCAGTGGGTCGGTCAAACACGCCTAAGAGAAATTACAGGTTCCTCTCGTCTGAAACAAATCCATTAAAATGAGTCAGTTGTTTGTCCTTTCTTTCCTCTTCTTTATCTCAGATAATCACATGAGACTGTTGCGCCTACTGGGGTAATGAGAACTCAGACAGGCGGGTGGTAAATGCAAGATTGTTCCAGTTGTTGTTGATGTTAAATTGTTAAAAGGAGACCCCATTTTTGCCTGTACTGATGTTAAACTTGGAAAACACTGGCTAGGACATGATCCAATCCCTGCCTTAACACCAAAAATATCTTTGGTTTATTTTCTAATGACTTGTCCAAGGAGTTCTTACTGAGCCTCTTACCTTGGTGCACAGCCATGGGGAATTCAGATGAAGAATTTCGCCTGTGGGAAACTTCCCTTGGTCTGACTTGGGACAGGGTGGCCAGTTGGATTGTCCTTGTCACCCCCAAATGGTCCCACACCTCCCACTTCTAGCCCCTCCCATTAACCTACCTTCCTGGCTCCTCCATATGACTGTTGCAAACTTTCATTTGACTATTACCAGGGGAGATGTAGACATGAAGAAGAAATAAGTGAGAGGAGTTTTGTTGTGTCTGTTGTACTCAGGAGGCTCAAGGAGACGATGCCTGTGGAAATAGGTCATTCCATTTAGGTCATTAGTTAAGTACCGTGTCATTTGGAAATTTTGAAAAATCAGTATCATCAAACTTTTGGTTGTGTAATCAGAGGACTTTATTAAACATTCTATGTACAAAGCACCTCGTTCTGCTCTTGGGACATACAAAACAAGTGACTTATCGAGTAAGAAGGGTAAATCTGTCTCCAAATGTTTATGGTTTTATCTGGGAAAGAAAATATATGCACACAAGAGGGCTAAGAGTAAATAATACTACACAATAAATACTGACTCAGCAGTGAATGGCCCAGATATACATATTGCAAGAAATCAGTGGAGAGAATCAGCACTTCTGGTTGGACTGATTAGGGAAGACTTTACAGGGAAGGCAAAAAGTGATGCACAGTTCAGACACAGAAAGCCCTGGATACATGTATAGTCTCTGAAATATACTCTTTCCAGGGCAGGATACCAAGTAACACAATTCTGTAAACACTGAATGAAAAGATCCTTCAGTAGATTTTGCTGGCTGGTCACCCTGAAGAAAGAAACTGAATCCAATGCTCAACACTTTCATTTAGATGCCAGTGAACCAAGACTTCGCTGATGGTCCACATTTCTGAAGCACGGGGCACAGGTTCAGTTCCTGATCAGAGAACTGAGATCCCACATGCTTCACAGCCAAAAAATTTTCTTTAAAAAGAGAAGAAATTAGATGTCAATGAACCAACTCCTATGAGAGTGTCTCATCCACACCATGCAAAAGGTCATGGCTGTTTGCTGTTTGTGTGTGTGTTGCACATACATGAATTCATAGGTACTCTAATACAAACAGCTTACATTTTAAGGCCAATTATTATTTGCCAAGTACTATTCTCAGTATTTTATCTACATTTGTTCATTTAATCTTTCCAATAGCCCTATAGGGTAAGCTCCATTATTCTCAATTTCTCGTTGGGAAAACCAAAGTCCCAGGAATTTAAATAACTGTCCCAAAGATTATCAAGTACTAAGTGCTCTGCCCAAGAATCTGCCTTAGACACCACTAGCACCAGTTTCTCCTTGAGCCACCTGACCAAGTCACTTCCTTGGTGAGATGGGAACAGGGTGTTCCACGTATCTCCACCCTGGGTCTTCCACGATCAGCCTGATCCGTGCAGTTCTTTGACACCTTTCAGGATGGGACAGACTGAAGTGTGGGCCGCAAGAGGGAGGGTGGACTTCTCCAAGGGATCGTCAAATGATAGTGGGGTTTCTCTGTTAGCATCCATGAGCCTTTAATAATTTTTTTATCTTTAGGTCACACCACACAGCAGGTGGGATCTTAGTTTCCCTACCAGGGGTCTGACCTTCATCCCCTGCTTTGGCAGCACTGAGTCTTAACCACTGGCCACTGGGGAAGTCCTCCATGAGGCTTTCTTAATGAATAATAACCCCAAAATAGAGTCTTTCACACCTCCTCTCTCGGGGAGTGAGTGCATGGGAACAGAGTGTGCTTTCACATGAGATGTGGTTGCCAAATACACAGTACAGATGAAAGGCCAGTCTCTCCCTCTCTCTGTCTCTCAACCCCTCTCTCTTGTGTTCAGACTTTCCATCTGCAAATGGAGGCACTTGGACTCAGTCTTTTCTAAAGTTTTTTTCAGAATTATAAATCCTAAAACCATCTAGCTCCATGATGTTGCGTCCTTCCTTCAATATGTTGATTTGGGGTAAGTGACCTTTCTTCATATGGAAACCTCTGCATTGAGAAAACCAGGACTGTGTCTACTCCATGCTGAGTAGACCCTACAGAGATACTGGGAAATGTCAAATTAAAGCTTCTTTCTGACTTCATTTGCAAAGGGTGCAATTGTTGTCCCAAGCTGAACAATACCACTTAGAAGATGACTCATTCTCCCAGTTGGTGTATTTTTCTACCTTCTGATTATTATATTTTTGCTTTCTTAAACGTTCCTACTTAGAGGAAATTTTCTATAGTAAAAAAAAAAAAAAGAGAGAGAGAGAGAATAAAAAAGTTTTACTACAGTTTTCTGTGGTTAAAAAAAAAATGACACCCCTCATTCACAAAGTGAGTTGTCCTTTTCCATTTGTAATGTAACATCATTAACACTGGCTTCTTTTGTATATAACTTTAAAAACTCATTTATTTATTTGGCTGTGCAGGGTCTCAGTTGCAGGATGTGGGCTCTTAGTTGCAGCATGTGGGATCTAGTTCCCTGACCAGGGATCAAACCTTAACCTCCCCTGTATCAGGAGCTTGGACTCTTAACCACTGGACCACCAGGAAAGTCCCAGTACTGACTTCATGGGGAGATAACTAAGGGCTACTCATTGCCCCTTGCCCTTTATCCACTATTTTTTTTTTCTGCTGCATCTGATTATGTGCTTGCTTTAAAAAGGACCTTTTTTTTTTTTCCAGAAAGATTTTTATATGTAATACTGTTCTATTATCAGGTGGCTCCTGATTTGAATGTTAAATTTCTTTACATACAAGGTAAGAAAATCAGTAGCTCTCTACTTGAAATAAAATATTTCTCCTTTCTCATCCCAGGTTTCAAAACACCATATTGTTGGTGGGGGTTCATCTTCCATGGGCTTCCCAGGTGGCGCTAGTGGTGAAGAACCCGCCTGCTAATGCAGGAGACAGGAGACATGCATTCGATTCTTGGTCTTGAAGGTGCCCTGGAGGAGGGCATGGCAACCCACTCCAGTATTCTTGCCTGGAGAAGCCCATGGACAGAGAGGCCTGGCGGGCTACAGCCCATAGGGTGACAAAGAGTCAGACACCACTGAAGCAACTTAGCATACAAGCACCTCTTACATAGTCAGAGTAGACAGAGAGACCGTCGGTGGCTCTGTGGTCTTGAGGAGAAAGTCCAAGGCTACGAATCAACAGACTTGGGTTTTAACCTCTGGCTCAAATCTCTATTAGCTGTTACTTATCACTCCAGCCTTCAGTCTCCTTAACTTAAACACCTTTCTGGTTCAAAAGCTCAATGCTTTGTGCTTGGTTCACAGCCAAAGAAGTTGTATCTAAGCCCACGCTAGGCTGACCATGCAATCAATTTAAATGTGAAGGGGTGGGACATAGTGGCCCTTGAATTCTTTTTGTCCAAAGAACAATGACCTACTTAGAGTTGGCCCAATGTAGGTGACTATGCATGAGGGCCCTCCCTCAGCCACCTATGGAATCTAGCTGGGTGACATCCCTGGCCACCACTGCCAAGACAAGCCAGAGCTCTCTTCCTGATTCCAACAGCATGAGGCTGGAGACCCTGGCGAGACCAGGATTCTGCTGTCCGCTGTTGGATACCCAGCATGGCATATATATGTAGACAGTGGATGGGTAAAATGTCAGCAACACAGAACAGCTTAGACAGAGGGGCTTGCCATCCTCTCTTCATGCCCTCCTCTGTCAGCACCACCAAGAGGGAGGCTTCCTTCATACTCTTCGGAGGCAAGAAGACACGAATCAGGACATTTCTCCTGGGATCTCTGCCACTCCTGAAATGTATGACCTGGTCAAGAACAGACAATCACATCTTTAACATACAAGCAGCAACATCTAAAAGCATCATGACAACTGCATCATGGATTGACTCTTTCTTGAACAAGAAGCCCCTTTGGGTAGAGCCCCCTTGGCAAATGAAGATTCGCTTCCCTTTAAGTCCCTTGGGAATCCAGGAATCAGCTTTGTTCTCTTGTCTGCAAAAGCTGTTACAGAACTTGTCTGTCTCCAAGTTGGACCATGCCCTTTCCTCTTGGAAAAGACCTCTCTTTTGACCAAGGCCCTGGGTTGCTGCAGAAGATCTCAGCCACATTGGCTACTAGAGCCCTGATGTACTGGGATCAGGGAGGAAGGCTCTTTCTATAATTCTTTTTCTGACACTCTACATGTGTCTGTGTGAGTCTGTGTGTGTGTTGCTCTCTCTGTTTCTTTCGGTATTTCTCTATGTCTCTCTCTGCATCCCTCAGCCTCTCTCTGTACCTCTTTGTCTCACTGTGAAAGTAGGGGTCCTGCTGTAGATGTCTCCATCTCCCTGCCTGGTTGTCTGTCTTTAGATCTAGAGGGACACAGAGACAGAGGATTGGAAGTCCTGACTGCACATGTCTGATTGCTCTTCCATCTCTGAGCTGCCACCCCATGTCACTAAGCGTCCCTGTCTGTCTGTCTCCCCCTGTGCCTCCCTTCCCTTTCTTTCTCTCTGTCTCTGACCCTCCTGCAAATGAAAACTAACTTCTGCATTATCTCCCCTCCCACAGACAGTGTGTATCATAATTCCTTGATCTTTTAACGCTAAGGAAGAGAGAGGGTGACTGTAGGAAATGTGGGGATGTTGTTGATATCAAGGAGGATGTCCTGGGGATGGGGAATAAAAAGAAGGGGGAGAGGGAGCAGCTGGGACCACAGATCCCTCTGCTCACTCCCCTCTCAAAGACTCAGGCTGATTTACAGGCACTCCCGCAGGACAAGCCTGACTGTTTTACAGGGACAGTAACAATTTCAGACATCCAAGAATTAGAAGTGTGAATATATCTCCAACCAGAGCTAGGTGAGAGTAGATTGCCTGAGAAGAATCATTTCAATCAAGAAACCATCGTTTCTGATTAGAATGAATCCAACTGAGGTTTTTTTTTTCCAAGAAATGTCACATACAGGCCATGTATATGGGGTCCCCTGTGGTGTGTACTCACCTCCCAAATTAGGAGTATAGCCTGGCTTACTAGCTTGGCACTTTGGTGGGGTGACGAGAGAAATCAGAAGAGACATTCTGAGGAAGACAAAGGGTAGTGGACTTGTCACCAGCAGTATATTCAATTATTCAGTCATTAATATGATCACAGTTATTCAAAGCACATGGAGAATTATTTCATTAAGCACAGTATTGTGTGTAGTGAAACATGTCAGACAAAGACAAACACTGTATGTTATCACTTATATGTGGAATCTAAAAAAAAAAACCAAACTGGTGAACAGAAAAAGAAGACAACTCACAGATATAGAGAACAAACTAGTAGATACCAGTGGGGAGAGGGGTAGAACAGGAGTAGAGGATTAAGAGGCACAAACTACTATGTATAAAATAAATAAGCTGCCAAGATATACTGTACATCATGGGGAATAGAGCCATTATTTTGTAATAACTTTAAATGGAGTATAATCTGTAAAAACATTAAACCACTATGTTGTACACCTGAAACTAACATAATATTGTAAATTGATTCCATCTCAATTTTTTTTTAAGCACATGGACAGCAGTTTATGTCTTGCCTTCACCTCATCCCTGTCCTCTTTTATTTTAGAGCCATTGACAACATGCAAATAGGCTAGTATTAGAGATTCCCCTCCTCCCTGGCTTGGATGCTTCTCCTGAAGCCTCTAGTTTGAGACGGAGATGGGGAGAAGGCAGTTGACTGGCGTGGGAGAGAGTGAAACAGGAAGTCCCTAGTCTTCAAACGACTCTACTTTTTAAATTAACTTTTATTGGAGTATAGTTGCTTTACGATATTATATTAGCTTCTACTGTAGAGAACAGTGAAGCAACTGTACGTGTATCTATCCCCTCTTTTTTTGGATTTCCTTCCCGTTTCAGTCACCACAGAGCACTGAGTAGAGAGCTCCCTGAGCTGTATCCCTAGAGGCTGTCATGCAGAGTGAAGTAAGTCAGAAAGAGAAAAACAAATGTCAGATATGAACACACGTATGAGGAATCTCAAAAATGGAATAGATGATCTTATTTTCAAACAGCTCCTTCTCAGCTACTGAAATTCTCAACAGGACCATCACCACCTTGCGATGCACTTGGGTCTAAATTATCCTTGTGCTTCAGGTACATGTTGTGGACTGGAAATATCATCTCGCTGGTGGAATTATCACTACGTGAACATAGATTAATTCATCACATAGGATATAAAATGAATGCAAACAAGTATGTTTATTATTTTAGTTTAGGGGAGCTGGGACTAACACTCCCCAGGCAGGTAGCCCAACGAGAAAAACTTGAATCTGGACTGTAGGATATGGTGACCCAGAAGTCAGAGACCTACAAATAGGAGAGGAGGAGACAGGTGATAGCCTACTTCCTCTGCCGCTGCTGCGAAGTCGCTTCAGTAGTGTCTGACTCTGTGCAACCCCATAGACGGCAGCCCACCAGGCTCCCCGGTCCCTGGGATTCTCCAGGCAAGAACACTGGAGTGGGTTGCCATCTCCTTCTCCAGTGCATGAAAGTGAAAAGTGAAAGTGAAGTCGCTCAGTCATGTCTGACTCTTAGTGACCCCATGGACTGCAGCCCACCAGGCTCCTCCATCCATGGGATTTTCCAGGCACGAGTACGTCCTCTGAGTAGGGCTAAACCACCAACTTACAGTGGCTACAGCTGGTGGTAGAGTGAAGGAAGGACATAAAAAGGTAAGAACAAATTTGCCTAGGGCCCAGAAAAGTGGTTCTGTTTTTTTAACACTTATTATTTTATTTAGCTGTGCCAGGTCTTAGATGCGGCATGTGGGATCTAGTTGCCTAACCAGGGATCAAACACAGGCCCCTTTCATTGGAAATGTGGAGTCTTAGCCACTGGGCTACCAGGGAAGTTCAACAGACCAGTGACTCTTAACCTAAGAGTACATTAGAATCATTGGGGAGCTTAAAAATAATAATAATGACTCGGCTCTACTCTAAGACTTTCTAGTTTAATTTCTTCGGTGGAACCTGGACAGTGGTATTATTTACAAGCTCTCTGGGTGTTTCTGAGGTGCAGCCAGCCTGGAAAACCACTGATTCAGACAATCAACAAGCTAATAATGAAATTCTGGGTATTATCCTGACTTACCTTGCATATAAACACACAAACAGAAGGAGGGGGGAAAATAACTATTTTCTATAACACCGAAGAGCAGAGCTTCCCTGTGGTAGCCAAATGGATAAATACCAGATACACGTAAAGGATTGAAACTAAGCTGAAAGAGATTGGAAGAGTCAGACCTCTCTCCTGAGAGCACCCAGGCAGACCCCAGGGAAGAGGTGGGAATACATCAGACAGGCTAGCTGGAGGCAAACATTTACATTGCTGAGATACTTCAGGAAGGCTTAGATGAGTGTGTTTCAACCCTGACTACAGTAGAACCACCTAGGGAGCTTATGCATCTTCCCAAATCCAAGTCACAGTGCAGACCAATCCAATTAAAACCCCGGGGGATGGCAGTGGTGGAGCAACATTTTTTTGTAAGCTTCCCAGTTGCTTCTGATATCCAGCCAACATTGAAAATCATTGCTTTAGATAATTATTAATGTTTCTTCTCAGTAAAAAATTGGCTCTTTTTTTTTTCCAGCTGGAAAGCATGTAAAAGTATCAGCCATCTTCCAGGTATGCAAACCAAGGACTGGGAAGGAGACCAAAGCTTCAGCAAGAGTAAGGTAAAAGGTATTTGCAACAATGTGGATGGACCTGGAGATTAGCATACTACGTGAAGTAAGTTAGGCAGAGAAAGACAAATATCATATGATATCACTTATATGCAGAATCTTAAAATGATACATATGGACATATTTACAAAACAGACTCACAGACATAGAACACAAACTTTGATTACCAAGAGGGAAAGGTGGGAGGGAGGGATAAATTGGAAGCTTGAAATTGACAGATACACACTACTATATTTAAAATAGATAACCAACAAGGACATACTGTATAGTACAGGGACCTCTGCTTAACAGTCTGTAATAACCTAAATAGGAAAACAATTTGAAAAAAGAATAAATACATCTATATCTATAACTTTTCATATTGTTCATGGGGTTCTCAAGGCAAGAATACTGAAGTGGTTTGCCATTCCCTTCTCCAGTGGACCACATTTTGTCAGAACTCTCCACCATGACCCATCTGTCTTGGGTGTCCCTACACAGCATGGCTCATAGTTTCATTGAGTTAGACAAGGCAGAGACATTATTTTGCCAACAAAGGTCTGTCTAGTCAAAGCTATGGTTTTTCCAGTAGTCATGTGTGGATGTGAGAGTTGGACTATAAAGAAAACTGAGAGCCGAAGAATTGACTCTTTTGAACTGTGGTGTTGGAGAAGACTCTTGAGAGTCCCTTGGACTGCAGTCCATCCTAAAGGAAACTGACTTCATTGGAAGGACTGACGTTGAAGCTGAAACTCCAATACTTTGGCCACCGGACGCCAAGAGCTGACTCATTTGTAAAGACCCTGATGCTGGGAGAGATTAAAGGTGGGAGGAGAAGGGGACAACAGAGGATGAGGTAGTTGGATGGCATCACTGACTCAGTGGGCTTGAGTCTGAGTAAACTCCGGGAGTTGGTGATGGACAGAGACCTGGCGTACTGCACTCAATGGGGTCGCGAAGAGTCACACATGACTGAGCGACTGAACTGAAACTGATATCTGTAACTGATTACCTTTGCTGTCCACCTTAAACCAACACAACACTGTTAATCAGCTCTATTGCTGTTTCATTTCTAAGTCATGTCCAACTCTTTCTGGGACCCCATGGACCATAGCCCACCAGGTTTCTCTGTCCACAGGATTTCTAAGGCAAGAATACTGGAGAGGGGTGCCACGCCCTCCTCCAGGTCCCTTACCTTTTACAACTCCAGTAACCATGAAAACAAGCCCTCCTGAACATCAAGCTATTGATATTAGGAAAATCTTTGTGTAGGGTCAGAATTTGTTCCTCTGGAATTGTCACACCTTGAATATGGTTCAACTGATTAGAGTCACAATGAATGAGTGAGCTGTCATGGGGACCCAAGACTTTCCATCTGCTCTCATTTCTCTGTTTCATCACCTGCTCTCCTGCTCCATAGTTTGAGGGTCACCCCTCCAGGCCCTGCTGCCTTGTCACTCTCCTCTAAATGCATTGAAGTCTACTTTCTCTCTGTGTCTGTGGTCCCAGTGCTCCACCTAGAATCTGAACAGCTCACAGAGGCACTCACAAACTTCTGAAAACTCCATACCGCAAAAGTGTTAGGTGATGCTCTGAGCAAAACTCCAGGTGCCAGAAACTCCAATGTGGCTGTTACCTCATCAGACTTTTAAATGCAAAAATGAACGTGAAGGCTTTACCTCTGATATCCTGGAGATCCATTGTGCAGAGTTTATTCGATTCTTTAAGGCATCTCTTATCTGGGGGGTTAACAAAAGGAATTAAGGATTAGAAGATTATGAAGAATTAACACATATGCTTGAGACAGGCAAACACTATGGTGAGAGTGTGTTTCCAGCAAGTACTGTTGGCGGGACCAACAGTAATAATGTTCTTGTTGATACTTTGACTACAAACACTAGCTGTGGTATTTGATTCACTTTAAAAGTAATCATATGGTCTATAACTACATAAAACCTTAAGTGCTTTTTATGCAGTTCCACTTGCAAAACTGTATTTGTTCTTTATCCTAATCTAGCAGAGAAGGCAGGGCATCCCAGGTGGCTCAGTAGCTAAAGAATGCCCCTGCAATGCAATTGCAATGAGAAGATGTGGGTTCAATCCCTGGGTCAGGAAGAGCCCCTGCAGGAGGGCACAGCAACTCACTCCAGTATTCTTGCCTGGATAATTCCAAGGACAGAGGAGTCTGGTGGGCTGCAGTCCATAAGATCACAAAATCAGACACAACTGAAGTGATGGAGTAGCACAGAGGTAGGAAAAGCATTATTATGTCTGTGATCCATTTGAAGAATCTAAGGCTCATGAGTTAAGGACTCTCCAGCAGCACACAGCTATTCCATAGAAATATCAGGATTAAAGGGCTCATTTCTTAACCCTTACTTCTTTTACTTTTTTGGTATTATATCCTCATGAGAAAACAAAAGAACCTCTGTGAAATACGTCTTTTACAAACCTTGCATATTAACTTAGTAGTAAAACAGTATTGATGGTACAATAAATAGATACATAAAATTTTAAAAGTAAAAAATAAGCCCTGGAGTGTGAGTGTTTGCATCTATGATTTAGAAGGTTTGCTTTTCTCAATCCAAGAGGCAATGTAATAAAATAGAAAGAGGGTGATCTTAAAAGCCTGAATAACTATGATGTTTTGTTTCTTTTTTTCACTTAGTTTCATCATACCACCTACACACACTCATCTGTATTTGGAGAATTTCCTTCCTTCAGTCCACTGCTCTTTAAGGTAGAAGCCAGGAACTCACTTTCTCAGCCTCTCTTGCAGCTAAGATGTAGCCATGTGACCTGGGCTCAGCCAATCAGGCATGATAATGCAAGATGCAGGTATCAGTGATCCTCCCCAGGCAGCGTGGCGGGGCTGCAGTGGCAGGAACTCTAGCTTAGCACACACTCTCTGATGTTGCCCTGCCGAGCTGTGCTCTCTGTGCCCAGCAAAGTGGGAAGGGGCAGGGGAGCCTCGTGTGGAGTCATCTGTGCTGTGAATCAGAAACTATTCTTTATGCATAGGCTCCATGCCTCCCAGCCACAGAGAGACCTTTCCAAAGATGTTATTGTGAGATGTAATAACTTTTTCTGCTTCAGCTAGCTAGAGTGGGTTTCTGAGAAATTGTGAGCAAGCTACTTCATCACTCTGAGTTTCAATTTCCTCATCTGTAGAACTAAAAATAGGAATAACCAGGATTGCTTTCAGGGTGAGAGCTAATAGCTATAAGAGCTCAGCCTCATAAAAGCTTGAAAGCTGCATCACTGAGACCTCGATGTCCTGTTCAAGTGTCTGCACAGATGATTGAAGTGAAAGACTCCCAGTAAGTGGTATTCACAAGTAAGCACTTCAGGGCCAAATACTGATAATGCAGAAAACAGCAGAAGAATTTGTCGTACCTTCGGATCCAGGATTGTTCCAAACACCAGGATGAAGAAGCCCTGAGAAAGATGGAAGAGGGAGGAAGAGCCATGAAACAAAATAAAATGATAATAATAAATACCAGTACTTATGATCAGTTCTTATTCTGGTAGAAGGTAAATAAAAATAATTTTACTAATCCTTAAATGGAAAAACAAAAACCATTTTATTAAATCTTCGACTCTTTCATTTTAAAGTCGCAACACCTAGATTGATCCATTCAACAAATATGGATGCAGAATTTTTCACGCGCCAGCCACTGCTCTCGACACTTAGAACACTTCAGTAAACCAAGCAGACTGAAAGTCCCTGAGGCATGCAAGAATACTATAGGAATTTTTTATTTGGGCAAAATAAACTATTTTATGTTTATCAGGAGTTGCGTATCTCATCAGAATATAATAGCCCAAGAAAGTCCGAGGAGACAGGCTGTGCATAGCCACCTCACAGTTCTTGAACAATCAGTATGAAAGAAACTTCCACAGAAAATAACAAAAGCAGCTGTGTTCAGCTTTTATGAACACCCCCAACCTCCTTCCCCCATCCACAACTAAAAGCTGTTATAAAACTTTTGAAGAAAAATTAAGGCCACGGATACGGATACTCATAAAAACTCTAGAGTTTCTAAGTACACTAATAGGTGTTCAGAAATGGGTGCTCTAGATATTATACTATAGACAGAATTTATTAGTTCTCATATCTCTTATCTCATATCAATACTTCAGCTATCTGATGCGAAGAACCAATTCATTGGAAAAGACCCTGATGCTTGGAAAGATTGAGGGCAGGAGGAGAAGGGAGTGACAGAGGATAAGATGGTTGAATGGTATCACCAACTCAATGAATATTAGTTTGAGAAAACTCCGGGAGATAATGGAGGACAGGGGAGCCTGGAGTGCTGTAGTCCAAGGGGTTGCAAAGAGTTGGACATGACTTAGAGACTGAACAACAACAACATCTCTTACGAGTCATACAAAGATAGACCCCATTAAAGTCACACAGTGGCTTTTCTATCATTATAGTCCATTTGACTTTTCAACTTTTTTTTCATGGAATTGGCACAAAACCACTCTGAAGGAAGGAAGGAAATGTGTTTGTCCCATTTTTCACCCAAGGAAGCTCAGAGATTTATTCAAAATGTGAAAGGCAACAACAAAATACACTAGACAAAATTTCTCTTGGAGATGAGGTTACTCAGGTCTTGACTCACCGACAAGAGATGTAAGATAATGACCTTCGATTTAGGCATCCTTGTTAAGCTGCTTCTATTTCATAATCAAATGTGATCCTTAACCAGGCTGAGGCCTGCTAATGTACATAATTTAAGACAAACAGCACCATAAAGATGTTACAACCAAGTGACCATCAGCAGAAACAGTATAAAACCCCCTGCAATCATGATCTGTATAAACCTGGCTGAAGGATAGAGGACTTCACAGGGACCAGTGCATGGCCACCCAGCTCAGCTATTCCCCCAGACACGCTAAAAATACACCATCGAGCGCTCCAAAGCATGGAATGATTCTATCACATTACTCTTGTTAGTGTTTATCTTAACCTACAAGAAAACCATTGAAATCTGTCATTGTGTCTGCTAAGAAAATGTCATTGATTTCGTGAACCATTCAGTTATAAAGTATCACTTGTATAAAGATGCTTGGGCCAAATACATCCCAGTCTCGTTTTGGTACTAGGAATACATTTTAATCCAAAATCTTCACGAATTTTACTCAGGAATCAAATTTTAAAAGATTTGCTGCTGCTGCTGCTAAGTTGCTTCAGTCACTAGAGTGGGTTACCATTTCCTTCTCCAATGCAGGAAAGTGAAAAGTGAAAGTGAAGTCGCTCAGTCGTGCCCGACTCTTAGTGACCCCATGGACTTCAGCCTACCAGGCTCCTCCGTCCATGGGATTTTCCAGGCAAGAGTACTGGAGTAGGGTGCCATCGCCTTCTCCGATTTAATTTAAAAGATCAGGGAACCACAATTCTAGCCTGTTTCCTGAAAGCTAAAGGACTAAGCTCTCTCTTTGAAAGATCTTTAATTTCTTGAGTTTGGATTAATTATATTAATTATATTGGTATCTGAACATTTACCATAATGCTCAGCACAAAAGAAGTAATAAAGTCATGTCTCTGTGTATTTCTGTATGTGCACGTGTGCAGTTAATTGCTTTATTATACAACCTGCATCTATAGCAATAAACATGTAACAGAAAAACATTCCACGAGGATCACTTGTCATTGGGAAAAGTTACAAAAAATATCCTTCAAAAACTTCAGATAAGATTTCAGTCACAGTTTTATCTCTGAGTGAGAAGAATTCACTGGTAGCAGCTTCTTTGAATTTCCTTTAGTAGACAAAGCACAATTTGAGCAGGTAAATCTCAAGATGTTCTCCCAGGGTTTAAAAGTATGTGCTTTAACTGCTGTAGACTGAATATTTGTGTCCTCCAAAAATTCATATGTTAAATCCTAGTGCTGGATGTGAAGATATTCGGAGGCGGGGCCTTTGAGAGGTGATTAGTCATGAGGGCAGAATCTCATGAAAGGGATTTAGGGTCCGAATAAAAGAGGCCCCAGGGAGCTCCTGGCCCCTTTCACCAAGCAGGGTTATGGCGAGAACAAAACTGTCCATCTGTAAACCAGGAAGTGGGCTCTCACCAGATAACTCCATCTATCTGTGTGTGCCTCGATCTTGGACTTCCCAGCCTCCAGAACTACAAGAAATGAACACCTGTTGTTTATAAGCCACCCAGTCTATAGTATCTTTTGTCATAGCAGCCCGAACGGACTGAAACATTTACTTTTCTCCCACCAAAACAGCTAGAGGGGGTCCTCAAACCTCCCACCCAGCCAGTTATTCTCAGGAAATATGAAGGAAGACGGGTCAGAAGTTATGGATTGACAAATGAACAGTCAAGGTAGCTCTTGACTACCTAATAACATTGCCCTAGCTAAAGGGTGGGGCTTCCCGAGTGGCTCAGAGGTAAAGAATTCGCTTGCAATGCAGGAGCCACAGGAGATGTGGCTTCAGTCCCTGGGTTGGGAAGATCCCCTGGAGGAGGAAATGGCAACCCACCCCAGTATTCTTGCCTCGAGAGTCCCATTGACAGAGGAGCCTGGCGGACCACAGTGCATGGGGTCGCAAAGAGTTGGACTTAGCACACACACAGCTCAAGCTTTAAAACCCATGGAGATGCTCCCACAGAGAAGGAACCATGAAATCTTTAAGAAGGTCTTTCTCCTGCGTCCTGTTGACCTCCTGCCTGTGTAGGAGTCTCTCTTCTCCATCTGCCCCGTCAGCCTCAGCTGCCCCACATCTAGGTTCCTCCTTAGTCCCCGTGTGTCCTGCTTCTTCTTGCTCAGTTGATTCTGTCTCCTCCATCAGTGAGGGCTGATGACTGTCCTTTCTCTCCTCCTGCACTGGGCATCCTCAGGATACTCTGATCCACAGACTTGCTGGTAAACAGCAATAACCAACTCGCCTACTCTGTAGCACTTGCCATTCTCCATGGTTAAATACTTCCACCACAGCTGATTTAAACCTAGCAACACTACCATGTATAAAATAGATAGATAGTGGAATACGAAGCTGCTGTACAGCACAAGGAGCTAGACTCAGCGCTCTGTAATGATGGGTGGGGGATGATGAGGGAAGGTGGGAGGCAGGCCCAGGAGGGACAGGATATATGTATACATGCAGCTGATTCAGTCCCTTGTACAGCAGAAACTAATACAATGTTGTAAAGCAACTATACTTCAATTTAAAAAAAGATAAATGAAAATAATATCAGTCCATCAATCAATCCAGCAAGCTGGCATCATTGAACAACGAGTCAGGAAGAGATGGACACATCATTATACAATGTTCCCACCACCCAGACATACTAGTTGCCAATAACCTCAAAAGTACAATGAAATATAGATACAAACAAAGTGATACATTTTGAGGATGTATGACCTTTGTTTTCAACCTAACTTATTTAATTTGTAAGGATGTCTATATTTACAATCAGCTCCCCAAATTCCTGAAAGGTAACAGTCAGCTCTCTTGAGCCAGTACAAGCCAGTTCCAGCCCAGCACTGCCTCATGCCTGCCCCAGTGTCTGACCTTCACCCTGACTCTGCGCTCAGCTTCTCACTGTCCCAAGGGTCCTGGCATTTAGCTGGATGGCTCCACCCTCTTCCTTGTCAGGAGTCAAGGCAGAAACAGCTGAAATTACAGGTTGACCCTGTAATAATAGGTAAAGGAGTTCATGGTATCAAAATAAATGCTCACAGCCTGGTTTAAAACAAAAGTCACAGTAAAGTGGCCCCAAGGAAGACAAGGAAAAAAAATGCTTAAAAGTGAAACATGAATTCATTCAGCATTCAGGATGAATGGCCATGGGGTACCCAGAAGAGATTTAGGAACATTACATTTTTAAAAATATTTTTTATTTTGGGGGTCTTGCTGCAAAGCATATGGGATCTTAGTTTCCCAACCCACGCCCCCAGCAGTGGAAGCATGGAGTCTGAATCACTGGAGTTCCAGGGAAGTCCCCAGGAACACTACATTTTGAACCCAGTTCTACTAGTGACTAGCTGCATAAATGTGGGTAAGGCAATTGATAATTACCCAGAACTATACAAAAAACATTGGAGAAGGCAATGGCAACCCACTCCAGTACTCTTGCCTGGAAAATCCCATGGACGGAGGAGCCTGGTAGGCTGAAGTCCATGGGGTCACTAAGGGCCAGATACAACTAAGCATCTTCACTTTCACTTTTCACTTTCCTGCATTGGAGAAGGAAATGGCAACCCACTCCAGTGTTCTTGCCTGGAGAATCCCAGGGACGGGGGAGCCTGGTGGGCTGCCGTCTATGGGGTCGCACAGAGTCAGACACGACTGAAGCAACTTAGCAGCAGCAGCGTACAAAAAAATGTATGGTGCAATTAATATTTTTCATACAATTAAAAAAAATCGAAAATTTGAAACACCTCTATTTTTGTGTTTTTTAAAACTGGAGGATAATTGCTTTACAGTGTTGTATTGGTTTCTACCATACAACAACGTGAATCAGCCGTAAATATACATATATCCCCTCCTTCTTGAGTCTCCCTCCCACACTCCCCATCTCACCCCGCAAGGTTGTCCCCAAGACATCAAAACACTTGCTGTGGAATGAAATCATGAACACTTAAATTCTGAAAGAGCAAAATGAGAAAACATTTTACTTAAAATTTCTATTATAAGTAAAACATATATTTGAAATAGTCTTATTTTCTAATGAGTACACAATTAGGAACAAAAGCAATATTTTAGAGGGCTTTAGAAAAATAAAAGCTCTCTTTTCAGTTAGTTACTATCTACATTTAACATTCAGTATAAGAAAACTTTGGCTCTTTGATATACCATAACTGAAAAAATGAAAAAATTTTCAGTCAAGTGGGAAATCAGAGGGTAAAGCGTCTGTCTGCAATGCAGGAGACCCAGGTTCATTCCCTGGGTCGGGAAGATCCCCTGGAGAAGGAAATGGCAACCCACTCCAGTATTCCTGCCTGGAGAATCCCATGGACAGAGGAGCCTGGTGGGCTGCAGTCCACAGGGTCGCAATGAGTCGGACACGACTGAGCGACTTCCCTTCCCTAGGGAATCATTAAAGATACATACAGAGTCACCTGGTAAAATGCTCGGATGTATTTTTAAGTGAAAACATACACTGTTTTTTAACCCCTATGCTATGTGAAAACATATTTGTATATAAGCATAGAAAACTTGGTAAAGATATATATAAAACTGGGAATATCGCTTAATCCACAAGAAGAGAGACTGTCTTTAATACCACTCTGGATGGCTTGCCTCATTAAAATAAGATGGTTTCCAATGGTTACTAAAAATTCTAAAATGGTGAGGAGGGTGGGAGGGAGATCCAAGAGGGAGGGAACATATATGTACTCGTGGCTGATTCACATTGTTGTACAGCAGAAACCAACACAACATTGTGAAGCAATTATCCTCCAAGAAAACAATTTTATGAAAAGAGTGAAAATAAATTAAATCATTTTTTAATTTTAAATAGAAAGAAATATAACATGTGGGCACATTTTAATATTTCTACTTAGATACCTAGATTTTGGGGGAAGTAGTATTATTTAGTTTCTAAACAGCAACAGCTCAGCTTTTAATATTTTATTTATTTATTTGGCTGTTACAAGTCTTGGTTGCAGTATGCAGGATCTTTCAGCTGGGACTTGAGGAATCTTTGGTTACAGCAAGTGGGATCTAGTTCCCTGACCAGAGAACAGACCTGGCCCTCTGCACTGGGAGTGCAGAGTCTTAGCCATTGGACCACCAGGCAAGTCGTCCCTTCACTGTTGTCTTTCATTTTTAAACAGTCCCATAAAACGGGGATTCTTCTACCTGTTTCGTAAGTGAGGAAAACACGACTTGGCAAAGTTAAGCAAATATCCCAAGAGAGTGTTACACATTCATAAATCAGAGAGTCTAGATTTTAACCCAGGCCTTTCTGGAACAAAAGCTTAATTCCTGCCTCAATTTCCCCTCCACAAGCGTGCTCAGTCAAATCAGTCATTTCCTACTCTTTGCCACCCCATGGATTGTAAACCGCTAGGTTCCTTTGTCCATGGGACTCTCCAGGCAAGAATATTGGAGTGGGTTGCCATTTCCTCCTCCAGAGGATCCTCCTGACCCAAGGGTCAAACCTGAATCTCCTGTGCCTTCTGCACTGGCAGGCAGATTCTTTACCACTGGCACCACCTGGGAAGCCCTCCTGACCCAATATGCTATTTCAAATCCTTTGTCTTTTATAAAGAAATACTATGCTACAAGCTCCTGATCACAAAACTTTCTCCTGAATTCTCTCACTGTGAACTCAGTCAGAAGGCTCTGGACTTACCTGGAAGGCGTTGAGCAGGGAGAAGATGATGTGGAAAGCCAGCGAGCTGTCATTGAGGACCGTGGCTATGCCGAATCCCCAGGTCAGTCCCAGCAATGGTGTGAGGATGGCAATGTTTTTACTGATCCTCACGATGGCCCTCACCTCGTGGAACATGGAACTGCCGATGGCTGCTCGCTGGGTCTTGACAATCACCAGTGTGACTGTGACCAGGTTGACAACCACGATGGCCAGAGCCGGAACCACAAAAGCCAGAAGGGCCTTGGTCATGTCCCAGTTGAGCCAACAGGCCTCAGGCCGGAGATAACCTTTGCCAGGCTCAGTGACAGCGACTGTGATAGCAGCGATGAGCAAAGGGCACCCATAGCCTACTGCAAAGAGAGCTGCCACCAGGACAGACTTGGGCAACGTATGGAAGACAATCAGGATTCCGTAGAGGATGAGGAGTGCCTTGGCGAGCATCCAGAAAAACACAGAAAGGTAAAAGAAATGAACAAAAAAGGTTGCTGCCACACATGCACTATGATGCCTCGTTGGACCACTGAGAAAGGAAGCCACGATGAACCACACATCAGCCATCAGTAAGGTGGCTGCAATGTTAGCAAAGCACACATGGCGTAAGTATGAGATCTCTGTCTTCGTCACCTGGCCCCAGACCAAGGCCTCGATGGACAAGCAGAGGATCAAGCTGCAAACAGAAACACCCAGGCCTATGTATGTGATGTAAATCAGGATGGGGCTCTGCAAGACGTGGGGTGCCATCAGAATTGAGAAAGAGGTAAATGTCTTGCTCGGGCTACATTTGCAGACCGCCTGCTGGGAGTTCTCCTGAATCATCTGGCAGACCTTGCGGTCCCATCTGCCCTCTAAGGAGTGCCAGCCTGCACACTGTGCCGTCCTGTCCTCCGACTTGCTGATCTTTTCAAAAATCAGCGAGATTTTTTCAAGTTCCTTGGGCAGAATGACAGACAGGACAAGCCCATTCACGGTGATGCTTTCCAAAACACTGGCTTCTAAGATGGCCCCGAGAGTTGGAAATGCGATGCTGATGGCCCGAGAAGGAGAAGGCACCTCCTGAAGTTCCTCTCTACTGATCAACACTTTCCCCGTGACCACATCGCTGGTGTCGTTAACTCTCATTGAGAAGGTGAAATTCTTTCCGGCGTTGTCTCTAGAGAGGATGGTGCCCACCGTGTGAATGAAAGTATCTGCTATGTCAATGGGATGCTTATTGACAAATAGCTTTCTTGCGAAGGAATTGATTGAATGTAGCAGGACACAGCTGCTGTTTCTTTCAGGGATGAAGGTCCAGTTTGATATGCTTTGGCTATTGAGAATGTGGTTGGCCATGATGCTGTAACTCTGTCAATGAAGAACCGGGATTAGTACTGAGCCACTCTGAATCTGCCAGAACAATCAACATTTACTTTTTAAATGTGTGGTCCTGGGACTTTCCTGGTGGCTCAGTGGTAAAGAATCCACCTGCCAATGCAGGAGACACAGGTTGGATCCCTGAACCAAGAAGATCCCACATGCCATGGAGCATTAAGCCCGTGCACTACAACTGTTGAGCCTGTGCTCTAGAGCCCGGGAGCCACGATTACTAAAGCCCACACACTCTAGAGCCTGGGCTCCGCAATGGGAGAAGTCACCGAAGTCAGAAGCCCTCGCGCTGCAACTAGAGAGTAGCCCCTTCTTGCCGCAACGAGAGCAAAGCCTGAGCGGCAACAAAGACCCAGCAGCCAAGAATACATAAATAGATAAATAATTAAAGTTATACATAAAAAAGTGGTCCTCCAGCTGGCAGCAAAGGCATCTCCTGGAACTGCCTGGAGATCCAGAATCTCAGGCCCCACCCCAGACCTAGTCATTCAGAATCAGCATCCTCTTTTATTTATTTATTATTTTAAATTTTAATTTTTACTTTATTTTACTTTACAATACTGTATTGGTTTTGCCATACATTGACATGAATCCACCACGGGTGTACTTGCGTTCCTAAACATAAACCCCCCTCCCACCTTCCTCCCCATAACGTCTCTCTGGGTCATCCCTGTGCACCAGCCCCAAGCATCCTCTTTTAAAACTGAAGTATTGTTGAGTTACAGTGTTGTATTAATTACTGTTGTCCAGCAACAGACTCAGTTACACACACATATACATAAATACGCATTCTTTTGCATTTCTTTTCTATTATGGTTTATCACAGGATATTGAATACAGTTCCCTGTGCTACACAGTAGGACATTGTTGTTTATCCATTCTCTATATACTAGTTTGCATCTGCTAATTCCAACCTCCCAATCCATCCCTCTGTCGCCACCCTCCCCCTTGGCAAACCACCAGTCTATTTTCTACGTCTATGTAGAACCAGTATCTTCATGCGACTCCCAGATGAGGTTAGTGCTGCAAGGGAATTGCCTTCCTCCCATTTTGTGCAATGCCTTCCTTCCCCACGCCCATTGCCATCATCAATTCCTTTTCATACCTTAGCGAAACTAGCATTTGTTTACTCTGGTCAGAGCACCTATTACATAATTAGCATCTAATGAACCCCACTTGTGTGCAGCACCCTGTATAGGAACATTTGTCGTTGCTTAGTTGCTAAGTCATGTCCGAATCTCTTGTGACCCCATGGACAGTAGCCTGCCAGACTCCTCTGTCCATGGGATTTGCCAGGCAAGAATGCTGGAGTGGGTTGCCATTTCCTTCTCCAGGGAGTCTTCCTGACCCAGGGATCGAACCAGTGGCTCCAGCATGGACAGGTGGGTTCTTTACTGCTGAGCCATCAGGGGAGCCCACATATAGGAGCATACCAAACTGGAAATCAATCCTAGAGGCTAAACTTACTTTTTAATATCCTCTGCTTTGAAGATCAAAGCAAAAAAAAAAAAAAAGGATCCAGTTCCATTTTATATTCCTGAGGCATTTATGTATGATTGTTTTCAATCATACATAAATCATACACTCAGTTATTTTCCTTTTTTGCAACCTGTTCTGACTCCAAATGAAAGTAAGAAAAGTCTTTCTCTCTGCAGATCTATCATGATTCTCAGTTTTCAGTAGCCAAATAGACACTGGAAATGTACACGGGGTTTGATCCACACCCCATAAGTGGTCTCTCTAAATGTTTGTTGATTGAATGTTTTCACTTTTTCATTCTTCTATTCATTAGCTTTTCATTCACTTTTCAATGACAATTTATTGAACACTTGCTGTGCTAAGCGCTGGAGATACTGAGATGAAAAACACAGTTCTCAGACCCCCAAAAGCTCACAGAGTATCCAGCTCACCTGCATTCCTTTTCCATCAAGATGATTCTCTACCACATCCTCACCACCACTCACCTGCATCTTTGCCTCATCGACATCCGTCATTGGCACAGTGGAGATGTTGTGTAAGAGTTGCACAATCACAGCAATGTTTCCCGGAATCCGGGGAGACTTCTGAATGTTCCTGATCACACAGGACAGATCCTGTGGACACTTTTCCATTAACAAATCTGTAATAGTCTCAGGCTTCTTGGTATATTCAATTATTTTTGATCCTCCAAATGTTTGAACAGAGTTTAAATCTGCCTAAGAAATGGCAAAAAGCAACAAAAAGTTTTTTAATGTTCCTTTTGTTTTAAATAGAAAGAGTTCTACTAAAATTTAGGACAGTCTGATTTAGCAATATACCACACAATGGTATATTGCATAATGTTTTTATATTTTACATTCTCAAGTTCATACTCGCTGTGAATTACCTGCCCAATACCAGGGTGTTTCAACAGAAAAGGAAAGCCCTGCCTTGCCAGCCACCTGCTTCCTGCCCAAAATAGCAACTGTGGTCTTTAGTACACCTCTTCTGACTTCTTCTATGTATGTGTGCTGCACATTCATTCTGTAGGTAGATTTCTAGTGCCCTCTAAGCTTATTTCTACTATTCTTGAGGGGCAAAACATGAGATATGAGCATATTTTTAAAATAGAAATTCTGAGCTGAATTTGGATGAATCCGTTGGAACATCCATAGAGAAGGACTGAAAGTATTGATAGATCTCCCATGGATTCAGGCTTGAGTCTCACCCTTGAGAGCAAGCAGGGCAAACTATGGCCCCAGGATAATCACCTGATTTGGGGTGGGAGCGGGGGCAGGGCATGCTGCATGGCTTGTGGGATCTTAGTTACATAACAAGGAATCAAACCCAGGCTCTCAGCAGTAAGAATGCAGAGTCTTCACCACTGGATCACCAGGTTATGGCGACAGTCACCAGGTTGCTGCTGCTGCTAAGTCGCTTCAGTCGTGTCCGACTCTGTGCGACCCCATAGACAGCAGCCCACCAGGCTCCCCCGTCCCTGGGATTCTCCAGGCAAGAACACTAGAGTGGGTTGCCATTTCCTTCTCCAATGCATGAGAGTGAAAAGTGAAAGTGAAGTCGCTCAGTTGTGTCCAACCCTCAGCGACCCAATGGACTTCAGCCTTCCAGGCTCCTCCGTCCATGGGATTTTCCAGGCAAGAGACTGGAGTGGGGTGCCATTGCCTTCTCCTTATTGCCAAAAATGGCCTGTTTTTTAGTAAATATAGTTTTATTGGAATTGATAGATTTATTGGACAGGTACAAACACACTTACCAACCACACAGCCTCACATCCACTTTCCCCTTATTGAGTGCTACATGCATTGCTAATTTCTTATTTTTTAATTGAAGTATAATTGCTTTACATTGTTGTATTAGTTTTCGCTGTACAACAAAATGAATCAGCTATATGTATACATATATCCCTACCCTCTTGAGTCTCCTTCCCACCCACCCACATCCCACCCCTCTATGTCATCACAGAGCAGTAAGCTGAGCTCCCTGTGTTATACAACAGCTTCCCACTAGCTGTCTATTTTATACATGGTAGTGTATATATGTCAATGCTACTCTCCCAGTTCGTTCCACCCTCCCCTCCCCTGCCATAGCCACATGTCCATTCTCTATGTCTGTGTCTCTTATTCCTGCCCTACTAATAGGTTCATCTGTACCATTTTTCTAGATTCCATATATATGCATTAATATATACAATATTTGCTTTTCTCTTTTGGGCTTACTTCACTCTGTATGACAGATTCTAGGTCCAGCCACAAGACTACAAATGATCCAATTTCATTCATTTTTTATGGCTGAATATATATATTTTTTATGGCTGAATATACATACATACATATATATATACACACAATATCCCATTGTATATGTATACCACAACTTCTTTATCCATATCGCTGCTGATAGACGTTTAGGTTGCTTCCGTGCCCTGATTATTGTCAATTGTGCTGCGCTGCTAGTTTGGGGCTCCACTTTTCAGGTGGGAGAAAGGATATTACCTCGAAGATGTTGAAGGCAGTGAGAGTACGGCAGGTGTCAGTGACTTTGTGCCATTTCTTTTTCCTGCATAAAAACCCCATATCCCCTGGAGTGTCTGGAGGGCAAGGTTGGCTGCAGTAGGAATTGTCCACACAAGTGCCATGGCATTCACCTGAGAAAAGAAAAGGTGTCAGCATCAGATGGAGAGGTCTGGGCTCTGGACCACGTGGGCCAGTTACCACGGTGTCTACACAGTGAAGGCACATCAGTCCTATGGACATCAAGTATCTTTTCTTTGTAAAGTACAGGACGATTGAAATAGATCAGAGGTTATCATCTGTCTCAGTGACAACCTCCTATTATTTCCAACAAACTAGTATCCTGAACTCTAAGGTTTAAAATAGATAAAAATGGTACCATCCCAGCTGAAGTAAGAGAGAAGAGCCCACGGTTCAGTCCACTAGCTCCCTCTCTCACCCCTGAGGAACCCCCTAAACACACCTCATGCCTGCAGCTCCCCAAGAATACAGTTTGGAAGCCAGCATGCCTGATATTCTCTAAGAAATTTCTCAGCTCCAATTCCTTAAAAAGCTAGGAAGAAAACCACATATGACCCAGCAATCCCACTTCTAGACATACACCCTGAGGAAACCAAAACTTAAAAAGACACATGTTCCCGAATGTTCATCACAGCAGTATTTACAATAGCTAGAACATGGAAGCAACCTAGATATCCATCAACAAATGAGTGGATAAGGAAGCTGTGGTACATATACACAATGGAATATTACATGGCCATAAAAAGGAACACATTTGAGTCAGAGCTAATGAGGTCGGAGAACCTAGAGCCTATTATACAAAGTCAGAAAGAGAAATATAAATATCATATACTGACACATATATATGGAATCTAAAAAGATGGTACTGATGAATTTATCTTCAGAGCAGCAATGGAGAAACAGAGTTAGAGAACCAACCTATGGACATGGGGGGAGGGGAGGAGGGAGAGGAGGAGATGCACGGAGAGGGTAACATGGAAACTTACAATATCATATGTGAAATAGATAGCCGGTGGGAATCTGCTGTATGACTCAGGGAACTCAAACTGGGGCTCTGTGACAATCTAGAGGGGTAGGATGGGGAGGGAGATGGGAGGAAGGTTCAGAAGGGAGGGGACATGGATGTACCTATGGCTGATTCTTGTTGATGTATGACAGAAAACCACAAAATTCTGTAAAGTAATTATCCTTCAATTTAAAAAGAATAATAAATTTTAAAAAGTATTATACAAAAAAAGAAATTTCTTAGCTCCAGAACTTTACAAGGAGTTATGTCATCAAAGGGGTCTCATAGACCCCCCCATAGCCACTGCTCTATTTTGAGTTGGTTCAATCCAAAGGATTTATGGCAAAGAACTCTCAGACCAGGATGGAGCAAGAAGGAAGCAGGGGTCAAAGGTACAATTTAAGATGAGAAGAGTAAAAAAAAATGGCCAGATACATGCCATCGAGGTGTGCCATCTACCGTGCCATGAGACAGAGGGCTGAGAAGAGCTCTGCGTTACAGCAGATGAATAGGAACACACCCAACTGTTAGTAACTGCTGCCAACATACCGTGTGGCCTGGTAGACACCTGCTCCTTGCTCTTGTTGGCAGCCTAGGAAGGGAAAATTAAAATTCAGGTCAAAAGCACCCAGTGATTCACTTTCACCACATCTGAATCAGCTCTGACGCCAACATGCCACTAAATCTAAGACCATGAATTTGTCACCACGGTCCCATTTCCCCTCAGCCTGAACAGATGTCTTTCCATGGCTATTCAGCAGGAGAATTCCTTCCACTCCAGGAAGAATGATCTGCTTTCTATCTAGGAAATACACCCTGGGCAGGTGTGGACTCACTGGAAATTAATGAAGGTTAAGCTGCAGAACCCCTTGCTTGCATGGGCCCCTTCTGTGTGCTGAAAGAGAGTCTAGCAACATGGTCACATGATCATTGTTGTTGTTTACCTGCTAATTCGAGTCCAACTCTTTGCAACTCCATGGACTGTAACCCACCAGGCTCCTCTGGCCATGGGATTTCCCAGGCAAGCATATTGGAGTGGGTTGCCATTTCCTTCTCCAGGGGATCTTCCTAACCCAGGGATCAAACCCATGTCTCCTTCATTGGCAGGCAGATTATTTACCACTGAGGCACCACGGAAGCTCCATCATTATCATATGTTTTATTAAATTTTCAGAAGCAAAATAGTTTAGCCATCATCTGTTCAGTCCTTTTTTTTTTTTTCCATCTCCCCCTCCTTTACATTCTCCCTTATTTTGGAGAGCACTCAAAGGATATAGCTGTTTTGGGTAGAAGCTGAGTTGGGTATATGTTTAGTTTGGATTCAATAGCGTATATTTATGAAGTTTGCAGTCATATTTGCATTACAAAGAGGACATCAACATATAAGAGGCATTCGTTCTCAGAGTATTTACAATTAGTCATAGAACAAGAAAATCCTAAGTGCTCAAGATACCTTGCAACTAACATATGAAAAAAATTTGGTTTCCCCAAGGCAATGGCACCACTCTCCAGTACTCCTGCCTGGAAAATCCCATGGACGGAGGAGCCTGGCTGACGTCCATGGGGTCGCTGAGGGTCGGACACGACTGAGCGACTTCACTTTCACTTTTTACTTTCACGCATTGGAAAAGGAAATGGCAACCTACTCCAGTGTTCTTGCCTGGAGAATCCCAGGGACGGGGGAGCCTGGTGGGCTGCTGTCTATGGGGTCACACAGAGTCGAACACGACTGAAGTGACTTAGCAGCAGCAGCAGCAGCAGCAAATTTGAAAACAGTCTTTCTTACATGTTCACATGACATTATTAACAATGAATTGAAAAGCTGAAAGGTTTTTTTTTTAACTAGCCATAAGAACAACAAAAAAAATCTGATCATCAATTTTAGAGGTAAACTGAATCATCTTTCTATTTTTGTTATAGAAAAAAACTACAAAATTATTGACATGTAAGTATGCAGCCAAAAAATGTAAGGAGGAAATGTTGGCAGTTTACTTATAAAAATTTTGTTATTAATTTATTATTGGAGGGACTGCCTTGAGGGTCCAGTGGTGAAGACTACATGCTTCCAATATAGGGGACACAGGTTTGACCTCTGGTCAGGGAACTGAGATCTCACACGCCACTCAGTGCCAACCAGATAAATAAATAAATAGATGCATGGAAGTGCAAGCATTTCAAGATGCCCTTAGCCCATCTTGAGTGGATCATGATCTCCAATGCACCATAATAAAGCACTTCAAAATGAACAATTCTGGATAACACTTGGCCCATTAAACAGACTCCAGGGAGGTCACATCCTGCTAGTCAGATAAGAGGGCAGAAGGTAATGGTATGCTATTTACAAAGAATTCTGGAAACTGTCTTCTTAAGTGAAGGAACTGATTCACTTCTAGTTAATCTGCCAAAGTCCATGTATACAAACCCACCTGATCTCTTCATTTCTAGGGTGGTATCCGATCTGGGCCACTTAAGCTTCAGATAGTAACAATCCATGGACAGAGCAGCTTGGCACGCTACAGTCCATGGGGTCGCAAAGAGTCAGACACAACTGAGCGACTAACACACGCACACATAGCAACAATCCTCAGACTAATACTGTGAACAAGACACCCGCAAACCCATCACCTGCTAAACCCGCAGAATTGCCTGAGAGAGGCTGGAAGACAGATGGCGCCCCCAAAAAGCTCAGCCCCCAGCAACTTGTAAATTGAGAAGAAAACGATGGAACATCTCTGGTAAGGTGAGTCCCTGATAATCAAGAAAACAAAGCCAGCCTCCCATGCTCAGCCTCCAAGTTCTGTCTTGTGGAAGAGTGTGGATGAAGACATGAAGAGGAAATAGTACAGAGCTGTGGGGTGGGGTGTCTCCTGGAAAAGGCTTTTCTGAGGGGGTCTCTAATCTTTCCCAGAAACTGGGCTATAACACAGTATTAGAGGGAAGGGAGTCATGGAGAAATTTCCCATCCTGGGGCACATACTCATAGGGTGAATATTATTTGGAAACTTCTAGAAAGAATTCTTTAGTTTTTTATTTTATATTGGATTATAACTGATTAACCATGTTGCGATAGATTCAGGTAAATAGCAAAGGGGCTCAGCCATACATACACATGTGTCCCTTCTCCCCCAAACCCCCTCCCATCCAGGCTGCCACCTGACCAAGGTGCTCACTGCTCCTTCCTGCCCATTGGTGGTGTTCACCATCAGGCTTCTCGAAGGAGATGCCATTTTGGGTGGGACAGTGTTTCACGGTGCCGGGACCATTCCTAAGTCCTGCTCACTCAATGCCATTAACCGTCTCCCAGTCAAGGCTGGAGACTTCCCTATAGTTCAGATGGTAAAGAATCTGCCTGCAATGCAGGAGACCCAGGTTCAATCCCTGGGTCAGGAAGATCCCCTGGAGAAGGAAATTACAACCCACTCCAGTGTTCTTGCCTGGAGAACTCCATGGACAGAGGAGCTTAGCAAGCTACCACGCGGTCGAAAAGAGTCAGACATGACCTAACTAACACACACACGGTCAAGATCACACTCCTCCTGGCCTCCACATTCTCAGGTGCCTTTAAGGAAGAGGCACTACCTACCCTGTTTACCAGCCGCTGAAAGCTTCACCATCAAAGGATAGGGAAGAAGAGTGGATTACCCTTACCTCATTCAAACCCCTTTGCATCTCAGGAAATTATGGAAAAAGCAGACGGGAAAATAACTGGCAGCTATTGGCTAAAATGGGTTTTGGTGGCCTGCAGTTGCAGTTTCTTCTGGTTGGAGCATTCTACCCTGTCTTCGGGCCTCCCTCACGGCTCAGTTGGTAAAGAATCCGCCTGCAATGCAGGAGACCCCAGTTCAATTCCTGGGTCGGGAAGATCCCCTGGAGAAGAGATAGGCTACCCACTCCAGTGTTCTTGGGCTTCCTTTGTGGCTCAGCTGGTAAAGAATCCACTGGCAATGTGGGAGACCTGGGTTCGATCCCTGGGGTCGCAAAGAGTCAGACATAACTGAGCGACTTTCACTTTCACCCCTTCTTCTACATACCCTTCAGCTCCGATGGGCTGGCTAACTCATGGGTTCTAGTTTCCATTTGGTCTCCCCACCAGTTCATCCTCCCACCTCCCTCTTCTCACCTGGCATAACGTCCTGCAGGACTCTGTGGCCAAAAGAAACACGAAGCCGTACAGCAAGAGCAAAAGCATCTGAGTCATCATCTTCGGCACAGTTGCCTTTCTGGCTATTAGAAGAACAAACAAAAAGGCAAAAGGTCTCCAACTGGAAGCTTTCAATGTTCCATGCAGAACCAGCCAGCCTGAGACTGGGTTCTGTCCTTAGCGCTGTCTGCTTGGGCCCCTCTGCTCCAGAGGTGGGGTCCCCGTGGTCTCCCTAGACCTTACCAGGATGCCGCAGGTGTGCGCACCAGCTGGCCCTGGGAGGTGCAGGCAATCGCTGTGATAACCTTCAGGTTCTGCTGTTGTCTTGCATGTAACACCTAGCATGGGAATCCCTCCAAAGGCATCTGCCTACTGGGGTGTGACATGCTAGCCCATATTTGGGGAGCAGGAAGGATGGTACACTCTCTGGGTTAGGCAGGGCTGAGAAACCTGTGGGTGGCTAGGGTGGAAGGTGAGCTGGCATTCCCACATGCAAACTCAGATTAGAAATCGCTTTTGAAGGAGAGTAAGCACCAGGCTTGACCTATGATCCCTCATCCACCTAACTTTGGCGCTGTATTATTATAGGTAGGTAGCAGCTTCTTCAAAACTGATCTTAGACATGCCCTGGTATTGTTATTTCTGCCAAAACTGATGTCAAAACTAAAATGATTTCTTAGCATCTAGAACCATACTGGACACATGATGGGGACATAGAAAATTCCGTAAGAAAGAGGAAAGGTGGGAGGGAGAGAAGAGAGACTGGAAGAATTGAGAATATGCATCATTTATATCCATGCTATATAGATATAAATTCTAATAACTTCCATATTTTTCATCCCTGAATAAGATATTCTTTGAGAGATGTTGGCTGTTTCTTTGCTTTTAGATGGAAGGAGAAGACTTGGATGTCATCAACAAAGGCCAGGAGCTTTTGCAATGGTTAATACTGACTATTTAATCATTTTTTTGGTGAAAAAGAAATAGTCTTTATCCCAACCATGCATAATTTTATAGAAAACAATGCCATTATTTTAAAGACTAGGCAAATTACATTTTAAAATCATGTTTGCTGCATTGAAATAATTGTCTAGCTGAAGTTCCACTGAAATCTAATGATTATTTAAAACATTTTGCAATGCCTGTTTCAGACTATCATTAACAGTTTTCCGAAGGTCCTATAGTATTTTATTCTCCTTTAATTAAAAAGAATTCTTTTACTTGAACTGTAGTTGGTTTACAATATTGTGTTAGTTTCAGATGTACAGCAATTAAACACACACACACACACACACACACATATATTCTTTTTTCAAAGTCTTTTCCTATTTAAGTTGTTATGTAGTAGTTCCCTGTGCTATTCAGTAGGTCCTTGTCGGTTATCCATTTTAAATTCAGCAGTGTGTACATGTCAATCCAAACTCCCTAAATATCCCTTCCCCCCCACACCCCCACTCCTGCTTCCTCCTGTATTTGTTCTCTAAGTCTGTGAGTCTATTGTTTTGTAAACAAGTTCATTTGTATCAGTATTTTTTTTTAAGATTCCACATATTAGTGATATCATACTATATCTGTCTTTCCCTGTCTGAGTTACTAAAAGTGATATATTTTAATCTGGACTTAAGGAAAATCCTTTTTCTTCCAGATCTGTTGACAGTTAGCCATGAGCTCTTCCTCTAGTTCCGGGCAAGCAGAAAACTTAGAAGTAAAAGAATAGTGGCAAAACAGTAACAGGAATCCGATCTTTGACTACCCACTCCCACCCAGCCTCTTCCCCATTTTCATTCAAAGAGTCAAGGTTTCTGATGGTCCAGACCTGCCTTCCCAGGTTTGTTCCACACCTTTCTGAAAGTCAGGGATAGCTGGAGAGGAACACTTCCCTCTCAAACAGATGTTTAAAAATGTCGATTCCAGGGACTTCCCTGGTGCTCCAGTGGCTAAGACTCCACACTCGTGATGCAGGGGGCCCAGTTTTGATCCCTGGTTGGGGAACTAGATCCCACCTGCCGCTGCTGAAGGTCCTGAGTGCTGCAACTAATGTCTGGTTCCGCCAAACTAATTAATTAATGTAAACAAGTGTTTATTCCATGCAGCTCAAGCCCCAAAAAAAATTATTAAAGACATTTATTTCAGAAAAGGTTTATCTCTCCAGAATGTACAACATGAGAAAAGTCACTTCTTGAGATTCTCACCAAAAAAAAATTCACGAAGCAATCACCTCAGCTCTGAAATTTCACACAGTGAAACATGCCAAATACAAAGTGCTGGAATGCTTTTTATTAAGAAATGGCTCTCCTTTCCTTTATCCAAAGAAATACATAAATCAAAAAACCCAAAAAACTCAGCAACATGAATGATTACAATAGTTAGATCTACAGAGATAACGTTTCAACGTAGAATGTTTTCTCATCCTCTGCTGGCCACTTTATAAATATGGCAAAAATGCTTACAATTTCATTTATGACTTTTCTCAACAAACATAAGATGAGCTTCCCGTCTCCAAGCAATGCCCTAACAGAAATTAAACAATGGTGTCCTAAATAGAAATTAAACAATGACAGCAAGAATGACTACTTTCCGTGTCCCCTCAACATCTCGGAAAGTCGCAGTCTAATGACACTCTTGAAGCACCCCCCATTGGGTGGCTACTTGGCTGGGGTTTGCTCCCTGGAGATCTCCGGACCCTTGAAGTCAAAGCAAGACAAGTCAACATGACAGGAAGTGTCCCCAAGTTTCAGATTCCGCAAAGCAACTCCCAAATTTGTTGGCAATTCAATTCTGAAATATTTCTTCCTACTTTATGTCAAATTCCTCCATCCCCAAAGCCATAGGTTGAGTGACAAAGACTAAACAGGCAGAAAGAAAACATATGTGCTGCAAAACACACCCTGGCATGTGTTTTGCGTATGGCTCCATCGGAAACAAACATCTATTTAATTTAAACACACTCACACACACAAGTGATAGAGACCAGAGCAGTTCTATAGAGTGATTTAAGGGGGGAAATCTCTACAACTTTAACCTTTAAATCTTGACTAGGAGAAAAGAAAGTATTGGAATAGCAATCATGGCAAACACAAACAAGAGTCAAGAAAACTCCAGACATATTTAGATCAGACACCCAGGATTATTTCAGTCACCAGCCTGGTCAGCTGAGTCTGCGGCTCCTACTGGCATAATTAGGTTTCGAGATGAATTGCTGAGGCTTCTAATGAGCTCCACAAAACACTATGTAAGTTCCCAGACAGACTGTGGGAACACACTTCAGATGATCTCAGGGGTGGAAGATTCCATAGCGTCTATCCTGTAGACATCATACTCTTTCACCCCTAGCCAATGACCAATCCCCTCCTCCTACCTAAATGCAGACACTATGAAAGGCAAGAGATCGGTAAAATAGACACTGTCTATTACTATGTGTCTGACACTATATTTACATTCACTCTTGTAATGCCTTTGGTTAGTTCTAAGTAACTGAGTGATTACCACAATTTTTTTTTTTTTTTTAATTAAGGGGCTAAACGTTGACCCTGGCTAACCTCATAGTTACTAAGTGGCATGCGGCTGCTGCTGCTGCTAAGTCACTTCAGTCATGTCCGACTCTGTGTGACCCCATAGACGGCAGCCCACTAGGCTCCTCTGCCCCTGGGATTCTCCAGGCAAGAATACTGGAGTGGATTGCCATTGCCTTCTCCGACTAAGTGGCATAGCTAAGATTTAAACCCAGATCTGCAATTTTTTTCAATATGTCAGGTGTCTTTTCTGATATAAGAAAGAGCTGATCTTTGTATGGAGTTAATTCCTTCAGAACATTTCACCTATAACTTTCACCTCGACCTCATAAAATTTTATGTGGTAAACTAAAAAGTTACCATTTTCCCTTCTTTATCAAAGAGGAAATTGTCCAGATAGCAGGCGGCTTTTCCAAGGTCATACCCCAAGTTATTGGAAGAACCAGATTCTTTTGACTCCTGATCAAGGGCTTTTTAAACTACAGCGATCTGTCCCTGTCCTCCTTCCTGTCCTCATTGGAGATGTAAAAGAACTGATCACTATCTCTTATCTCTCAGTAAAAAAAATTACACACATAGATATAGAGAGACAGATAGAAACAGTGATTTCAGAGGTAGATGACAGATAGAGAGATCTAGGTTTAAATGATCTTTTAGAAATATACAAACTAAGTAGAATTGCCCGCAGAACTCCTTCAGTCTTCATCCTGAGTCATATCCATGTTGTGCCCAGATGTTCAGGGTCTCATTTTGACTCCAGTCTAAAATCTCTGTCCTTGGACAAAGCTCCTTCCTTACTCTGAAGCAAACTTTGCCACATCAATAACCTTTCTCGGATCTTAGCCATTTGGGATTCTTCTGACTGCCAAGAAGGAACTACCTTCAGTCAGATAGGCTGACTACCAATAATGTGAAAGTGAATATTAATGGCTTGTGACTTAATCATTCCAGGTAAGTGAACATTCTAACAAGAATTTCCCAGAGGCAACCTCTCTAACTTTGGCCACCTGATACAAAAAACCGACTCATTGGAAAAGACCCTGATCCTGGGAGAGATTAAAGGCAGGAGGAAAAGGGGACGACAGAGGATGAAATGGTTGGATGGCATCACCAGCTCAATGGACGTGAGTCTGAGAGTTCCAGGAGTTGGTGATGGATAGGGAAGCCTGGAGTGCTGCAGTCCATGGGGTTGCAAAGAGTCAGACATAACTGAGCGACTGAACTGAACTAAACCTCTCCAACAGTAAGAAGTAAAGGCACTGACCCTGGACAATGGGCCAAATTCTTGGGCCCAAGGATGCTCTATGATCCCAACCATACCCGCAGAACTACCTCCTCTGATATGTTTATGTCAGTCCTCTGTTTTCTCCAGATGCCCAGTTTTTTAAACTTTCCATCAATTTCATTGGTTCCTCTGAGCCTTGGCAAGCTTCACTAACCTCCTTTTGAATTGCATGTTCTTCTCTTTATGCATGCAGATTTCAAGCCATGGTGAGTAATGAATTACTCACACCTGAAAGGTAAACAGCAAACAGGCAGGAACATGGGTTGATGGCGTCTATGCAGGCACTTGGTAAAAGGGTACCCCAAGAACCACCGGCCTCATGAGTCACCACAAAACCAAAGAGGGAATTTACTTTAACAGAGGCAGCTGAAATAAATTCAAGAGATCATAAACATATACAAAATTTGGAAAGGAAGCCTAAATAACTAGGTAAACCCAAACTATTGTGGCATTGAAGCACTTCTGGGACTTCTTCATATAGAAGTAACTTGAAGTACAGAAAAAAGCATGATTATGTAAGTTTGCCGATCACACTTGGATAACATATAGTAGGTGGAGCTAATGGTAAAGAATCCGGCTGCCCCCAATGCAGGAGATGAGAGAGACCGGGATCCCATCCAGTTGGGGAGATCCCCTGGAGTAAGAAGTAGCAACCCACTCCAGTATTCTTCCCTGGAAAATTACGTGGACAGAGGAGCCCAGCAGGCTACAGTCCATGGGGTCACAATGAGTCAGACATGACTGAGTGACTGCACACTGCATAGTAAATTCTGATAAATCTATATAAGGGAATATTGCACAAATATTAAAAACATTTACAAAGAGCTTTGATAATATATTAGTATGAGGTAGCAGTGTTTTATATATATACATATATAATTTTGTAATAGTAATGAGAACATCGGTCAATAGGATGCAACAGTCTCATGAGTTATCTTCTTTGTGAACTTTAGCTCCATCTTATTTGACATTTGGTATTCTCTCATTTATATTGAATATATATGAAAATAGCTGTTCACAACTCATACATATGGAAATCATGAATATTTTCTAATATAAATAGAAAGAGGAGAATGTTTCCAAACAGATCTTCAGAAACTAACAAAAAAATATGGAGGGGCTTCCCTGGTGGTTCAGTGGTAAAGAATCCGCCTGCCAACACAGGAGACACGAGCTTGCTCCCTGATCTGGGAAGATTGCACATGCTGCAGAGAAACTCAGCCTGCGCGCCACAGCTTTTGAGCCTGTGCTCTAGAGCCGGGGGAGCTGCAACTACGGAGCCCACAAGCTGCAACTACCTACGTCCTCTCGCCCTAGAGCCGGCGCTCCTCAACAAGAGAAACCACCGCGCTGAGAAGCCTGAGCACTGCAACAGAGAGCAGCCCTCGCAGCAACGAAGAGCCAGCACAGCCAAAACTCAAATTAAAAAATAAATAACATTATTTTTTTAAAATAGTGAGGAGTTTGTTTTTTTTTAATCCAATATGGAAACAAGCATCACCTAACTCCTCAACCTGAGACGGTATGTCCGTCCTGTTCAGCTCTGAGTTCCAGAAAAGAGACACTGCCCCTGCTGTGGTCCCTTTGCTGTCACCTTCTTTCTTGTTCTCTGTGCCTTTTCTCTGTGTTCACTTGGGTCTTGCTGGAATGTATCTTCTCAGACTTCTGTAATGAAGATCTTTGAGTGGTGAATCGTCTTAATCTTTCCTTCCTGAAGATTCCTGGGGTGAGGAATGGTCTACCCAGCTTGGGTCAGCTGCCTTCCCCTAATCCAATCAGCTGTGGCCAGGCCCATCTTTCAGCTCCACGTGCAGTAAACACGGAAGAGGTAGGCAGTTTCTAGAAAAGTGTGGGTGGGGTGAGGGTTTATCTAGGCAAAATGATTAATAATGTAATAATAATAATAGGTGTCCAATGTATTCCTCCAACAGAAATGCAAATTGAGTCCTGAACTGCTGCATCTGAGAATATCTGTTGATAAGCCAAAGCCATTATTTCCTATTTTAGCTATTTTTCAAATTGTGTCATTGTTTTCGAAACACTCACTCTCTTCTAGAGAAGATGAAAGAGACAGCAGCCCACGCCAGTAATTTTCAACTTTACACATTAGGATTCCCAGAGAAGCTTTATTTATTTATTTTAATTGCCAACGTCTGGATCCTACCCCAGAACCACTGAATCAGAATTTCTGACAGTAAGGCTCAAACACTAATATTTTCCCCAAAACTTTTTATTCTGAATAATTTCATTACTACTGAAAAGTTGAAAGAATAGTACAGTGAAAACCTACATATCCTTCACTTAGATTGCACTAATTATTAATATTTAGGGGTGAGTGGGTTTTTTTTAACTCCCCAGCTGATGTTAGTGTGATGGAATGGAGAACACCCCTAACTACAAAACAAAAAAGAGCACAAAATGAAGTAGATACACCAAGAAAGATAAAGATTAAAAATGGCATCCTGGCAACACTCAAGATCCTGTATTTCATACCCAGGGTTCTATGAGCCACCTTAGTATCATCATCATAAAATCACCTTCAGGGCTTAAAGTAGCATGACGTGGGAGTTTGTTTATTGCTATCAAAAGAGTCAGGAATAATATTCAGAGGCAATAAAATTCTATAACCTTGTCCCTAAATTAGCAACAACAACAGAGGGTTTACTGACTTAAAGGATCAAGATTACATTAAGAGGAATATATTTTTTCTTACCAACCCAAGAACTGAACAAGTGTCTCCTGCATGGCAGGCAGATTCTTTACCATTGGAGCCACCAGGGAAAGACCTTTTAAAAACCAGAAGCTGTGTATTCCTGAGAGAGTGGGATTAAAGATAATTAGACCACGGGCTATGGTTTTGTGGAAGCAGCAACCACTCAAGTAGCCAGTTGGTGAATCAAGTCAAACCTTGCACAAGCCAGGCTCCATCTGAAAGGGGAGGTGTGGGGAGGAGGAGGAGAGGGAGGAGAATGGTGTGTCCCCGAGGTGACAAGTATTGTATCATATCATTGATGTGGTTTAGAATCACCAAAACCTGATAATAAAAGTAGACTGAATCTAAGTCAGTTCTATTATTCTTTTCAGACATATTTAAAAATATGATTGCCTATGGATACTGCATCCCATTATTGGCTGGACCCGGGCAAACCACTTCTATTCCCAACCCCTGTGCCTCTGCACCTATGTCCAATTTTAGAAAGATCAGGCGGTCACCAGGCTTGGAGCTGTCCCTGATCACCTCATATTCGAATGACAGCCTTGGTTTCTGTTTACAAAATATCATTTATTTTGCAAAAAGACAATGATGCTGTAACTCGATATCATGCAAGTACTATTGGAAAGGGGTTTAGGTCTGTATGACCTTAAGATATCTCTAAAGACAGAAAATAGTTTTTCCTGTCTTTTAAGTTTTTCAGGGGTTGTGGGGGGTTGTGTGTGTGGGTTTTTTTTTTTTTTTTTTTG
>SJYQ01001396.1:1793138-1874891 GCA_006410935.1 Redunca redunca | reverse complement strand
GTTCCTGACCTGCATATAGGTTTCTCAAGAGGCAGGTCAGGTGGACTGGTATTCCCATCTCTTTCAGAATTTTCCACAGTTTACTGTGATCCACACAGTCAAAGGCTTTGGCATAGTCAATAAAGCAGAAATAGATGTTTTTCTGGAACTCTCTTGCTTTTTTGGTGATCCAGTGGATGTTGGCAGTTTGATCTCTGGTTCCTCTGCCTTTTCTAAAACCAGCTTGAACATCTGGATGTTCATGGTTCACATATTGCTGAAGCCTGGCTTGAGGGGTTTTGATGATTACTTTGCTAGCTTGTGAGATGAGTGCAGTTGTGCGGTAGTTTGAGCATTCTTTGGCATTGCCTTTCTTTGGGATTGGAATGAAAAGTGACCTTTTCCAGTCCTGTGGCCACTGCTGAGTTTTCCAAATGTGCTGGCATATTGAGTGCAGTACTTTCACAGCATCATCTTTCAGGATTTGTAATAGCTCAGCTGGAATTCCATCACCTCGACTGAAGCGACTTAGCAGCAGCAGTACCAGCCACTAGCTTTGTTCATAGTGATGCTTCCTAAGGCCCACTTGACTTCACATTCCACGATGTCTGGCTCTAGGTAAGTGATCACACCGTCGTGATTATCTTGGTCATGAAGATCTTTTTTGTACAGTTCTGTGTATTCTTGCCACCTCTTCTTAATATCTTCTGAATCTATTAGGTCCATACCATTTCTGTCCTTTATTGAGCCCGTCTTTGCATGAAGAAATGGAAACCCACTCCAGTATTCTTGCCCAAAAAATCCCATGGACAGAGGAGCCTGGCAGGTTACAGTCTGTAGGATCACAAAGAGTTGGACACTAGTGAGTGTGCACACACACACAAAGTGCACACACACAAAGTGCACACACAGTGTACACACATAAAGTGCTCACACACAGTGCACACACACAAAGTGCTCACACACAAAGTGCACACACACAAAGTGCTCACACCCAAAGAGCACTGCAGGGAGGCTGCCATTGTGTGACTGGTTGGTGGGAAGAGCTGTGTGATCTCCAATTCCCTTCTCCTATAATGCGTGTTCCAAAGCTTCAAGTCCCTCAGATGACCATATTCTTTCTGGGGTAGCATTGTTCTCTGCTTTTGTGATCCTGTAGGCATGTCACCAATCACGAGATGGACATTTTAACCCCCTTGTGGAGAGAAAAGTCATTTTCTGCTTGGAATTCGAGCAGAGTCTGGATTTGTCTTTTCGGGCACGGTTATGGCACCAAGGACTCCCCACTGAGCAGCTGCTCTAGTGTCAGATCCCAACTGTATGTGAACTGTACAAAACCCGTGCAGAGAAGACAGGTGGCAAAGTGAGAGATATTTATCAAGCCCACCACATAAGCTCACTATTGTGTGAGCTTGTTATTTACATAAGTGGCCATGGAAGGATTTGATCTGGTTGATATAGGTACACGTTGCAGGGGGCGGGGAATGGAGAAATGGAGCAGTTCCCAGAGAACCAAGGGCAGGAAACGGCAAACCAGCTTTGATGAAGGGCCGAGGACACTGCAGCCACCTGGGGTCAAAGGAACCACCAACAGACCAGAATGGTTTTGTCGCTGCTGTTGCGATGTGATTATTCTGAGAGCAGTATATGTAAGTATGAAGCACTCTTTTATGAAGGGCCCTTTTCCTCGCTCTTCTCTGAGTAAATGATCACAGGGAAAGACTTTTATTTTATTGAGAATTTTTTATTAGTTTCAGTTGTACAACATAGTGATTCAATATTTTTTATAGATTATACTCCACTTAAAGTTATAAAATACAGGCTTTATGCTTTATGCTGTACCATATATCCTCACAGCTTATTTTTTAAATTTTTTTAAATTTTATTTTTTAAATTTATTTAAGTGAAGGATAATTGCTTTACAATATTGTGTTGGTTTCTGCCATGTGTCAACATGAACCAGCCATATTTATATGTACATCCCTTCCTTCTTTATGTTTTTAAATATTTATTTACTTATTGAATTACTACATCGGGTCTTAGTTGTGGTATGTGGGATGCTTTTTTTGTTGCAGCACCCAGACTCAGTTGCTCTGTGGCATGTGGGATCTTAACTGAACCCACATCCCCTGCATTGCAAGGCAGATTCTTAACCACTGTACCACCAGGGAAGTCCCAAGGGAAAGGTTTTAAATTGTAGCAATGATTTTTTTCCCCCTAGATCTCTTTTGAATCTAGGGAAAAAGGTTTGAGCGACCTGCCAAGTTCACATGGCTACTACGTTTTAGAGCCAGTTTTCAAAGCCAGATCGATAGGATTCCAAAACCTCAACTCTTTGCAGTTGTCTGTCATTTGAACTTAGCAAGGAGGAGGGCAGACTAGGAGACTGTAGTGGCTGTGTCCTAGTTTTGGGGGAATTCAGTTGGTTGGAGAAGTCTGTAATATTTACAGCTTCTAGCTGTATTTGTGGTTTTAAGAAAGCGCCCTTGAGAAGCTGAGCTTTATTTGATTGCCATCTAGTGGTCATTTAATCTCTGTAGGGAAGCTAAGCAATGTAGTTTTTGTTTTTCATGTCTTTGCTGAAAAGCCAATAAAATCATTTAAGTTTACAAAAATGTATATCTAGAAACAAATACTGTTTCCCAACTCTTAACTTATATGAAACCATGTTATACAGAGAAATCTAAGCAGAATATGAGATCACTAAAAATGGACTTTGTTAATTATTTTATCTCTCCTACTGATAGGAAAATTTGATACTCAGAAATATAAAAGGTTACAAAGAATGTTCTTTACACGTTGTATAGAGCAAGCATATGATCAAGAGCGCAGGCTTCAAAATTAGCTTGCCTAGTTTTAGGTCTATCCTCCTGTGCCTTGGTCAAGTTGCATAACCTCTCTGAGCCTGTTTCCTCAGATGTAAAAGTGTAACAGAGAACAACAACCTCATATGTGAAAGTGCAACAGAAGAGGTGGCAAGAGTACACAGAAGAGCTATAGAAAAAAGATCTTAATGACCCGGATAACCTTGATGGTGTGATCACTCACCTACAGCCAGACATCCTGGAGTGCAAAGTCAACTGGGCCTTAGGAAGAATCACAACAAACAAGGCTAGTGGAGGTGATGGAATTCCAGGTGAGCTATTTAAAATCCTAAAAGATGATGCTGTTAAAAGTGCCACACTCAATATGCCAGCACATTTGGAAAACTCAGCAGTGTCCACAGGGCTGGAAAAGGTCACTTTTCATTCCAATCCCAAAGAAGGGCAATGCCAAAGAATGCTCAAACTACCGCACAATTGCACTCATCTCACACGCTAGCAAAGTAATCATCAAAACCCCTCAAGCCAGGCTTCAACAGTATGTGAACTGAGAATTTCCAGATGTACAAGCTGGATTTAGAAAAAGCAGAGGAACTAGAGATTAAACTGCCAACATCCCCTGGATCATAGAAAAAGCAAGAGAATTCCAGAAAAAAACATTTTCTGCTTCATTGGCTATGCTAAAGCCTTTGACCATGTGGATCACAACAAACTGGGTAAATTCTTAAAGAAATGGGAATAAGAGACCACCTTACCTGCCTCCTGAGAAACCTGTATGCAGGTCAAGAAGCAACAGTTAGAACCGGACATGGAACAACAGGCTGGTTCCAAATTGGGAAAGGAGTATTTCAAGGCTGTATATTGTCACCCTGTTTATTTAACGTCTATGCAGAGTACATCGTGAGAAATGCCGGGCTGGATGAAGAAGCATAAGCTGGAACCAAGATTGCCAGAAGTATCAATAACCTCAGATATGCAGATGACACTACCCTAATGGCGGAAAGCAAAGGGGAACTAAAGAGCCTCTTGATGAAAGTGAAAGAGGAGAGTGAAAAAGCTGCCTTAAAACTCAACATTCAAAAAACTAAGATCATGGCATCTGATACCATTACTTCATAGCAAATAAAGGGGAAGAAGTGGAAGCAGTGACAGACTTTATTTTCTTAGACTACAAAATCACTGCAGATGGTGACTGCAGCCATGAAATTAAGACTTTGGCTCCTTGGAAGAAAAGCTTTGACAAACCTAGACAGCATATTAAAAAGCAGAGACATTAGTTTGCTGACAAAGTTCATATAGTTGAAGCTAAGATTTTTCCATATCACATCCAGTTATGTATGGATGTGAGAGTTGGACCATGAAGAGGGCTGAGTGCTGAATTGATGCTTTTGAACTGTGGTGTTGGAGAAGACTCTTGAGAGTCCCTTGGACTGCAAGATCAAACCAGTCAATCCTAAAGGAAATCAACCCTGAATATTCATTGGAAGGACTGATGCTGAAGCTGAAGCTCCAATACTTTGGCCACCTGATGCAAAGAGCTGACTCATTGAAAAAGACCCTGATGCTGGAAAAGAGTGAAGGCAGGAGGAGAAGGGGACCAGAGAATGAGATGGTTGGATGGAATCACTGGACTAAATGGACATAAGTATAAGCAAACTCCAGGGGATACCTGGTGTGTTGTAGTCCATGGGGTTGCAGAGTCAGAAACCCCTCTAGCTCTAACCTTTGAACTCTATTACCTGTGCTTAAAGTTGGCTTAAAGCTCAACATTCAGAAAACTAAGATCATGGCATCTGGTCCCATCACTTCATGGGAAATAGATGGGGAAACAGTAGAAACAGTGTCAGACTTTATTTTGGGGGGGCTCCAAAATCACTGCAGATGGTGACTGCAGCCATGAAATTAAAAGACGCTTACTCCTTGGAAGAAAAGTTATGACCAACCTAGATAGCATATTCAAGAGCGGAGACATTACTTTGCCGACTAAGGTCCATCTAGTCAAGGCTATGGTTTTTCCAGTGGTCATGTATGGATGTGAGAGTTGGACTGTGAAGGCTGAGCGCTGAAGAATTGATGCGTTTGAACTGTGGTGTTGGAGAAGACTCTTGAGGGTCCCTTGGACTGCAAGGAGATCCAACCAGTCCATTCTGAAGATCAACCCTGGGATTTCTTTGGAAGGAATAATGCTAAAGCTGAAGCTCCAGTACTTTGGCCACCTCATGCGAAGAGTTGACTCACTGGAAAAGACTCTGATGCTGGGAGATTGGGGGCAGGAGAAGGGGACGACTCAGGATGAGATGGCTGGATGGCATCACGGACTCGATGGACATGAGTCTGAGTGAACTCCGGGAGATGGTGATGGACAGGGAGGCCTGGCGTGCTGTGATTCATGGGGTCGCAGAGTCGGACACGACTGAGCGACTGAACTGAACTGAACTGAATCTGTGCTTAATCATGTTGGCTTTGCACCTTTTCTAACAGAACACTGCCTATAGCCTGAATATACAGGACAGCCTATTCTCAAGGCTCTGACCTTCACACTCTTCCATTAAAAATTGTAGAACAGAGAATAACAGTTGTCTCGGAGGTTTATAGGCTGATTGCTCACCTTTCAATCAGCCTGTTATTAGCCGATTAGCACAGAGAAGAGCAGCAGGAGATAACTGTACTTTTATATGTTTTCTAAAACACTCCATCACCAAGCCTGTTGTCTTTTCTGGGAGCCCCTAGGTTTCCTGCTTTCAGTTAGTGGGGCTTACAGTGGTTGGCTTCTTTTTCAGTTTCACAGCCACTGCCATTTGGCCATAGAGGATTCGCATCTAGGACCATCTGATGGACATGTCTTTATTTTGTTCCAAATCTCAAAGCACTTGGGAGGTATTTTTACTATAAAATTGTTGTGGTTATTTATTTGGGAAGGATGTTTTTACCTTAAGTCTCTTTCAATCTATTAAGTCGATTTTTCATTCTTTTATTGTTTTTGGTCAGTTTCAAAGGAGAGGATAAGAGTGAAAGATGTTATTATTCTATCATGTCAGACTATATTTGCATCCTGTTAACATTTAGTAATATTTCTAAAAATACACATGAAATATTAACAAGTGATTTCCCTTATTAAAGAACTAAGTTACTCAATGCACTTAAAATATAGTTTTACTTTTCCTAGCATTATTCACACAACTTTCTAGGAATTGACATATAGCTATTAAAAACCACTTATAAACTGATATGAAATACCACCCAATAGCTGCAAAATGAAAAACCATACCTGTGATAAAAAAAAAAAATTATTGGCTCTATACAATATTGATACTTATTTCTAAATTTATTTTCCTTTTATGTAAGCATATTCACAATAAAGTTGTAAGTGGTAAAAATAAAGGCTATAATTGTTAGGGTTCAGAAAAAAATTTTCACACTGCAACACCACCTAGTCTCTTAAACCTTGATTGGCAAATAAAGTCAAATAGACCAATTTGAGTTAAAATGGGGCTAAATTTGAAAACTTTTCCTTCAACCATCTGCACAGGTATTAGACAATGTCTAATGTCCTTTCAAACATTGTAACTCTATAATCCAAAATTTTACCATCATTTGCACCTGCAGGGCTTAATTTATCCTGTGTTTATAAAGAACAACAAAAAGCACAAATTATCAAACTAAAAATTTTAAAATGACTTGCTACACTTATTTTCCATATTGCTTCATAGTAGTGTCTTAATCCTTTTCTGATTCAGATCTTTCAGATTCCCACCAAGTCTGGAGTCATAGACGTGCTCAGCAAGAGTAAACGGGCCTTCCTGTCTTCTGGACAGTAGTGCCCCCTTATCTGTGGCTTTGCTCTGTGCAGTTTCAGTTACCTGCAGTCCAAAAACCATGACAATTTCCAGAAAGAATTCATAACCTTTAAAGTGCGTGTTCGGAATAGCATGACAAATCCTGCGCCATCCTGGTCTGGACATTAGTCACTTAGGAGACACACGGATGCAGTGCTTACATTAACTAACTCTTTGCTTTATTTAATAATGTCCCCAGAGCGTAAGAGTAGTGATGCTGACAATTTAGAAATGATAAACAGTGCTTCCTTTAAGTGAAACAATGACAGCTCTTGAGAACAAGGAAAAAAAAATCATCTGCTGCTGCTGTTAATGGCAAAAAAGAATCTTCTATCTACAAAACTGTGAAGAAAGCAAATTCCTGTAGTTTTGCTGTCCCACTTCAAGCTGCAAGTTAGGCACAGCCACAATGAGTGTAACTTCTTAGTTAAGATGAAAAAGGCATTGTGTTTGTCAAGTATCTTGAGAGAGAAACCATATTCATGTCTTTCATTAGAGTATATTGTTATAATTGTTCCATTGTTAGTTCTTAATCTAACTGTGCCTCATTTATAAACTAAACTTTATCACAGGTACATATGTATAGGAGAAAACATAGTATAATGTAAGGTTTAATATTGTTTGTGGCTCTAGGCTTTCACGGGGTGGGGGTGGGGGGGGGCGGGTAGTCTTAGAACGTACCTGTTATGGATAAGGACACATGACTGTATTTTCTCCTATTTACCAGGACATCCAGTTGGCAGTTCAGAAACCCAAAAAGTTTATGCTCAAGCAACCAAGCTATGGGTGGGTATCTGGGGCTTGAGAAAACTAGTCAGTTTTAAAATCCTCTTCTATTCTATTCTCGTATCTTTATACTCTACTTTGCTCTTTCAAATCAGCTTTTTCCAAATGACAGAAAAATGTAACTGTGGAGATCTTCCATGCTGAGACTAGCTCTTTGTTTCAAATGTTTAAAATCTCAATCTCTCAGTCAATAAGAGACTTCAATTTGGGCAAAGCACTCTCAGCTCCATTTTGAACAGAAGACAAATGAAAGGAGTATTTCCTCCAAAGAAAGGGATGCTGAATTCAAAAACAAGGGGAGAGGATGTACTGTGCCTTTTTCATCTGCCTAATCCATATCATCTCCATCACTGCAAGATGTTTTTGAGAAGAGGAAATTAACCTCTCCCATTTTTGAAAATCTACCCCACGGCAAACACTCCATAAGGTACTTCATATAAATCATTTCAAATTCTCCCCGTACTATGAGGTAGGAATTATCTCACAGCTCCAACTGAAATAAAAGACTCACAAAGGTTCAGGAAACATCATACAAGTCTAGAACTTTTAATGCCTTTATATCTTCCTGTCTGCACTGCTGTATTTGGATCGCAAAGTTGGACACAACTGAGCAACTAAAACTTTTATTTGGAAAACTCAAAGTAATATAAAATAATCTTTGTCATACGCTACAATAAGCATAAGCTGAAGTTAATGAAAAAATAATCAATAAAGACCGACACAACTGGCAACACTATTCTTTATTTTCTTTTTGAAGGAGAAGCATGCTTTTTTACAGCACCTGTAAACAAGTCAGTGAAGTCTACTGTTCTGAGTTTCCCCATAAATATATATTATTATTCTTTTTGGAATGTTAGAATACCACAACCCCAACTGCATTACATAATAGATACTGAAGGCAAGTTAGGCTATAACAAGGGTAAAATTTTATGGCTAAAAATATTCATAGCAGCAACTTTTAAAAATGATTTTATTAAATCAAGTCATTGCACTTGGTCATTTTATTGCTACAGCAATACAAGGCCATTAAATTTTAACACTTCTCATTGCTGATTTGAACTGATTGTCTCATTCTATTCATACATTTCAAGTTTAAATGCAAGCATAAAATGTTTACCAATACATCTAGAGAGCACTTGGGTTGCTGTTGTTGTTTTCTGTGATCACAATAAGAAGCATAAAAAGAGAATCCTCTGTTACACCAGGCCCATTCTCTCTTCCTATCTTCAGACTGAGATTTTGTAGAGAGGTAACAGCTTTATAGAATGACCGAAGCCTAGTGGTCGCATACATACACACGGTACATCTAATATTAAAATATAACTCCAAAAATTAGTAATAGGACGTATTTCAAAGAACAGCAAACCTGAACCACACATTCACTAACAATTTGGCAATGACAGATGCCAAGCAGTTCACCTCTACTCTGTCAGTTATACTCACTCATTATTTTAAAAAAAGAGAAGAAGGTTTATCCCCAAGTAAACGCTATTATTACACAGCATCTTGTGATATGAACTTTACAGGAATTAATAAAATTCCTATATCAAGAGCAAATACTGGTGAATTGCTAGGTTAAAGTAATCGTTTTTCCCTTTGAATTTGTTGGGTTTTCTTTACTATTTGGTCAAGGGCAGGAAAACAGATATGCTACTTTATTATTTTTCAATTCTAACTGAGGCAAACACTTTAAATGTCTTTCTGCACTCATGACCATCTTGATCTTATGCACTGGTGAGAAAATGATCAACAGAAACTTTAAGAACACCCTAAAATCCTCTGGAAACTCCCCCTACCCTATTATTAGGGGTGGGGAGGAGTCCCTTCATAAGACTTTACAGTCATCAAGCTGAAGGGTGATTTCCAGAATACACTGTTTTTATTTCTACCTAAGGACTTTCATATTAAAAGAAAATTAGATGCAATTTATTTAAGAAAAAAGAAATCATTCATTTGACAAGTCATTTAAAAACATTAGATGAGGAATAAACAATTTTGTTCAGTAGTGACCTCATCAGAAGAGCCCAAGGACTTTAAAAAGTTAAAATGTATTCACTCAATACACAATCAGATTTCCCCCAAAGCATGAAAGTTGTGAATCTAACATTAAGTAATTATGTATTGGAGTTTCTATTATTTTCTATGTCACTCTTCTTTTATTGGAGACAACATGACAAAATTTCATTAACACAAGATTTCAGTATTGTAAGACTAAAACTTAAAGGAAAAATATTGGTTTGGGGGTTTAAACAATACAAAATAGAAGCATGATAGACAGTACTTAAAATCTGAAAGTCATTTGCTATAATAAAGCTTAAAGTCTAATCTAATCTTTTTGTAAAAAAAAAATCAAATTTTTACTTTTAATATAAACTCACATATGTTGAGACATATTATCTGTATATAACATTTTAAAATGCTCAAGTGTTCATAAGTGACTCTGAAGAATCTGCTCTTCATCCATTTTGTGAAAATGCATTTTGAAAATGAACAACTATATTTGGTTTTAAATAAGCTTTATGATCTACTAGATTCTCTTTTTAAAGTTGGTACCTAAATGATAGCCCAAAACATCTCCACCAGTTAGTTTAGTCTAGAAGGTAAATTACGCAATGTAAAACCTGAGTATATACATAATGATAGCGTGTCAAAGTATGAAACTGCACACTGAAGTTCTGAAAATTCTGGAGTTTTGTTTTCTATATTTCCATTATTAAAAATCAGAGGCAGGGGCACGAAGAATTAAATCACAAGAACATGAAATGAGTTAATATTTGAGCCCATAAAATAAGCAGAGAAGTACAGCAATAAGGCTGGTGTTTGCATATTATATGTGCTGTTGTTTGTAGGCACAACAAGTTACGGGTTAAATTGACATTTTTAGTTCCTTAGACCTCACATGAGCTTAAAATATTTTAGCTCACATTTTCCCCAATATATTTAACAATCTGACACATTTTAACTAAATTCCTTTTATGAATCCTATAGTGCAAGCAATATAAAATATTCCCAAAGTTGAAGAAGTTATTTTGATTATTTCATTAGTTATTACTATATGCATGGGTGAGTAATCTGGTTCGTAGCTAGGAAACTCCTATTTCATCACCCAGAGTACAAACAGCACTGCAAACAAACAGGCACAACAGTGTAATCCTGGGTTAAGAAGCTAAACATAAAAAATATATATATATACAAAGTTTATATCCCTTATGTTTTATGGGAAAAGTAGTGGCTACATTTACTATAAAGCTAAACTGTCCCTCTCAAATGATATATTTTACAGATTATTTGAAAAGATATCACCATATTTATAGTATAGATCTCTTTAAAAATAATACTACAATTTTGATTAAAAAAAATCTATTGTGAACTTTCTTTCCTTATTATACAGATTCAGTAGTATTTTAAAGCAAACTAAACAAAAAAGTTTGCAATCCCAGCACATAAGAAATAAGGCCTCTTTTTTTTTTCGTATTGGCAAAACAAAATATATAAAAAAAATCACCCTCCCGCCTACAACTTTTCTATAGATATAATATACTATATTCATATAGTATATGAGTTCATATACTCATATTCTTTATCACAACATCAGCATTTGTTATTTCAGTTGAAGTTCAGAGTGTTGCTTCTGAATCTCTGGAACACTGAGAACACTGGGTGCCCATCACCTCAGGAAGACAGGAATGCTTTTTTCAGCTTCTCTATTTCCACCTAAAATACAAGACATAAATTGAGCAACAGATAAAAATCTTTACTTTAGTAAGGTGTGTTTATTTTCATCCTAAGTCGAGAAGATCTGATCATAATTTCAAGCCTCCAGATTTTGGTTTCCAATCTAAAATCCAATTTCCAATGGTGTGATGAATACTTAAAATGTTTAACAGAAGAAAATGTCACAATGTAAGTTCCTTAGTGGTAGGTAACAACAACAAAAAAAGCAGCTGCAGCTGCTTTTATAGAGAACAATGTTAAGCAATGTATTTGAAAATCTGTAAGAAAATCTTTAGCCCTGCAAAGAACAAGACCATCCTCGAAACCAAAATAAGAAATATACTCGTACCTATAATTACACAAAGTGGGCAGTACAGAATTTTTTTTCTCCAAAAAGCAGGACCAGTTTAGTTCTATGTTTTTCACTTACTGCTTAGATAATATTGGTAAATCACTTAACCTCACTTGGTCTCAACTTCCTCAACTGTAAACAAATATGTTCTACATTAAGTTGCCTTTGAAGCCCAGGAATATATATAAATTTCAGTCAATGGGTTATAAATATTTCCACCATTAGGTAGAAGACATTCTTCACTTAACAGAAATTCACGATTTAAGACACTGAAAAGAAAGTTAAAAAATTCACAAAATTTTCACAATAACTCTAGAGTTGTTTTTAATTTTGACGTAATACAAATAACTAAGTTGAGGCTAAAGAGATTCAATACCACACTTGTGATTCCAGGCAAAACTTGTACTGGTAAAGTCTAAGGCTTTAAAAGCCACAGCTTTTGTACTCTCTTCCCAATTATACCCCCTTCATGGATCACAGCCTTGTCATGGAGAAGGGACTTGTATAACTCAATGAAGCTATGAGCCATGCCATGCAGGGCCACCCCGGACAGACAGATCACAGTGGAGATATTCTGATCATCTTTGACCATTCGCTGCATGTAGAAACATTTAGGGCTCACCTTCTCCTTACAGCATCATCCTTCTCTCCCATCATCCCTTTCCCCAATAAGGCATAAAAATAATGCATGTTATCGCTAACTTCTGACAAACAGTTCATTACTAAACGATGAGCATTTTGCAACTGTCAGAAAGTATAATTTCAATAAGCTCACCATCTCCTAAGGGATCCTAACATTCAAGAACGGTTTGCTTATTCCAGGATATTTCCTGGTATTATTCTTTGACTAAGACGATTATTAGCTAAACATGTTAGCAGCATTGGGTTGAGACAAAATACCCTCAATCTTCAGCTAGAGTTTCTCTTTTAGCATGTTTATGTTCACTGTTCATCACTGGATTTTTGTGTAACTCCACACCATAATTTAATACTACCTGATGTTAAAGTTAGCGCTTCCCTGGTAGCTCAGTGGTAAAGAATCTGCCTGCCTATCTATGCAGGATATGTGGGTTCAGTCTTTGGGTCCGGAAGATCCCCTGGAGAAGGAAAGGGCAACCCACTCCAGTATTCTTGCCTGGGAAATCCCACCGACAGAGGAGCCTGGCGGGCTACAGTCCATGGGGTCACAAAAGAATCAGACATAACTTAACAACTGAACAGCAACAACAAATGTTAATGCTATAGTAATTCAAAGTATTGTTTTTAATTTGGAGGAAAATATAGCTTCTCCTTTAAAACTATGATCCTAAAACTCTATTGCTTCTATTAAAGTACACTTTTGCAAATACAAGGGTCAAATTTTTCCCATTTTAAAAAAATTTATAACACGGGTCAGTAAGAAGCTAAGTAACAGCCGATTTTGCTGGGAAACAAAAATTAGATGAAACTGTTCAAAATAAGAAACAAATAATTCACTTGACTTTTCATAATTTTTATGACAAATTAAATCATACCTACAACTTTAGCATTATTAGTTCCTCTTGCTAACATTAATACCTTATTTCCATATATGAATAGTTACATATAAAAACGTAAGGAAAACATTAAAGAAACATTTAAAAAAATTTTTTCAATGTCTACCATGCTTTACACTGGGAATCTAACATACATTTAGAAGATATTATGTATTTCCTACCATTTATTACTGTGACAAAAATTTGTCAGCAATCTAATATGTATACAGCACTGTACTAAGAACTCTGGGCAAAGATGAAACAGAAAAAGATCCCATCTTCAACAGTACGTGGGCAAAACAAGTATATAACATAAATAGTGATAAGACAGAAAAGTATTACTTATTCATCTCCTATAAAACTAAACAACATGAATTTGAAATAAGAAAAACTGCTTTTAATCAGAGGACTGGTGGCCAACTCATTGAATGTCATTGTTTGAGCAGGGCTTTGAGAATTCTACAGAACTTGGGCATGAGAAGATGAGACAAAAGGGACACCCATGAAAATACAGCAGGAGCAAAAATTCAGACCAGGGACTTTCCTGGTAGCCCAGTGGTTAAGACTCTGCATTTCTACTGCACAGAAGCGAGGGTTCAATCCCCGGTCAGGGAGCTAAGATCCCACATACCGCACAGTATAGCCAACAATGATGACAATAATAATCCAGGCAAATCAACTATAAGGGACAACTGGGGATAAGCAGCAAGTGAGCAAAGAAAGATAAACTAGGACTGGGACATGAAAGACTTCATACACCAAGTCAATAAGCTTGAACTTCATTCAGCAAGTAATAGAAGTTCTCAAAAACAGTGAGGGAGGAAAGATGAGATAAGAATGAGAGAATCAAACTAAACAGGAGGTAAGAGCGTGAGAAATGGACAGAAATGGTGGGAATAAGGGAGAAGTTTCGGGAGTAAGGACAGGAGACCTGAAAAGTGAGTAGGATTAGAAAAGACAGAAGTCCCACGTCTGCATGACTAGAAGGGCAACAAACTTTCAACACAAACAGAAAATCAGAATCTGAATAGAAGGTATTACGGGTAACAGGGGACATGCTAAATGGAACATTCAGGAAGACTATTAGCTGGAAACACAAGAGAGAAGCTGAGAAAAGAAGAACCAGACTTCAGTGGAAGATGCGCCACAGCTAATGGCCATACTCCTGGGCACAGGTGAGCACCGTGGAGACCCAGAGAGGAGGGCTGAGGAGAGCACTGCAGGAGCACCTCCCTTAGGTGCGGAGGGACGAGAAGTCAGACAGAAGAACGCAGGGTCACAGAACCCAGAACACACTTTGAAAAGTAGAAACCTGAAGCGCCGGAGAAACTGAAGAGACACAGGAGCTGCCTTCAGAAACCCAAAATGCAAAGGGTTAAGGACTGAATTAAAGGCGAAGAATCACTGACTACAAATATATGCTTTTCTTGTGCTTTTGCTGGTTTTGCAACAGATGAATCATGAATGGAAAGAGAAGACTACAGATCAAGAGGGTACCAAGACCTAAAGGGGGGCTTTTTACTTTTTGAATAAAGAGGAAAATTGAGTATTCTCAGGCAAAGAAAGGGAAGTACAGATAAAAAGAGTAAAAATGGAGTTTTGATAATCTGCCAAATACCTTCACATATAGTATATCTCAATAAGTAAAGCTAAACTATAAGTGACTTCCTCATTCAAGCTGTGTTAATACCTAAGAGCAAAGGTTCTGAAGTCTGGCTGCTTCTGTTAAAAAATGTTAGCTCCACTGCTGACTTAATCATTCTAAACCCTAGTTTCCTCACTCTTAAAATAGGAACAATGATGCTTACAAGTTGTTATGTGTCCAGTGAGACAATGTTCAGGAAGTGCTAAGTCTGACATATGCGTAGTTCTGAACTGAAAGTCACAAGACTACGTCAAAAGAAGAGCTCAAGTTGTTTTTTTTTTTTTTAACAAGTTCCACGTTTGCTGTTCCACAGTGAGAACAAAAAGAAACAGGGTAAATAAGAAGGTAAGATAAAATAGGGAGGAGTGTGCAAGACTTAAATACAAGATGGGAAGAGCCTCTTAAGAAAAGGAGGAAACACTGAGATTATGCAGAAAAACACTCAAACACAAAAAAAATACAAATGAAGACAGAAGTCAGTGAGGATGGAAAAAAGGGAAGATAAATAAGTGAAACTGTCACTCATCAGCAGAGTGAAGATGATGACATTAGCTATAAAGTAAAATTAATTCAGTGAGAAATCAAAGTCAGCAAATCTAAAACCATTTCATTGCCATTACCACTACCCCTGCCCCCAAGCAAACAAAGGAAAAAAAGTTTAACTGTGAAGAAAACTACAGGTCAAGAGAGAAACAGAGTGCAAAAGATCTAGAACTAGACACTTTTAAGAGACAAGAACAATGTCTGCTTCATTCAAGGGTGCATCCCGTGTGCCTCATGCCTACAAGAGTGAACGCTCAAAAACATTTGCTGAATGAATGAATGGAATGTGGCAGGGAGTCAGCAAGAGATTAATTAAATGGTGACCCATGGTAGGGAGTTTCCAACCAAAGCAGGATAGCATAATTTGTGGTGGAACCAATCGCCCAGTTGGGTTGGAAAAAACATGTCTAGTTTATGCTGACTATAATCTCAATGCTGGAAGAAATGAATTACCTCTAGATGACTTCTCATTTCCTTCTCTTCTTCCAAATCTTTTCGTAGTTTATCCAGTTCTTTCCTAAAAACAAAGTTATTTATTGCTGTTAAGTCTCTCGATTAATAAATGTATTTGACTAAGGTGAACAAATCTGTTGGCTGATATCCTAGAACAGAGGAAAAATTTTGCAAAGGAAACAACCATGTTGATTAGAAAAACTTCAAATTCTCTAGCTGAAACAATTCAAAATGACAGTTAAAAACAAAGCAAAAGCAGGGAAAATCTGAGAGAATGAAATTTTTAAGTGAATACAGGTAATTTTCTATATTCAGTTATCATCCATTTCAAGGCAGGACACACAGCTCAAATAAGATGGTAAAATGAATGTGAAAATTTGTCACGGAGCAAAACAAATTATAGTTTTTAATATAATAAGCCTGAACTTTACATATGTCTTTCTCTCTTTTTTAAACTTAAATATTACATTAAACTCCAAAATCCAAACCAATAACAAAAAACTTTAGCCAGCAATTCCTCTCCTATAACTCACGTTTTCATTTTTCTAGGCTTCTTTCTTTTTATATAGTCATTTTGCCTTCTATTCAGTTTTCCAAGAGGAATTCAAGACTTTTAAAATAGTCTTTGGAAAGACTTCTAAAAGATCTGATATATATGCTTTAAAGTATAGGTCATTAATATTTTTATTCATGCTACAGCTTATTTAAGAGCATCTATCAGCAATCTGTACATGTATTTCTTAGTTCTTAACAGCACACTTGGCATCAAAAATGTAAGATGTCCCAACCCATTTATTTTATAAATGCCCAACTCAACCCTAGCAAAAAGTGATCCAAGTCCTCTGAAATATACATGCAGAAATATCGCAGATCCAAAATAAGATGAATCTTATTTGCTAGTACTTTTAAGACTAATTAACCCCTATGTTTGACATTTTTAGCCTCAAATTATATTTTTCAGGTTTATCTATAACATGCATTACCAGCTCACTTCTTCTGGCTGTAGTCAGGCACTCCACTGTATGGATGGACCACAACTTGTTTCTTCATTCATCAACTGATGGACATTTAGGTTGTCTGCACTTTGGGGCTATTATGAATAACACTATATATGGTTTTTGTTTGAACATTTGTCTTCAGTTCTCTTGGACAGCATTATACCTTGGAGAGGAATTGCTGGATCATATGGGAACATGACAGTTAACTTTCTGAGTAACTGTCAGGCTGTTTTCCGGAGTGGCTGTACCATTTTACATGCCCACTCGCAATGCATGAGGATTCCAATTTCTCACATCCTTGCAAACACTTGTTATGGCACATAGTTTTTATTATAGCCATCTGAGTGGGCACAAAATATTATCTCACTATGATTTTGATTTGCGTGTGCTAATGACCAACGCTGTTGAACATATTTTCATGTGCCTATTGGCCATTTTTCTATAATCAAACTGCTGGAACCTAGTCTATAACCGAGCTACTACTTCCTGTTTTCACTGGTTTGCCTTTTTCATAATCAGGCTAGGTTTTCTTATTCAAGCTTTCCAATTCCTAATTGGAGTAATTAGAATTAATAACTGAGTTTCTAATTATTCTGTTTTCTAATTCAAGCTTTTTGCCAAGAGGAGAGAGACATTATTTAAAAATTTCTTTGAAAACAAACTTGCTCATACTAGAAACTTCTTTACTTGATATAATTTGGAAGAACTCTTTACACTTGTGTTAAGTAGTACTCAAAGAACACAAGGGCTACTTACCCATGGTCCTTTTTCAGTGCTTCCACAACAAACAGCAATTCAACGATCTGAGCTTTAAGTTCATCCAAGGAATTTTCTGCTTCTACCTTAGCTTTCATTTCTAATGGAGTTAGAAAAGTAGCTGTATTTGGTTTAGAGGTACTTGAAGGTGTTGGAAGGTGCACAGGCGGCTGAAAACATAATAAACAGAAAATTTTTATTTTATTTGTATTTATATTTAATAAGTTCAAAAGATATTTTTTACTACAAGGAGATAAATAGCTGAAGTAATACTTCCAAGATAAATGATAAACCTGAAAATCAAAAAAAGCAGCTTGATGTTCACAACTGGAAAAAACCACTAATGACCAAAAAATAAACCTGTAATTACTAAGGGTTTTTCTGAGAAATGTCAAAGGTTTCATTTAAGAAAAAAATCCATTAGATTTATCTTATGGTTGCCGAGTAGAGCATCTAGAAGCAAGAATATAAAAGCATTATTAAGGTACTACTTTGATCCTTCATATTAGTTACTGTTTAGAATATCCAAAGAGCTCCAATGCAAAGCAACTATAAAGAATGCAGTAAGTCCAAAGAGGCATTAAAATGAATCTATGGCCTGATACCCTTTTCCTATTTCACTTGGGTAACAGCAGGTATTGATAAAATTTCAACAGATTGCTGTCAGCTGAGAATCAGATTAAATGTATCTGATGATCTAAATGACAGTCAGATGCCCTGCAACAAATCTGAGGAGCAGGAATAATCTTCTCAAACATAAGATGTGTGTCAGTTGTTGTAATACTATCTTAAATTAAATGGCAAGGGTCTAGAAAAGGTCCTCAACACCACGTAACAGATGGAAGAATCCAAGTCATTCCCGTGTGCATTCAGTGCTTATTACGGTGTCAAGCTCACTATGATGTAAGGAGTAAAGAACTGTTGGCTTCTGCCGAATAGCGTGCGTTTTAATGGGAAATGAAACAAATGTATAGATCCATGCCTTAAAAATTATGAAACATGTAGCATTTCTGCTACTTATTTAAAATAATGTAAGCCTCCTAAAAAGAGATCTACAGAGAATAATGCAACTTCAATTTAACGGTAATCATTTTATTTTTAGTAGGCATTATTTCTTGGCTTAAGAAATAATCCTTCCTGACAGACACTTTTAAACCCCATAATTCTGATGTTCACAAAGAACGCTACAAATTATACAAATTTTAGACCACAATGCACTTCACCTTTGGAGAGTAGCATGAATCCTTCTTGTGTTCAGATGGCTTTAGGTTGGCACTGTCATCTTCTTTTGGTAACTTCAAGGTTTTTTCTGGGCTTTGAGTTGGCTAAATGATTTTATTTTTTAAATCAAGAAACAGGAAACACCAAAGAAAGAAAAGGTAGTAAGCATCTGGCTAACAAAGTAAGCAACTTTTACCACTGTTTTCAGCAGCTACTGTTCCAGATATCCCGTTGTTGTTAATAGGATGTTATATAATTTCATGCTGAATAACATAGTTGCATAACATAAGCATGGAAAAACAGCTTGTCTATTAGCAACAAAAATTTTCTCTACTTACATTAACTTAAAAGCTTAATAGTGCTTAAGAGGTAATATATGAATACTTAAAGTACTACCAGTATCCCAGGCAATATACAGAAAGCATAAAGAGAAGTTATGGGGGTGGGGAATGCTCTCGTTTTTTCCTGAAGTGAACATGTACCGCTCAATTCTAATTACTGTTGTTGGACAAGTAGATTACACAGGTCCCCTGTCTCCTTTCGACACTGTGCTCTATGGTTATGGTCTTAGGACAACTCCAATTCTGATTCTGTAATCTTCCATTCCACATTCTGCGGAAATGATCAGGTCTCTTTCCCCATATCCCTTAAATACAACCCTTGGCCACTTAGGTATAGCTGTCTTTCTGATATTTTAACCTTCAGGGGAACTATAAACCCCCGCTCTTTCTTATCTTCAGAAGGACTCTGGATTTGCTAAATGGTCTGTGCTTCACAACAGTAAATGTAACTCACAGAATGTCCACCATTGAAGCGGCCAGGCAGTCTTCTTCCAGGCATCTTTGGTCTATTTGCAGTGAGATGTAGTAAGTTCTCTGAGGAAGCTATGTCATCAAAATTTACAAGATCTGGAGAATAAAAGTATACATATCTATTAAGAGATAACTGCACATTTTAAAAAGTAAAAAAGAATGTCTCTGTATTTTCAACAAACTATAAAATTAGAAAGAGACCACTAAGACTCACAAGTGGACCTGTGCTTTTCATATGCATTTGGAAAACAACACTCACCCTCAAACACTAACATCCTCTTTACCTGATACATTTTACATATCAACAGTATAAAGTTCATGTCTTCAGTAGAGACTTAGACCTCAACAAAGTTCCTCCTGAAGGATATAAATCTGTATTATAAGCTCTGTGTGTGTAGTCGTTCAGTCGTGTCCGACTCTTTGCGACCGCGTGGACTGCAGCCTGGCAGGCTCCTCAGCCCACAGAATTCTCCAGGCAAGAACACTGGAGTGACTGCCATTTCCTACTCCAGGGGCTCTTCCTGGCCCAGGGGCTGAATCCAGGTCGCCTGCATTGCCAGCAGGTTCTTTACCGTCTGAGCCACCAGGGAAGCCAGTAGTATGAAAAAGCCAATATCCCTAAGTTATTACTTACAAAAAAAAACCCGACTTCAACGCAGAATTAATTACAACATATCAAAAAATTAACTCATGGAATGTGTATTAAAGTTCAAGTAATATCCTAGTATTAAAATTTTAAAAACTCAATTTTATCTGGAACCCTGCTGCTTTCCAACTACATTTCTTAAGGTAAAGATAAAGTGTAATTTAATGTCTTTATACATGTATGTGCATAGTATACTGTAGCTGGGCCTTGACCTGTTTATACTTCACTGCACTTCTGTTCAGACAGCATCCATGTGTAGGAATCAGACGACAGTCATAAATCTAAGGCAGATTCAGATAGCAAGGGAAAATGCTACAGACATCACCCATGTGCTTTCCCATCACCAAAGGCTGGTTGACCTTTCATTCAGTATCTTGAGTTTAAGGACAAATCTAGGTTAGTTTGCATCTCTGAAACAATGGTATATAATACCTTCCCTTTTGCTAGATGGTCCAGAAAACCTTGCTGAAGGAGCTGATCTTTAATTTTGAAGCCCAGATATCTATAAATGGTATAAGAACCCTAAGGTTAATTCCAGACACTTCCACTATTATTAAAATCTCCCTCTGGCCCAGATTCCAAACAAAGAATATTAATCGCAGCCAATATGCCATCACTCATTTCGGCAGCAAGGCATCTTTCACCTTGTCTTCCAAGTATGGAATCATTTTTCACACTGCCATTGTCTGGAAGTTTAAAATGCTTCCTGTCAAATATTTACATGCACAAACTCAAAGAACTGTTATTTCTTAAAAGAAGTCCAAAGACAGTTATCATTATTGCNTAAAATGCTTCCTGTCAAATATTTACACGCACAAACTCAAAGAACTGTTATTTCTTAAAAGAAGTCCAAAGACAGTTATCATTATTGCCCTTAAAACTTAGTCAATTTTCATATTCTAAATAATCTAGAGAAAGGGATGGAAGACACAAAGGTAAAACAGGAAGAGGTTACTACTACTTGGCAATATGCATTCTGTAACAACTTTATTTGTTGACCTCTGTTAATTCTTTTCCATCTTCACGTTCTGGGGTTGCTTTATATGTTCTATCTTGGATCTAGTCACTAAGCTAATATATCACAACAAGCAATCTAATATGCTTGGTTTGATTTCTGTCTTGAATTGTTCAGTAAGTGTCCACAAATAATTATAATATACACCAAAGCATAATAAGAAACACAGCGGCTTTAACGGAAAATGCATTATATAATGTGAGAGATCTTGAGTTTAAATATATATCTAAATATCTCATTTGTTAATTACTACATAAACAAAGAAAACAGTATTTTAAAAGGTGTTAAAAATATGCTATAGCTTGAAAGGTTAGAAATTGCTTTTTACACTGATACATACATACTGAAAATCTACAAAAAACATCTTGAAAAGCACAATTCAGTAATTTTTGCCTATGGAGATTATTTTCAAATGCATATTTAAGCAACATGCAAAAAGAAAAAGAAATAAAAACACAAGAAGAGATGAAACTAAATGAAATTAAAAAGGTAAATGAAAGGAAGATTTACAAAATTATAGATCATGCTCACGTAAAATGCCTTCCGTATGTCCAGTTTTGGGCCACAACACCAAGACAAGTAATTTTACTATTCTAATACTCTCTCAGGTCCTCCATTTAAGTCACTGGGTTAGTAAAATGAAATAGTGCACATTTCTGACTCATGATATGTTTGAATGTTTCTAATTTTGCCTAAGAGTGGTTATCAGTGAATCTATATTTTACACATGGCATAAAAGGCATGACAGTCACTAAACTCTTGCCGTCACACGGCCACTCTGCAGTCCGTGTACACTTCTACACGTGTACTGCCAAAGACATGGAATTTTTAAAAATCAAAATGAAATATAAAATTTGGGGAGAAAATAAACTGACTTTTATGGTTGTCAATTAAAAAAAACTTGTATCAAAAGAATATTTTAAACTAATCAAGAAAAAATTTCCAATATGAATTTCATTTTATTTTAAAATGGAAAACCAAAAGGGTTAGAATAGACAGACAAACATGTACACTTTAGTAAAATCACAAAGAAAACTCAATGTGCACCACCTATTTATAGTGAATATATTATTTGATTTCTTTTATAAATTGTCATCTTACCAAAATGGAGAAAGGTAGGATAATTTCCTGACACGTAAGAAGGGAAACATGGCAAACAGGCTAGGAAACAAAATCTGGAAAGAAAAGTCAAGGATAGGAATGTCTAGAAAAAAGACTAAACCAAAAAAATTATTTTACAAAGCAGGAAAAAGGAACAGTCGTAAATGAATAGAACCATTTCATGTTTAGCAGATACTGCAGTTTATCTAAACTTCCATTAAGATGTGTATTAAATTTTAGATTTATTCTTTTGTGTTTCATATAGAAAAACTATGATTGGTATTAATTTCAACATACATTAAACTAGAAAGAAGCCTTTTTAAAAATTACTCACTTAACGCCACAACATTTCTAAAAGGATGCTTTAGTATTGAAACTAGCGGTCAGAGTAATAAAATCAACATATTAACAACTCATTGGTATATTTGCAACTGAAATTAAACCACCTTATAGTCAAGTTTTAGTCCTCAGCAGATGACAGGCAATTTTAATTCTGGTATTATAGGGAAAAAAAAGCCAAATATTATTTTTAAATATCTCACCATAAAAATACAACTCAATATAACACTTAAAATCTCCCACAGAAACAAAGGAAAATTTAATTGTGCCTTATGTAAAACTCTCTATAATGATATTATCAAGGAAATTATTATTAGAAAATAAAAAATTTTAATTACTGCCCTTATTTCCCAGGTAAATTCTACATTTTGGGGTACAGTGTTTTCTTTTGGCTTGAATCCTAGCTTAGATGCAAGTTCACTTTTTAAAGCATCTACCGTTCAACAGGCAGACATCATATTTGAAAAATCTCACCATAAGGTGAATAAATATTGAGAAATTAATTTAAATAAAATATATCAATTAGTAAATAGAACTGAAGAGTAAAGAATACCATTCTACTTAACAATGATGACTTTCAGATCAAATAATGTATATATTTCTAATATTTCTTTTAATGCAAGAAGGATTTATCACAGAAAGATAATCAAACAGGATAAAACACTACACTCTAAGAATACTTCATCAATTGTCCTTTCTCAATGAAATAGCTGTTTCCACTAAATTTTCTATCTGGAAGTTTAAAACTATTTATAAACCAATTTTACTTTCTGGAAAACTTACTATTTTAGAAATACTTAGACTATGTGAACTTTATAATTAACCTATAGAAGCAGTAAGGTTATCCTAAACCAATTTTTCATGAAGTGTTGGAAAAAGAGAAGAAAAAAAAATGAAAACATGCTTTGACAGCTCTGTAATATACAGTGCTATCTTTTATCATATGAGAATATTTACAAAGAAACTTTTTAAAAAACTGAAACAAATTAAGTATTCTAGGAATGTTTTCTTATATGAATAAAAGTCAGACTCAATATTTATATACATGAATATATATGTTTATATATGGCTTTATTTTAAGGAAATCAAATCAGAGAGTAGGGAAAGGAATTTACATCCTTAACAGACAAGAGTAGGTACATCAGAGATATAAGGGATCATTCAATTGTTAGATAAGTGAGAAAACTGAAGAAATATGTCAATTACCTACCAACTAATAATTTAAAACCCACATTTTTTAACAGCAAATTCTACTATATAATTTCACCTCAAATTATTATTTTACAAAATAACTAAATTCTAAGGAGACTTTCATGTATGTTTTATACTTTCTGGAACTTATGTTAAAGGGCTAGTTTCATGTCATTTAAAAAATTTAAAACCTTACACTGACCCATGTATGTAAACTAAATCATACCTTAATGCAAGGCCAAATTTGAGACTGTATCTGGTAACAAGCACAGTTCTGTTTTTTTTCTAAGGTGCCAACATCTCAAAGAAGAGGTAAAACAAGTACCAGGTTCATTTTATATTACAACTACTAAGAACATAATATTCTAATTTTAAAAAAAAAAAAGGAAATAAGAAGCCTCTGATCTGAGGCTTGAAACACAAGCTACTCGCTGTCAGCAGCAATGCCTTTTATCTTAGCATCCTACTTGTGCCCAAAACACACTGCGAATACACACCTGCTCAGTAAATATTTGCTACTTAATATGAACTCTATTTCCAAAATTTATATTGTCTGAACTTCACAGTGTGTAAGTACAATACACCAAAGGCAGTGTGACAGTGGAAGATACAAAGACTGCAGCTTGCAAGTTAACTGTTAGTTTTTTTGACCATGTAAAGTCTTAGCACCTCTAAATTACTTACTTATTCATTTCAACATAAAAGCTAACTAGAAATCAGAACATTTCACACCCTGTTCCACAAAGCCTCTAATTTTTAATGAAGAATAAATAATGGTTATGGATATAAGACAAGAAATAGGACCAAGAAACAAAGGAAAAAAAACAGAACTTTCCAATCACCAGTAGGCACACATGTCAAGGAAATAAAGCTTGCTAGTAACCATATATGGGTAAGGTTTGGGGAAAAAAGTGAAAAATTTGTTTTAATTTACAAAAAAACTTTTTTGGTAATTTCCAAGACTATGAGGAAACTAAATAGAGCAAATGTTAAAGAACGATACAAAGTAACAAAAAATACAGGCAGGGGGGGAAAAAAAGCTCTAAATATTACACTTTCAGCTACCAAAGAGACTTTTTAATCAAAATCCAGAACTTCTCTGATAAAAGACTGCAGAAAACTGCAGAAATTCAAAAGATAATACCAATGGATTTTTTTATATCAAGAGTTTGTGTTTAATTCTTTCTTTACTGTTGAAAACATATTTCTAGCTACATTTAAAATCAAACAGAAAATAGTAAGAACTAATAGAATTATATTTTTTGCTACTAACCTCAATTTTTAAAAAATTAAATGATTTTTAAAAAAACATAAAGATGATTTTTGTTTTTATTTAACCACCAGTAAATAAGAACAATTTTTTACCAAAAACATACTGAATATATTTCAGTGAACATCTCTAAAATACAATCAACATCTCAATTTCCAGAAATCATTGATAAATATGACTTATCCAGATCAGGCAGGATCTAAATATACGATGAAAGAGCTATAAAACATTCTAATTAAAAAACTATAGGAGGCTATGCTAAAGTCAGAGCTTTTGTACTCCCAAACTAAAAAGGAAGAAAAATACAATCACCTTAAAAATAAGAAAGGAAGCACATTTTACAATACAGTGATAAAAAAATTTTAGTGTAACTGGCCTTCAAGTTTAAATGTAAAGAAATGTTAACTTGAAGCTAAAAAATACATTAAGACATTAAAAAAAAAAAATTAAGGAAATACCAGAGAACTTTAAGGGATTTAAAGAGTTCTCTGTTTATGTGATCCTGAACATTTGCTGTAACTGTTAACTTAGTTTAGATGCAAAATAGGGGAAAATGGCATCTGCCTCTTAGTCAGTGTTATGAAAAAATGTGTTTAAAGTGTGAAAAAACTAAAGAACAAATGCAAACTGCTACAAAACAACCATTACCACAAAGTAATGACTGTGTGATGCTTTTAACAGTGAGACCCTTATCTAGACTTTATCTAGACTTCTCTGCTGCAAAAAGAAAAAGGAAAATGACCTCTCAGTATTTCATTTTATAACTGAGAAGTATAAAAGACCAGGAGACAAAGAGGATTAATAGGCTAAAAAATCAGTGCTGCCCAAGTTAGGTGGTATGGTCCTTCCACTATGAAGGGATAGAACAACAAACGGCTGATCTTTTAATATCCATCTCAGTTCTCTGACCAGTGATAAAGCTTATGTGAACCAGAAATACTTTGTCCATTTACATTCTTTCAGTTTCATTTTCTATTTTGGCTTGAGAGATTTTAAACAAATTTTAATTAACTTCCACTATATCCATACACAAATTTTAATTAATTTCCACTATATCCATACACAAATCTTATATTTAGTAGTTTCTAAACTGTATTTGCACTTTTATTTTTTATGTACCATCTTTCCACATGTTAACTTACCTGTTTCTTTAGAGCTTCTAACTGTAAATGAATCTAGGTCTACTGATTTTGGTCTTAGTGGTAACTGTTCAGAATCTAGCTTTGGTTTTGATACTGGCTCAGCTTCAAATTTTGATGAGCTGGTAGAAACATCTCCATTAATCCTGAAATGAGAAAAATCAAACACGTGCAAAAATCATTTGTATCTGAAGCATGACCATGTTTTTAACATTGTGATTTAACAACACTATAGATGTTATAGTATAACACTGATTTTTCTTTTGCATCTATAAAATTATTTCCATAAACATAAACCTCTACCCTAAGACCTATCATAATAAAATAAGAAATGTAAATAAAACAGTTTAACATAAGTATATCTGCCTACAGTGAACATAAGATTAATAACATTTAACACAGATTACAATCTATATGAAAAAGATGAAAAGCAAGGACTTTAAAAATAACTTTTGGGATTAAAAAGACAATAGAGCCAAAATTATGTCAAAAGCAAGTAAATCAAGAAACTAATTTAAAGTTAGATAAAACCTACTTGGCTACAGGAGGAGGTGGAAGAACCGGTTTCTCAGGGCGCTTTGGGTATACTGCTCCAGATCTCAATAAATTACTGGCTTTGGTGGGTGGAACAGGCTTCTTGGGTGGGACTAGTGGAGCAGCTGGTTTAGAAGGTTTCTGTTCCAGCATTGATTTTTCATCTGATCTTTCTATTATTTAAAAATATTTAGAAAGTTACTAACAATCAGAACTATTTTTAAAGCTAATGTCAGACTAGAAAGGTGTGAAACACAAAGAGACACTATTCGTGTATATGTATACGGTTTCATCTATTTTAAAGTCATAATTCAACTTTAAATTATTTATGAAGTGTTAGTCATGTAGGACTCTTTGCGACCCCAAGGACTGCAGTCCTCCACGCTCCTCTGTCCATGGGATTCTCCAGGCAAGAACACGCGAGTGGGGAGCCATTCCCTTCCCTTCTCCAGGGGATCTTCCTAATTCCAGGATCGAACCTGGGTGGCCTACATTGCAGGCAGATTCTTTACTGTCTGAGCCACTTTAAACTTAACTATCATGTTAAAAAACTCTACCCTGGTAGCAAGGGGGACCACTGATAATCTTCTGATTAACAAATAATGCCTGCTTCTTACTGTCTTCCCACCATCCTTTGCTCTTAGGGTTGGTATTCTACTCCAATATAATCATGTATACTTCACTCTAAGCAGAAAACAACATTATCTAGACTTAAATCCAGTCCACTTTTTAAAACTGAAGTATAGGGAACTAAAAATGAGTAGAAACTCTAGTGCCATTTATTTATTTAAAAATAATCATGATGACAAAAAATTTTTTTTGAAAAACTGAGGCTAGATTGATTAGTTGCAGATAAGAAAATGACAAGCTTATAATTCTTATCATTATAGTAGGAATTTTATTAGTACCATTTCACTTAATAATTTTATGAGATAGTTAAGAAAATATGCTGGGGAAAAAAATTAAGAACAGTATCATGTCATGTTAATAAAAATTTTGTCACCAAAAAGGCATAGTTAATACATAATGACATACTTGTAAGTTCTTGTTCCATATTTCATCAGTGGTCACTTAGAAATGCTTTAGAGAAAAACACAGTACTCTGCAAAAAGTAGGAAGTATATCCTTAATTGATTCTACTTTCCTAACATTTTAGAAAAGTTTATGACCAAAAAAAATATATATCCATATTTATCTCACTGAAGTGACTCGAACTGGAACATGATGTACTTTCAGAAGTCTAAGTACATAGTTCAAGGAGCTATCATCACAGGAACACATCTGAGTAACCACCGCTCCAGCCAAGAACTAAGCCTTAGGCACATTAAGTTCCTTCTCTTCATGCCTCTTTCCAATCAGCACCTCAATGCTCCAATCCAAAGGTGTCTTCTAACACGACAGATCACTTCCGAATATTTTAAGTTTACACCAATGAGATCATAATATGCTGCTGTGTGAAACTCTATTGAATTCATTTGTTGCTATGCTATATATTCTTGCCTGAAGAATCCCATGGACAGAGGAGCCTGGCAGGATACAGTCCAAGGGGTCGCAGAGTCAGACACGACTGAGTGACTGACACACACACATGCTATAATGTATCCTGGCACCTGAATGTACTTCAATTTATTTATCCATTCAACTACTGATAGACATTTTGTGCTCTTTCCAACTGAGGGTCAATGTAAACGATGCTATGATAAACTTTGAGTCTTTTGGTATCCATATGGAACACACATTTCTTTTGAGTATATAATCAGAAATAAAACTGCTGGGCAACAGGGTCAACTTTAGTTCTCAAGGGCAGACATAACGACTTACACTCCCACCTACAATGCATGAGTGTTTTGATAATCTGGATCCTCACCAACATTTAGTATTGCTGCTGCTGCTGCTAAGTCTTTTGTAAAAAATTTCACTCGTGTTGGTGAGAATCTTACTTTGGTTTAAATAAAATTACATTGCCTTGCTGAGTAATGAATTTGAGTAACTTTGTCCTACTCTGGTAAGAATGAAGCAGGCTACCGAAAGGAAAGTCCAGGAAAGTCTTCCCCCAAAGCAGGAGAAAAGCACGTGCTCCTAAGTGTTGGGATCATTACTATCCTGAGGGACAACATGTACGATGAGCACAGCATCTCTGAGAAAACAGTGAGAATGATGCTGCAAAGCAGGTTTGAGACAACCCACGCGGAGGCTTGGACAGGGAGGATTTAAACTCCATTCTTATGATCTGGAAAAGCGCCCCATGAAATAATACGGAGCCACCTAAGAGGCAAAGGTAAGATGTGATCTGTTTCATGTTTTCTAGTCGCTCCACTTCTATCCTCATCAATAGGCAGGGTTTTTCAGAGGACACGCTCTGTGAAACGCAGATCAAGAAAGAGATAAAAGGAAGGAACACACACTGGAGGAACACACTGTATCTCCTGTCAGAAGGCTAAGGTTCCTCCAAGTGGACCTAGCTATGGTTTGAAAAAGCTCTCTCTGTTGACCCTGGAACAAGAAAGAGAGATAACCTTATGTTTATTTTTTTTTAAGAAATAATGTAATCTATGTCTATAATAGTCAGACCCTCTGAATTGATACTGGCTCTCCCTGAATGCTAGTTAGTAGGCAAAGCACTGACATTCTTCTTATTTCTTGTACCAGATTAAAGTCATGCCAGGTTAAGGAGAACATTTTCAAAATATTAAGAATTGCTTTCCTTGTTGTATTTGTCTTATTTCACTTATTTAAAAATTTCTTATATTTGTACACCTAAACTTTGAAATCAATACTTCTTAGTAAAGTTTTAAATTTTTTTCAATGAAGAGTTTTGGTGGTTTTGATAACATTTAGAGATAAGGGGGGGAAAGGTCTTTTTTATTCATTCACATAACTACCACTTCTGGCATTCTTCATTACTCTGTGTACATCCAAATGCCAACACAGGATCATTTTCCTTCTGCCAAAAAGAACCTCTTTAATCCGTCTCTGTGTGGTACATACAGGTCTACTGGCAAAGCATTCTCTCAGATTTTATCTCCAAGTTTTAATTTTGCCTCCACTGCCTGAAAAGTAATTTTGCTAGGTAGAGAATTCAAGGTTGACAGTTATTTTCTTTCAGGACTTATGTTTTTCTCCTTATCACTGCTTTTCACAGAACTTATTATGATGTGCCTTAAGGTGATATCCTTTCTGTTTTTTCTGCTTGGAGTTCACTGAGCAGCTTGGATTTGTGGGCTTCAAGTTTCTTCCAAATCTAAAGATTTTCCAACCATTATTTCTTCATGTATTTTTTTTCTGTCCCTTCTCTCTCTCATTTCCTCAGGGACTCCATTCACACATAAGTAAATGCATTTTCTTTCTGCTGCCTGAAAACTGCTTCTAGACAATAAGCTGCGGGTGACGTTAGGGTCTGCCTCACTGGTTTCAGTGATAACTTCTCTCAGTGATGGCAGCCCTATGTTACCTGTTGTCCAATGTCTGAAACCACTGTTAAATGTATTTTACCCACCTTCCTCGTTGTCTAACTCAAGAGGGCAAATTCAGTCCCTGTCACTTCCTCATGACAAGGATTTGGAAAAAATAAATGTAATAAAAATGTGTTACCTTCCATTTTGTTTATAAGATCAACTGATTGATTTCAGGAAATATAGAAAGTCACCACCTTATTTTAACAAAACCCTTACCTACTTGATAAAGGGGACTACAAAAAAAATAACATAATGAAAATAATTTAGTAACAAACTTCTTACATGTGTATGTATGTGTATATGCATATATATATCTCTCTATGATGGTTCTATATATCCTTGTATGGTTCGTTTTTCATGTAGGACAGATATTATAACCAAGTACCAAAATAAACTGATCCAAGATGTAGACCTAACAATAGCTATATCACAAGACTAATCAAGAAATATCTTTGCATCTAAATTTTAAAATGTCAAATGTAAAAAAAAGGAGAGTTGAGGATATAAAAACTTTCCATGGTGAGCCCAGAAAGTTAGAAAGAGATAAAGCTATGAAGGTGTATGACATTCAGAGTCAAGAGTGTGGTTGCTACATTTAGTGACTAAAGTAGAAGATAATACCAAAAACGTAATCTGGGATCATTTCCTAACAACACTAAATGCGGACCAGGGTGTGGAGCAACAGGAACTCTCATCCACTGTTGGTGGGAATGCAAAACGTGCAGATGCTACCAAAGACAATTTAACAATTTCTTACAAAACTAAGCATGCTCTTACCATATGAACAAGCAATTACACCCCGTGGTATTTACCCAAGTGAACTGAAAACTTATGGACACACAAAAAGATTGCACAAGTTTTACGGCAGCATTATTCATAACTGCCAAAACCTGAAACCAACTTCAGTAGGTGAATGGATAAACTGTGCTATATCCAGACACTGGAATATTAATCAACACTGAAAAGAAATGAGCTATTAAGCCATGAAAGGACATCGATAAACCCTAAATGAATATTACAAAGTGAAGACAATGTGAAAAAGCTACGTAGTGTATGAGTCCAATTATATGACATTCTGAAAACCACAAAACTAAGGAGAAAATTAACGGATGGGCAGCTTCAGGGGTTGAGGGAAGGAAGGGACGAAAAGCACAGAACACAGAGGAACTTTAAAGAGGTGAGACTATCCTGTATGACAGCACACTTATACATCTGTCCAAACTCATAGGATGCACAATGCCAGAGGGGACCCCCCGGGATAAGCCATGGACTTTGGATGATGCTGTGTCAGTGGAGGCGCACTGCTTATAACAAGTAAACCACTGTGGGTGCGCTGATGGAGGGGAAGGCCATGCATGCCCAGGGCACGGAGGATACGGGAACTCTGTGTTTTCTGCTCAATTCTGCTGTGGTTCTGAAACTTCTAAATAAATTTAAAACAAAAAAACTTTAAAAAATTAATCTGGTAACAATGTGAAATAGAAGCCAGACTAGGGACTGAAATAAGAGAAATCATTAAGTTAAGAGAATACATTAACACTTTAAGCAAGAGACAAGAACAGGAAGTAGAATCAACACTGGCAATAGATACAAAAGTATTCTGCAACAGTGACAAGTTTTTTGCAAGTGTATATAACCTACTCTACTAGATACAGCCACAGCAGATTTTGTGTACAAGAAGCAGGTATTAACAGTAACAAAACATGTGATGTTTTCAAACAAAATACATATCTTGGAATACCTTTCCAAGTTTACATGATAAATATACACAGTGAAAATCAAACAATACATAATAAATCACTTCCATGTTTTAGGTAAGACCTCACTCTTATACCTAAGAAAAAAATTTTTTCATGTATTTCAACTGGGACACTATGAAAATAATAAGAGTATAACTGTTTAATGTTTGGTTTTCTCACACATTATTAGAAATAACTGATTAAATGCTACATCCTTACTGAAGTGACGGTATAACCTTCTCATGAATGTAAATTGGTATCAGTTTGAGTAAAATCTTAATTTCCTATTGATCTGGACAAACTCTCCCCCAGAAAACCCCAAGAATTTCATAATACATAATGAACACCTGTTAAAAATCAGTGTCAGTGACTCAATGTAGAGATACATTTTTCTCTACACTGATAAAGAATAATTATTTTTCTGATACTGGAAGAAATCACCTCACCTTTTTCCTCAGGCTTTGTAGGAAAATACTTCTTCTCGGTACCTACCAGCTCAGGCTTTGAAACTAAAAGGGGAAATAAAGTTAATACTTTAAAGAAAGGATAGTTTTAGAGCACAAAGATAATTATACTACTAAAAAGCAAAAGTTGAAAAAATAACGTAAGATGAAAACATGGTTTAACAGAATAAACAATAAACTGCAATCACTCTGTATCTAACCCTGAACCTGCCACTATCACCTTGAGTAAGGGACAGCACTGTGGACTGAGTTCCTACTCGTTCAAGTGAAGGAGTTCACATCCTCTGCAACACCACTGCTCAGGAGAACTTCCTGTAATGATGGAAATACTCTGTTTTTGTATGGTCCAATACTGACCACTGAGACCTGAAATGCTGCTACTGCAACTAACTAACTTTTAAATTTTATTTAATTTTAATTAATTTTAAAAGCCCAGTATGACGAGTAGCTAAAAACTCTCTAATGCCAGCTTCTACAAAAATTACCTTTAAGGTAATCCTTGCTCTGAGATAAGGTTAGTAAACACAAAGCTAAAACTATGGAGGAGGGAAGGACTTGTGTTACTCAAAAATAAAAGCAAATCTTTCAAAGAAAAAAAATTGGACTGCACATTTAAAAATCAGAAATTATGGGTTAGAACTTAAAAAAATAGAGTCAGATTATAAAACATTAACTCTAGAAAACACTTCTAGGTACTTATCATTTATGCAACTGTTTAAAAAAAAGAACAAAAACTCTTCCAGTTTGCNAAAAAGCTTAATGGTGAGCAAAACCATTCTTCCCTATCTCCCTTATTTTAAGATTCCTATGCACCATTTTTACCTCTCTTTACCTGGCAGGGAAAGAAAGACACTTTATTTTAAAAGAAGAGGAATACCTAATAAATATATAGAGCTTGCACTTTTGATTATTCAGGACTTTCAAAAAGAACATAAAGGCAAAGGTCTATTTTTTAATTTATTAAAATTCTCTTGGGTTTACAAGCATTCATTCATTTTTGCCTTAAAAAACTTGAAACACATTTCTAAGTTTGTGAATTTGGTTTTTCCAAATTAAAAATAACTGATAATCAATACTCCATGAACATCTAATAAAACCCAAAAAAAGAAAATGAGTTCATTAACAAGAGTATAAATATAAAGTGTGCAAAAATAAAGCACACCTGAAGCCTGTTGAATTAATAATGAATGAAATTTAGCAAAGGAAGAATCTCAAACAGTGTAAGCCTTCATACATTATCCTCTTTTAATTTACTTTAAATAAAAGACTGCAAAGTTAGAGATTTCTGCACTGGCTTAAATTAAATATAGCAGACTGCCTTGCTGGGGTTTGCCAGCTCTCTGTGTAAATCTTTTCCTCTTGTTTAAAAATTCATTAATCCCTCCATAGGCGAAAAAAAGGATCAAACTGTAGAAAAGCAAAAGATCACTGACTCAATCTCACTTTATTCACTGTGAGAAGTGAGATCGATACATTAAATCCTGTAAGGAGGCTAAATAAAGCCTTCTCACTGTCCCAAAAATGCAGTGACAGAGTAACAGTAACCAACAGTGCCTTAAAATAAAAAATTTTTGACAAAATTAAACATAATGACTTACAGTCAAGTGCTAACTTGTCTGAATAGTACAGCCAGTCTTTTTTCTTTTAATCATAATAAAGTAATAAAGTCTAAGTTAATTTTTAGTCAAAGGAAAAGAAAAACAGGAACAAAACACAGAAGTGATACAAAGTTTTATTTTACCATAATTCGAATAATTTTTACCTAATTATATAAATCTGAAATTCCTAGAAAATTTACTCAGTAACTATGTAAAAAACTTGTTTCTTTAAGAAATATTAGCAAAAGGTTTTTTAACTTATCATCATCACTGAAAAAGAAAAGCTTACAGGAAAGTCCTTATCCAGTTCATTTATCTGAACAGCAAAATTGTCTGGAAATACTCCTTCTTTACCATTCAGTTCACCCTTCCACCAGCCAGTTTCTCCAGTCTCCTAAACCGCAAAATGAAGAATAAAGATAATGGTGGTTATGTCTAAATAAGAAAACAAGTTAGCAACAAAATAAGAAAACACTGAATTCCATTATTTTTATAAGGAAAAAAATAAAGACCTTAAGCAGACTTTGAGATCCTATTAAAAAAAATATATTTCCCCACAACATGAGGGTAAAAATAATTTCCAATACATCAGTTATAACAATAATAGACAATAAACATTTGCTTAAAAGAAACCTTTCTGATCACTTACTATATTCCAGGTTCTGAGGTCACAGCAATAAACATGACAAAGCCCAGGTCTTTCATAGCTTACCTTCTAGTGTGAATCCAAAACTACTGAAAAAATATTTCTATGAATAAATTAAGTTATTCACTGAAAAACTTGAGAAGTATCTTACCTTACTTATCAACTGTATTATCTCCCCCTCTTTAAAAGTCAGTTCATCTTCATTAGTACCTTCATAGGCAAATAGCGTTCTACAGTATTCCTTAGCTAAAATGAAAAATGTAAATAAAGTTTATATATAATTACTTCTTTCAATAAATACTTACTAAGCCTCCGTTTTGTCTAAAGAAATGAACACTAGAAGCTTTTAGAGATAATTTCAATAATTTTAGCCAGTTTACTTCATGCTGAATTAAATAACAAGTTTCATTGATCATTCATTCAAATAGTTACAATGTGCCTACCTGTTCCAGGCACAGTTCTAACTGTACTGGATATATGAATGAACAAAAAACATCCAAAAATCTCTGACCTCATGGTGTTCACATCTAGGAGGCTTTAATACTCTGATGAAGTAGTACAGTGTAACAAGTGTCTTCAACAAATCTCACTCAACATGAACATTTCATTAAAAAACTTACCTTTAATTTTACCTTCAGTGTCTGTTTTTGTTATCTCCACACTCTGAGTTTTGGATCCTAGTGACTGTGTAATTAAAGGCTAGAATAGAAAGGATAGTATTGTCTATTTTAAGTTGTAACAAAGCTAATAATATTAAACAAAATTTCCATGAACAATTATCTAGCTTTCCCTAACAGTACTTATTGTCAGGTTAGTAATATAACTGAAAACTCTGCCATGAAAATGATAAATATCTGAAACGCTATTTAAATGATAGCCTAGAACTTCTAGTTTTAAAACGCTCTGTCTTAAGGATAACAAACATACTCTGATACCCAAAATGCTGTGATTTATTTAGAACCTCCAAAACAAATAAAAATAGCATTTGAAAATGTACCATGTACCAATCTCTGAGCTAATAAGCATTTTACATGCCTTGTAATTTAATCCTCAGAACAATCAGAATAAAGTAGGCACTATCAGTCACTCTTTTTATAAGTTAGAAAGCAGTTAAATAACTTGACCACAATAAAAATAATTTAGCAGTGCAGCCCAGATTTGAACCTTGAAAGTTAGACTCCAGAAGGTGGGCTCTTAAACGACAGAACTGAACTTCCTTACAATGAGACAGAGAAGAAAAGAAAGTTTTTATACTTACTTCAATGCTGCTACCAGAATGAAAACATTTAGTAATGTTATAACCCTTGTAACTATATAGTCTAGTGGACAGTTTTCCATTGTATTCAACTACAGTAAGCCTTTCATCATGTCTTAGTGTTTCCTTAAGTTCTCTCCTCTGAAGTAACACTACATTTGACCTTAGATTTCATTAGTTAAAAATCTGAGCATACGGCTAACTGGTAATATCATTGTGCATTCTATTTATCTTTTAAAATAGTCACTTTAATTTCTCCTAACTTTTCTCCATTATATCTTCCAATCTGATGTTGTCTACAAACACAGCAAATGTGCTCCCGACTTTATCAATTCCTAGGCCAGTGATCAAATCAAGTCTTGGAAGGCCATCTTACATGGTAATCCTGAGAGTGCTCTCACTTACAACAACTCTTTACTGAACATTATCAATGGCAAAGGAGGGGCTTCCTTGGTGGTTCAGGTTGAAGAATCCGCCTGCCAATGCAGGGGATACAGGTTCAATCCCTGGTCCAGGAAGATCCCACGTGCCATGGAGCAACTAAGCCTGTGCGCCACAACTACTGAGCCCACACGTTGTAACTTCTGAAGCCTGCACTCCTCAAGCCTGTGCTCCGCAACAAGAGAAGCCTGTGCACCACACCTAGAGAGTAGCCCCTGTTCACCCCAAGTAGCGAAAAGCCCACATCAATGAAGGCCTAGCGCAGCCAGCCAGAAATTTAAAAAAAAAGGCAAAGGAAAGATCACCAGTGTATTCAATAATCAGAAACAGTTGTTCAACATAACCATAAGCTTTAGAGTTAGAAAGGGACCCCAGATCATCTAGCCTAATATCCCTCATAATGCAGATACTGTTTCTAGACATTTCTAGCTGTTACAGGACTAGATAGCACCATCGCAACAAGAATTCTAATCTGTACCTTTAAAACCAAGAATGAATTAGGCCCATAATCCTAATGTCAGACAGGCACACAGCTAGGAGAGGGCAGAAGAGAAAGTGTAAGCTCTCTTTCCCAAACCTAACTTATTATTATATAAGAAAATATGTGACAGGCTGGGAAGGGAAGGGAAAAAAAAGTTGAAACTAACCATTTTAGGAGAAAATTTCAGAATATATTTCACTAACCAAAACAGTCTTAATAGTGAAATGTAACTAAAAAAGACAAGTAAATACTAAAACATTTTCAAATATTATGAGTTAAATAAGACATAACAAAGGAAAACCAGAAGGGAAATAATACTTTCAAAGTCAAGGGGCAAGCCTCCTCAAATAAGTACTCAAGCTAATCTCCAAGGTGTTAACACCAGAAACAAGACCTGAAATGAACGTCCTAAAGACTGTAGCTATTTCCCCCCAAAGTAAAAATTTAATGATTTCTTTTAAAATCTCTTATTAGATGGTACATTCTCTTTATTTCACAATGCCAGTGAAATGCTAGTAAAAAATAAAGTGCTCCATACACCTAGGGCTAATGATTGGTAGAGTTCACCACTACTAACAATCCAGAGAAAAATTAAGCAAGGCCTAATTTAACTTAATATCCCACTGTGAATTCATTTTAAAATGGCCCTTTTTAGGGCTACTTCAAACTGAGAGGCAAAACATAATTTTAGCTCTAAAAGGAAAACAAAAATATATTTGCCTTTTATATTTTTACACTATAATAAAACTTTAAAATTTCCACTGAGAAAAATTTGTGTTAAATTTACCGACCCCCCATCCAATTTTGTAAGAATCAAATGTAAACATTAAAGGAAGTCACTTAAGCTTAAAAGCAGTTTCTCACAGTCTTCTCATTCCATAACCCATCACCAGCAATCTCAAAGAAAAAAAAGGTAGCAGAGTTGCAAACTAATCGTGACATTCTAAAAACTGCTTAATGAGAGAATGAAGGGAGTTAACCTAAGGAAAGCTCATCACTACTACCTTCTCTGCTTTTTTCTCCTCTGTTTCACTACTGGATGTTCTTGTCCTCAGTTTCACAGAGCCTTCTTTGAAAATATCTCCGAATCCAATTCCTCGGATTTTCTTTGGCTGGGTAACTGATCCAGGTGCATTTTCAGTCCCGTTCCCCAGAGGGAGGGGTAAAGGTGAGGTAGGCCCAGTCAGAACAGCTTCTGAAAGATAATTGGTTTTTAAAGAATGACACCTAAAATCACAAAAACCTTGACATTCCACTTCCACAGTATTTATATCCTATAACTCCTAATAAAAAAAATGGTAGAATAAAAATACAATTGCTGAGTAGTAAAATATCCTAAGCACTTTATACTGATTTTTTTTCCAATATTTAAAAACAATTTTAGGTATTTCTAATTCGTAAAAGACCAATCAGAAATGCAGGAAATCACAGTATGTCAGTTTCTTAAGAAGAGTATGTCAAAATTTACAGCTCCTTTACAAAGATGACACGGGACCGAAACAGCAAGCGGGCACAATATGCTCAACGAGCGTTCAGTGCACTGAGCGAACAAATGCATAGATGCTGGCTTAATTAAGTAGTAACGTTTATATTTAGAGTTTCCCTTTACTCACTCCAATGTCTAAACTTCAGGTTTGTGAATACACTGGATCCATGGGAAATGCCATCAAACCCATATATCACTGCTCATATTTCTCACAGGGGTGAAAGTACATGAAACCCATATATCACTGCTCATATTTCTCACAGAGGTGAAAGTACATGAAACCCATATATCACTGCTCATATTTCTCACAGGGGTGAAAGTACATGAAAAGACAGTTTTACAGGCAAGACAAAACGACACTCTAAACAACAAAGGCTAAGAATATTTGACAAAATGATAGGGCAGTCACTTCATTATAAAAACTGAAATATAACACTTCCCTAGAGAAGCAATGCTTTTCCTGAAATTGACTACTAAAAAGATATTAATCTTGAGATTTTTATATAGAAACCACTAAGTAATAGAACAGATTATAAATTTACCATATTCCTATTAAAAAATATAAAAAGTGGCTTTCTTATAGCTTTTATTCCATAGTTCTTCAATGAAAACAGAGGGCATGAAAATAAATTACTCATAAAGGCTCAGGTAATACTGTCTACCTACTGTCTAGAGTCAGAATTATCTTCTTAGCAGTAACAGCCAGAGTTTAACTGGTCAAACCATGAACACATCCCATATATTTCATTCTATCTATTAAAAGAAGGAGTGTAAGAAGAAACTATGTAAAATAAAAGCAGTGGATATGGCATTCCAATACTATAAACAAAACAAAAAAAGAACACATTTTATAATGAACAGTTGGTAATTCCTGTAACAGTTATCTGAAATAGATGCTAATTACTGACTAAAGAAGACTGTCAAAACATCAGTTAACACAAAAGATGTTATATTTCATTCTCTAAGACCCAATGTGTAAGATATCAAATGCTTAAATTAAAACTCAAAGAACACCATGTCTTCACTAAAGTTCTAAAGACCTTATAAAGTGCTCACTTCTTGGCACTTACATTAATATACAAAATCTTTCTGCCTGAAAATTCGAGTTTAAAAAAAAAAGGGAAATTACAGTGTACTTCAACCACTGACTTCCCACCCCATAATCACAAAGCTCCACATTTAGAATGCACTGTTATTGTAAAGGGGTTAAGCAAGCAAGGAAGTACATTTTTAACAGATTATGATTCTGCAAGGTTACTAAAATTCAAATAAGGCTGAACAGTGCAAGGAAATGCCCAAAGTATTATAATTATGAAGTAATGAACTACATCCAAATTTAAATTCCATTTTTTTTGCTACTGATCCCTTACGGACTTTGAATTTCATACAATATTTTAAGGGCTCAGTTTATATGGCATCATAAAGACTATTTCACTATACACTTTAATTCACACTAAATTTTAATGTTAAAAATAAACATCAATAGATACAATATCTATGACACTTAATACCAATATGTGCCTGAAGTAATTCAAGGGACAGTGTGCAAAGTAGTAATTGTCCCTGCAACATTCCTATGTTGAAATCCTAGCTCCCCAAGTGAAGAGGTGGGCCTTCAGAGACGTGATTAGGTCATGAGGGCAGACCCCTCAGGAATGGGATTAGTGTCTTACAAAGAGGCTGAAGACAGCTTCCCTGCCTCTTCCAACTTGTGAGGACAAAGTGAGAAGTCAGCAACTATGCACCAGAAAGGAGCCTCAATCTTGGACTTCCCAGCTTGCAGAACTGTGAAAAATAAATCTCTGTTGTTTTTACGCTACCTAGATTGCAGTATTTTGTTACAGCAGCTCTAATGGACTAAAACAATAGTCTTCATATCTTAACTCTACACTGTCTTTGAAATAAAAAAGCAGTATCAACAATCTTAAGGTTGTATGTCTATACCTCATTATCTATGAATCTATGTAACCATTATAAAACTGCCAAATAACACGAGTGTACAAGTGTTAATCCCTGAGCATGTTCACTACATACTTTTCCATAAAGAAAAACATCTACTTATCCCTATGCCACCACTTATGAATTTAATGTCTCTTAAAAAAAAAAATCTCTCCTAAATCCCTCAACAGTTCACAGATGTAATTCCAAGTTTTGGGATAAAGCTTTTTCAATTATACTTTTGAATGATGAGCAAATTTAAGAATAATTTATAGGTGCGTCTCTAAATGACAGAGATCACAAAATAATTAAATTACATTCTGGCTACACATGGAAAACAAAATCTATTATGTAAATACAGAAACTCAGAGGAAGATTCTTTTGAACTTCTAATAGTTCTTAAGTAGTCAGGCCATTTGCAAACTCTGATCACAACTGTATATAAGTAGACCTTAAGTGGGAAGAAATCAAGTAACGGGCGTGCTGCAATTCATGGGGTCGCAAAGAGTTGGACACGACTGAGCGACTGAACTGAACTGAAGCAGTATCATTTCATAATAAGGGTATTATAAGTTTACTTTGGGTTGAAGCAGACATCAGAAGGGAAAACAGTAAATTACCTAGAAGGGAATAGCTACCGACTCCAGTATTCTTGCCTGGAGAACCCCATGGACAGAGGAGCCTGGCAGGTACAGTCCATGAGGTTGCAGAGTCAGACACGACTGAGCAACTAACACTTTCACTTTAAGTCCTTGTCATAAGTTGCTTTTTTAAAAAGTAGATAAACTAAAGCTCATAGTTCAAAAAGACGAGACTACACATATACAAAATGAACGCTAGTCATATACAAAATTGGTTTAACTCTATTCAAATTTTTAAAATAGTCTACCTGAATCTTCCTGGGCTTCATGAGTTTCAACATCATCTGTTACCTCTAATTCTTTCACAAAATTGGAGGGAAACAGTCCCAACTTGTTGTTCAGGGTTCCACTCCACCAGCCTTCTTCTACCTGAAAGAGTTCACAACTCAAAAATAATAATAGTTTCTCTTAAGTTTTCACTTCCCCAACAGAAAAATTGAGCTACAGAAATGAACAGGCACAAAGTTAGTGGTGCAAAAATAATCCCTTTAAATCTATAAGAAAAAACAAAGGGGAAAAAAATTTTAAGTAGATTAAATCTATGTGGGTTGAATTAATCATACACGGATTAATCAATAGCACCTTGCAACCCTTCCACAATGAGATCTTATAATATATCACAGAACAGAAACAAGCCATCCAATCTGAATTCTGGACACACGTAACTAACAAACCTAACAAAACAGTGTTCTCTGCCACAACATTTGGCACGCTGTGTCCTGCAACAACAGGAGATAAGCCAATCCCTTATCTGCTGTGTAAAATGGGGATAAAAATTCCTATCTCCTTAGGTTGTTCAGAAACTTAAATGAAATAATAAATTTGAAACACTTAGAATGGTGCGTCAGGCATAATGTGAGCTTGATGAACACTGTTATTACTGCCACCTGGTAGAAATAAATCAGAACTGCCTTTTATATAAACACATTGGAATTTAACAAAAACTAGCGATAAATTACATGTTATCAAACAAAATCAGTTACAGTGGCAATACTTGGTATCAAAATACACACTCTGAAAATGGCATCTTTAACTGCTAAACAACACTTTGATATTCCTTTAATGATAAAAGTAGATATATGAAAAGCTATTTCTGAAATATTTTAAAATCTTATTCTAAGATATTAAAATGAGGCAAAGTGTTTTGGGGTTAATATTTGAATGTGATAATTCAAACAAAACAAAGCTTTTACATTCTGCTTGCAAACATCTCTGCTGTGCAAAAGGTAAAAATCCTTCTATTTTTATGGCTTGTGTCTAAAGTGAATTCAAAATCAAAGAAAGGTTTATATGCTTAGCTACTTAGATTACATCAATTTTAGCTTAAAAAAAGAGCTTATTTTATTTTTAAAGTCAAAGATACAAATCAGTACACAAATATTAGGCATAGCAAGGATGAATAAAGCTTTATTTCTACAATTAAACAACCTTCCTTTAGGTCACTAAAGATCCATTTTAAAATCTGTATCTTAAAATTAAAAAAAAAACTGGCAAAATAAATTTTAAAAATTAATATTCTTACAAAGCATTTTTCTAATACCCAGAGCATTAATTCTAATTGCTGCTTTATCTCTAACATGTGTTTTTACTTACCTCTTCACTAATATCAATAATATCTCCCACTTTAAGCTCCAGTTCATCCTCATTTTGTGGAATGTATTCAAAGAGAACTTTACACTGACGCTTCTTGGTCTCTAAAGGAAGTCACATAAAAAAATTAAGAAAGATTTTTAAAACAAACAGTAACACCTTTATTTACATACCGTGTTTATTGTCAAAGGATTTGTATGTATGAATAAAAACAGAACATGGAAGCATTCTGAACAGCTAACCATAATCTGTGTCGTCTGGCCTTCCACCTTGCCCCCCACCCTAGAAGCTCTTCCTTCATCCTAAAATAAATTCAAGCCAACTGCAAATAAGGTAGGCTCTCAGAAATGAAATCAGATCCAACTGATTATACAAAAGTAAAATTTCCACTGCCAATTTGGAAACTAAAAACACAGACTTAAGACAATATTGGCATAACAAATTTATCAGACAAGTCCTTCAAACCAGTGATTTTCAGACTGCTTCTTGATCAAAATCTAGGAATACTTTAAAGGCACTAAGTCAAGAGTATCTGTGCTTAAAAAAAAAGATGAAATGCACAAATCTAAAATGTATTTTATCTCATTTAATAATTTTTTTGACAGATAAAAACACAAGTGAAGACAAAAATAATTTCACTTTAGCATTTTAAACAAGCTTCATTTATTCAGAAAAGTAATGATTATATAATGTAGGACTTCAAAAGATGTAACCTGATTATTTTTAATGAGTATCAGTATCTTTTTAAATAATAAAGAGTATTAATTAGCCCCTTTGCCCCTAAGCATATATGTCAATTAACTTCAAGCAACCTAGTGATATTTTAATCAAAAGCTTTGTTTTTATCTTGTCTTTCACACTAGCATAATTCCAATTTTTTTTCTAAGACAGTATGCAAAATTATTTGCAAAGGAACTTCTCATTTTTAAAAGGAAAATCCACATTGGATAAAAATATCTAAATAGTCCCTACCATTGCCACAAAATGTGAGTCATTTATTTTAAAAAGAAAAATTTTTGTATGATTCCGTATTTTTATACAGCTTACTCTTAATGTTAGAATGACTGCCTATACTGAACTTTTCTATTAGTTGGCAGCACAAGTTAAGAAATTTGGAGATTCTTCACATTTCAAATGGCACATACAATGTCTACCCATACATGTTGGTCAATAAATATTTACTGAATTTCTAAAATGTATCAGAACCTTTGTTAAGCAGAAAAGAAAATGAAATTAAAGAGTAAAACTGTCAATAAAAGGATGTGTAGCATTCAGTCCATTTTTTAACTGTAGTATTTTCTTAACATAAGTAACCTCCATACAGCTTTTCAGAACTACAAAGAAATTAATGATAAAGTATTTCTTTAAATCAGTATTTTATAAGTAAAGCTATTAATAAGCAAGTAAATAAAGAAGTGTAACAACAAAGGCAGTGACAAATTTTTATGTACCAGTATTACTCCAAGTCCTTCGTAAACACTTCCTACACAAAAGAGCATAAAAACTTGCTAAGACATTTTATCAAGGAGAAACAGGAACTCCTTCCCACTATAGCAGGCTTTGTTCACAGACTAGAGTGCTTTACCATAACCTATGTACCCTGGTCATGTTAGATCCTTATTCTCTGAAAATACCATGGACTTGCTTATCTTCATGGGTCTTTCAAAGGCTGCAATTCTAACTGCAACGCCATACTCTCCACTTTTTATGTGAATGATATGTCCTACCTAAAGAAGAGCCTAATGACACTTTACTTGATGACTCTGGTATAGAACTGCGCTTTCATCTGAATCTGAACTGCACATTAGGTATGTTTCTAGTCATCAAGCAAAGAGCCAACTCATTGGAAAAGATCCTGATGTTGGAAAAGATTGAAAGCAAAAGGAGAAAAGGGCAGAAGAGGATGAGATAATTAGATAGCATCACCAACTCAATGGACATGAATCTAAGCAAACTCTGGGAAATAGTGAAAGACAGGGAAGCCTGGCATGCTGCAGTTCATGGGATGGCGAAGAGACAGACATGACTTAGTGACTGAACAACAACAAGAAGTATGGTTCTTAACAGGATGCTGCTGCTGCTAAGTCGCTTCAGTCGTGTCCAACTCTGTGCAACCCCATAGACGGCAGCCCACCAGGATCCCCCATCCCCGGGATTCTCAAGGCAAGAACACTGGAGTGGGTTGCCATTTCCTTCTCCAATGCATGAAAGTGAAAGTGAAAGTGAAAGTGAAGTCACTCAGTTGTGTCCGACTCTTAGCGACCCCATGGACTGCAGCCTACCAGGCCCCTCCGTCCATGGGATTCTCCAGGCAAGAGTACTAGAGTGGGGTGCCATTGTCTTCTCCACTTACTGGTATAAAATACTGCAATAAAAAGTACAGACATTTATAGAGCATTTCTTATAATAGTCACTTAACATGTTAATACTTTGAAAACCCTGTAAGGTAATTATTACTATCATCCTTGTGTTAGAGTAACTTGGTATTTTCCTCTGTTAAACTGTGAGTTTTGAATCATTATCCATATCCAGTTTTTATTTGGCAGATTTGACTGTCCACATTAACACTGCTCTTACAGTCTTCATACCCACAGGTATTACAGTATTCATCACATAAATGTCAAATAATTTCAGAAAAACCTTTTAAAAATATTTTGTATTTTTAAACATAAGTCATCACAAATGGGAAGTATTTCATGGTTCTTAAAAAAAGATCTAACTATTCAGGTCAAACAGAGTTCTTATGTACTTCTTATATTATTTCTCATTAAGAACACTGTTTTAATTTTTTCCATCAAATGCTAAAATGAAAAGCATATCATATTCAGAAGTTAGGAGGCCGAATGCCAAAATTTCAGAGATAGCAACAAAAAGATTCCTGATCCACTTTTAGTTCCACTTAGTTCTGGAATGTAAATCATCAAACTTTATTACAGCATTTTCTAATGTAAAAAAAAATTTTTTATCAATTTCTCCAGTAAGCAAAGGTAATCATCAAAAGTAAAGAAACATCAAGACTGAGCCATTTGCTACATGGCTGAATCTTTAAAATTTTTTTCTTATCAGCAGCAATAAAAAAATCATATTAAGCCAGTAAGTGAAAAATTTAAGCTATTCACGATTCTAGCTATACTGTTGAGATACACACTTAAGATCATCAAATCTTAGAAAACATTATCATCATCACTATCATGAAGAAAAAACTCATGTACTTAGGGATGAAGTATCACATCTAACCACATATTTTCAACAGATATATAAAGCCAATATAACAAAGCAAGCTTAGGCGAAGAATATACCATGTTTAGCAGTCAATTATTATTTCAACTTCTCTCTAAGACTAAATTTTTCAAAATAAAATAAAAAATCAAAAAACCTTACCCCATTCATATGAGAGGTTGCAGCCAGGGAGCAGTTATTGGAATGAGGTTTTATTCCCCTTCTTGGAGAAGGAAATGGCAACCCACTCCAGTATCCTTGCCTGGAGAATCCCATGGATGGAGGAGCCTGGTGGGCTACAGGCCACGGGGTCGTAAAGAGTCGGACACTACTGAGCGACTTCACTTTCACTTTCACTTTCTTCCCCTTCTAAGTCTGAATATTTCAATGTCAAAGAGCAGAGCCTGAACTACTAATATGCCCCTTCTTTTTCACATGTATGCTGCAACGATGTATAATCAGTGACCATACTTTGATGAAATTCAGAAATTTATCTTCTTCAGTACTGACTCAAAGTTGGGAGGCATGTTACCAAACGTTGTCTGAGAATGAAACACTATGTGGATTATATTCTAGTCAACCAACTTTTAATGTATCATCATTTCTTTCTGTACAACTACCAATGATTTATCAATATCAATCTCAATGCATTTTTTGCATTTCAAAATAACTAGACGGAAAATCACTTCTGTAGCATGAATTGCCACTAATAAGTAATACAATATTCCATGAGTAGATTCATATCTGGCATCAAGGTTTTCCAAATATAAAGTGCAATATCCACTAATATTCCACACAGCACATTATATACAATTGTGATGCTGAAAGACGTCAATTCTTTACTCCAAGTAAAAATATTCTACACCATTATCTCTGTGCCCGATTTTACAAGGGTCTCAGCAGTCATGCCATTTGTACATGTTTTTGCTATAAAAGTGTAAATTGGTTCTATTCTATAATTTTAGCAACTTTTTACAATCAACTTTGTCCTGGAAAATTTTCTGTGCTCAATCTAAAAAATAACTGTCTGTCTTGCTTAATTTACATGCAATAGCAAGAGTTTCAATGGTTTCATGACCAGACTTTGCAAAAAAAAAAAAAAGCCAACGCTTTTTGGCTTTGGAGATAAAAATAGCTAACAATTCCAGTCTCCAGATATCTATCATATTAACTATGTGAACTTTTCCTTGTGGTTGCTTAGTCAAAATTCGGCACACATGCAGATTCGCTTGTCTTGGCAGAGATTTGAACTGAACCTTCACAATGCAGTGTTTATCATTATCAACCTTTACAATGGTTTGGGTTTTTTTTATATTAACAGTATTGATTAAAAGGGTATATACTACTATTTAACATTACAATGAACCACTTTTGAATAACTGATCTATTTCATTAACCAAGGAAATGATGCAAACTAATGGTAACAAAAAAAATCTGATTAAAAAAAAATTAGCTGCTTTTCCTGGAAAAGTAATCTGAAAGCAAAAACAACCTGCATCCTGTTTTAAATGTTACTTAGCACACCAAGTGACTACTTTAGTCTTTGCAGCACATGCACTTAAAAACAAGTTATGGAGGAACCTTAAGAAAAAGCCTAAGCCTCTTGGCAACAACTATATAATGGTTTCTCCTTCTTACAAGAAAAATGATGGACAGTGTTCTCAAAGAAGGTAAAGTTTAGTGTCCTTTCCTATTAGGAGACAAAATAAACTTGAAGTCCTTTGTCTAGCCTCTAGTTAAGAAGAAGTGGGTTCCTTTATAGCTCAGTAAAGCTAAAGAAAGTAGTACATATATCTTACAACAGAAAGAGATCATAAATAACTATTTCATGGGTCTAAAATTCTCCTTGTGCATGGAAACTCTACGTAGAGAGAGATTCACGTATAGGATGGGGAAATAACTCCATTATCTATTCCCCAATCTCCAAATAGTTTCAGAATCCGGGACAACTAGAACTACTAAACAGTCCACCTTCGGGCAGAAGACTGACGGCAACGTGGGTGACATCTAAACATTGTTGAACAAATAGTACCTTGTAATTGGTCTGTCTCTGTGTCATGAAACCTGTTCATTTTTATGAAAACCTGTTTTTATTTTATGAAAATAATCAAGAGTGATATAATCTAGAAAGTAGAGATTTCCCCTAACTTCACAGACAGTAGCACAGAAAGTAACAGACAGGAGACTATAAAAATAAAAAATAATCTTACACTTATGAAACATATATAAACAAAATTTTTTTATATTATATGCTACTTGGTACACAAGGTAGTAACCAGCATCAAACACAAGGGACCCCAACATCAAGAAGACTGATGTGGGGAGTGGTGAGGGACGGAGGGGAGGTAGGTTTAAAAACAAAAAGAATGATCAAAGATAATAGTGGATAAATACTCATTTATATTAAATCAAACTGAAAATAGTATTCAATCTCTAATGGGGCCTCAGGTTTACTATGTTAAAACACTATCTGCTCCCAGGCTTGAAGTACTTCTTTGAGTAGCAGTCTTTCCAAAGACTAAGTTTTTGACAACAGCAGTATTACTAGTCTTTTTATTTTTTTAAACCACTTTTCCACCAGCAGTAAAATAAAATTCAAGAGTCTAAATGATCTAAGGTCATAAGACAGATTCAAACTAATGTCTGATTTTAAATGTGGTACTCTCCCTCTATATTAAACTCTTCTCTTAACATATTTACACCAAATACTTCAAAGGCACTCTGCTAGGCCAACCACCTTGGAAAACTGAATATTCATGTTCAGATGGCTAACCAGTAAAGAAAATGCATTATCAAATGCTTGCATCTATACTGCTTAAGGATGAGCAGACATTTTAGCATCCCATTTAACATTTAATAAATAATATTCAAGTAAATTTAAGGCAAGGATTAACTACCCGACAGAGCCTGTAAGACTAACAAGAAAACAAAGCCTTCTATCTTAATTTACAATTCCTATAGACAGCTCATGCTGGATTACCAAATGAAGACTGACAACATGGGCCCATAACTAGTAACTGAAGAATAAGCAGGAAGTTTCTGTAGTCTGCTACAAAAGGTTGATTTTTCTTAACACAACTTATGAACAGGTTACAAAACAAACTTCTATTTTGACTGAAATGAAGAAGAAAAAATTATTTACATACTCTTCTTAATGTTTTTGGTTTGTGGAAGTGGCTGAATTCCTCCAGGCAGAAGTCCATAGGTGCTTATTCGTTGTACGAGATTTGCTACATTCCCGTGCCTTTCCCGCCTGATGGGCAAACTGTCATCCTTGGATTCTGTCTCTTTCTTAATTTCCTACAAAAGGGGAAATCAGCAGATAGGCAAATTAAGCTGTATTTCATTAAATTAAATCCTCAAATGCAAAATACCAAAACCAGGTAAACTTATTATTATATAAAACAAACTATCAACAGTTTGCAACCTTTTTCTCTGCCCACACATATCTAAAGAATATCACACACTTTGGTTACAGCTCCAACAAAATTTTATTTATGGACACTAAAATTTCAATTTCATATAATTTTCACATGTCATTAAATACTGCTCCTCATTTCACTTTTTCCAACTATTTATGTAACTCTTAGCTGGCATTCTCAGTTCAATGACACTATAAAAACAGGTGGTATTTAGATCTGGCCCATGGGCTATTGTCTGATAAACCTTGTTCTAAGTTACAGGTCTAAGAGAAGATAGGTAAATCTTCATGAAAATAAGTATGAAGTTTTACTGGAAGACATAAAAGAAGACACAGGAAAGAGAAGTCGTGCCATGTTCAGATGTTGAAAACTCATTATCATAAAGATAGCATTTTTCCCCTAAAATTGATGTAATGCAATTGGATAAATGTGTCACAGATTTGGGAGAGCAATTAAACTAGTTCTAAATTTGTAGAGACGAACAAATGACCAAGAACAGCCAAAATACTTCAGTGAAAAGAAAGTGAGGGGATTTTTTAACTAAGAAATAAAGAAAAACCATATGATACTACGAATCAGTGTATATTGGCACAAAAACAGACATAATGATAAATGAAGCAAAATCCATAAACAGAAAAACGATTTACAAGCGGTAAAAAGGGAGGGGAAAATATTAATCTTAGAATACATGGTGCATGCAGTGTTTCACATTTAGGCAGCAGGGAATGAAACTGGATTCCTGCCTCACACATTTAATATTAAAATTAACAGCTTCTATTCATAAAAGTATCCAACCACAAGAAAAAAGTAAATCCCTAACCAGAAGATATTATTCACATATAAAGTTAACAAAGAATCTATATCTCCAGGTGTGTATGTCTACTGCAATGTTAACTTGTTACTCTAGCTGGTAGGATTTCAGATTATTATGTTTGATGCTTGCTTTTTTGTGTTACTTTAACAAGGCCTATCATTTTGCAAACAGAGAATTTTTTCATTTTGGAATAACTGTTAAAATGATGAGAAACCATGAAAACTATTAAGGTATAAATCACAGAAGACACACAAAATATTTCACACTGTAGTGACTGCTTCATTTTTACTGGTAATGTATGTAAGGAAAACTACTTCAATTTGCTACTAATAATAAATGACAGACCACATGAAAACTTCAGTTTTCAGACCACACTAAGTATTTTTCAAACTAATAAAAATATGAAATCTATGTAAAAACTAGTAGCTACAACCTCAACATGCCAAAGAGTATTAATTTTGGATTCTCCTAAACGTCTCATGAGCTACCTACATTTTAAAAAGATAAACATCATATCTCTGAAACCTACTGTTGCCTCTCTGGTACAAGAGACCAAGAACTTGGCTTGATATTCAAATCTTATTCCTCTAAGAAAATAATTCCAGTTTGCCCCAATGTGAGACAGGAGACAGATTCAGCAGACAGATATCCTGGGTGTAAATTTTCATTCTATCCTCTTCATAGGCTAAATAGATATTTGTGTTACCTTTTAACAAAAATTAACCTTATAAACAGATATGATATACAAGACAATAACAGTGTCTACCACTTCTAAAAATATAAATTTACAACATATTGCTCAAGATCTAGAAACATTTTGAGGACCTTCAATATTCACTGAGAAATCAAACCCATTAATATTAGATATAATACATCTTCTGAGAACAAAAGACACAAAAAGAGAAGGAAAACAAAAAATACATATATATACAATCTACAGTGCCTAAGGAAAACTCAGGATTATAGCCTTCCACATACACAGTGCCAACTAAGCCATTATCCAAAGTATCAAGTGAGTTTAGGGTCTAAGCAAAATTACAGATAAGGTAAGGTCCACTTTAGGCTCCACCCTGCTCCATCTCTGAAACCTGTTCCTGTTATAATTTTACCAACACCAGATACACAATCTATCTCTCTCTCTCCCCAATCTCTCTCCCCCTTTCTCTCCCCCTTCTCTCTCCCTCTCTCTCTCTACTCTAGTCCCCCATTCCTGGACACATAGTGCCTCCAAATTATTCTTTGGCTATCATCTTAAATAGCAATTTTATTGGCACCTATGAAGCGTTAGTAAGGCTTCTACTGTTTCTTCCTTCTGCCCTTTATTTTGATGCTGTGAAAGTGCTGCACTCAACATGCCAGCAAATTTGGAAAACTCAGCAGTGGCCACAAGACTGGAAAAGGTCAGTTTTCATTCCAATCCCAAAGAAAGGCAATGCCAATGAGTGCCCAAACTACTGTACAACTGCACTCATCTCACACACTAACAAAGTAATGCTCAAAATTCTCCAAGCCAGGCTTCAATAGTACATGAACCATGAACTTCCAGATGTTCAAGCTAGATTTAGAAAAGACTGAGGAACCAGAGATCAAATTGCCAACATCCACTGGATCATCAAAAAAGCAAGACAGTTCCAGAAAAACATCTACTTCTGCTTTACTGACTATGCCAAAGCCTTTGACTGTGTGGATCACAACAAACTGTAGAAAATGCTTCAAGAGATGGGAATACCAAACCACCTTACCTGCCTTCTGAGAAATCTGTATGCAGGTCAAGAAGCAACAGTTAGAAGTGGACATGGAATAACAGACTGGTTCCAAATCAGGAAAAGAGTATGTCAAGGCTGTATATTGATACCCTGCTTATTTAACTTATATGCAGAGTACATCAGAGAAATGCTGGACTGGATGAAGCACAAGCTGGAATCAAGACCGCCAGGAGAAATATCAATAACCTTGGATATGCAGATGATATCACCCTTACAGCAGAAAGTGAAGAGGAGCTAAAGAGCCTCCTGATAAGCATGAAAGATGAGAGTGAAAAGGCTAACTTAAGACTCAACATTCAGAAAACTAAGATCAGAGCCTCTAGCCCCATCCCTTCATGGGAAATAGATGGGGAAACAGTGGAAAGAGTGACAGAATTTATTTTGGGGTCTCCAAAATCACTGCAGATGGTGACTGCAGCCATGAAATTATAAGATACTTGCTTCTTGAAAGAAAAGCTATGACAAACCTAGAAAGTATATTAAAAAGCAGAGATATTAATTTGCCAACAAAGGTCCATCTAGTCAAAGCTATGGTTTATCCAGTAGTCATGTATGGATGTGAGAGTTGGACTGTGAAGAACGCTGAGCGCCAAAGAATAGATGCTTTTGAACTGAGGTGTTGGAGAAGACTCTTGACAGTCCCTTGGACTGCAAGGAGCTCCAACCAGTCAATCCTAAAGGAAATCAGTCCTGAATATTCACTGGAAGGACTGATGCTGAAGCTGAAACTCCAATACTTTGGCCACCTGATGTGAAGAACTGGCTCATGTGAAAAGACCCTGATGCTGGGAAAGACTGAAGGTGGGAGGAGAAGGGGATGACAGAGGATGAGATGGCTGGATGGCATCACTGACTCAATGGACATGAGTCTGAGTGAACTCCGGGAGTTGGTGATGGACTGGGAGGCCTGGTGTGCTGCAGTCCGTGGGGTCGCAAAGAGTCAGACACGACTGAGCTACTGAACTGAGACTGAGAATCAGCCAGTAAATAAAATAATGACATACTAACACTGTAACATCTCTTTCCTATAAATTTCACTTCCTTTACTGACTTTGAAAATGACTCCAGGAGATGCAGTAAGAATGAGCCCTCACTTAAAACAGGATCATGTACTGACAAAGCAAAGTCAGAAAACTAAACCTCACTGTACAAACAAGGGAAGTCTCCTACACAACAGGTAATGTCAATACAAAACCAGTCAAGAAAAAAACACAGCGTGGATGACTGCCATATAGATAAGAATGTACTACACATTGATTTGCTTGTTTTCACAAGGATAAGAAAGTAGAGTAAGGAGTAGGAAGTAGTGAATTAAAGGAAAAGATGAAAAATATAAGCAACTAAGCAGCAGCTTTAAAAAGGTGGAAAGGATATAGTTACACTTGATCTGAGGTAAAGAAGAATACTTAATTCCAATCACATTAATTAAAAAAAGATAAAAGGTTCATCAATAAAATTCATGAACCACTCCATCATGTTGAAATATACCTATTTTATAATTTGATTATCTAATCATGGCCAGTGAACAATTACCTCTAGAATATAGAAGCAAAGGTCACAAAGAATAATAAAAACCAGATTAGATGGCAGGAGCATTCTTTTACTTCTCAGATGAAAGAGGCAGATAACCAACAAATCTCTAAACAGAGTTACAGTTCTGCTTATGCTAATTAAAATCTGAGGAATACAGTAGTCCCTCCTCGTCCATAGGGTCCCAAGACCCCCAGGGGATGCTTGAAAATGCAGAGAACACTGAGTCTTACATACACTATATTTGTTTTCTCCTATGTATACATACCTAAGATAAAGTTTAATTTATAAATTCAACACAATAAGAGATTAACAACTGATAATAAAACAATTATAACAATATACTCTATCAAAAAGTTAAACGAATGTGGTTTCTATCTTTCAAAATAACTTACAGATATAATGCCTTTTGCATCTTAACTATGTACTTATCACATACTGTGGCAGTAATTTTTCCAGTCTGAGGTAAGACAGCAAAATTAGTATGAATTCCTTTTCTCTTCTTCACAATTTCACAGACAGAAGATTCATTCCTACCATAGATCTTAGCAACCTCAGCATACAACTTTTTCTTGTTTATTAAGCTTTCACACCTTTTCACTCATATGATTTCTATTGGCATATCCGAGTGGTCAGCATCACTACTCTTGCACTTTGGGGCCTTTATTAAATAAAATAAGGGTTACTCGCCCACAAACACTGGGATACTGAGACAACTGATCTGATAATCAAAAGGGCTACTCCTAAGCGACTAATGGGTAGGAGATGCTGGACAAACGGATGATTCACATCCCAGGCAGAAGGGTACACAATTTAAAACATGACTTTCTGGAATTTTCTGCTTAAGTATTTTCAGACCACACTTGACTGTGGATAACTAAGGCTTCAGAAAGCAAAACCAAGGATAAGGAGGGGACTACACTTAATTACTTTTAACATTCAGGATTTCCAAAAGTGTTACCTAAAACTAGTACCTTCAACTTTATAGAAGTATAAGTCAGAAGATATGAAGTGATATTACTAAAGAAAAGAAAAATAAGCAAGATTACATGTTTATTTGATACACATCCACTGTTAAAGGTCACATAAAATCAAACCGTCATTTATTTCATTCAAATAATAATTCTTCCTTATGGAAATAGTGGAATAAGATTTTAAAAATAAATCAAAATGTGATATTTAAAAAACAAACAAAAAAAATCACTGAAACTCTTTCAAAGTATCCATCTCATCATCATCTTATTTCCCATATTGCTACTTTTCCTTAAAAGCAGTTTTAAAAAGATGTGAATAAAGATTTAATGTCTACTTAGCCATTTAACTTATGAAATCTAGAAATAAAATGAAAACCAACATTTTTGAAGGCAAGATAAGTTGTCACACTACATAATATTTAAGAAAAAAGCAGGTGCAGTGATTTGAATATTTTTTTCTAAACCAGAAAAAAAAATTTGTTCAGAAATTTAGGTCTAAACAAGAGTAAACAGCTGAATGATTTTTACTTACTTACCGGCTAAAGTGTGAATAACTTCTGTTTCCTTGTTCCTTATTATACCAGAAAGTCTAAAACATATTATTATCAAGCTCTGAGAACTCTTCAAAAGGGACCAAAATCCCACTTTATATAAAAAATATAAAGAACAGCAATTCACTTACCAGCTCTGAAACATCTTCTGTGGTCATACTCATTTATTTCTTAAAGCACTAAAGTAAAAACCGTATTACTAACAGATCTTAGAATAACCTGTAGCACCTCCACGGTATAAGTATAGTGCTCACAGGAAAGCTGCTTCAAAGCTCGAACATTAGCATCTCCTACCACAAATACTTTGCTGCTAATACTCTTCAAGTCCAACTAATAAAAATAATTTCTTTTCGCCTCTTTTATCTTATTACATTGGTCTTCTCTGGTTTCTCCGTACTGCCCTGTGCTTCAACACTGGTCAAGCTTTCAAGTGTACCTTGAATAGTAATGCTCCTCCCACTCTCCTGCCCAGCCTCCTCTGACTCACTCTCAGTGAATCAGACCACGGCCTCTACCCTACCCGACACTCCTCAGTGAGCAGAGTCCACTAACGCTGAGTAAGTGCATACAACTAGGCAGCGCACTATTAGCTACTGCCATGGATATCTTAACCTTCAGAAAAAGTGAAAATCGCGCAGTCACGTCCAACTCTTTGTGACCCCATGAACTATACAGTCCATGGAATTCTCCAGGCCAGAATCCTGGAGAGGGTAGCCACTGTTCCCTTCTCCAGGGGATCTTCCCAAGCCAGGGATAGAACCCAGGTCTCCTGCACTGCAGGTGGATTCTTTACCAGCTGAGCCACCATGGAAGCCCTAACCTTCAGAAGAAAGAGATAACTTAAAGGGTATCAAGTATGCTGAACACTAATCTATTCTTATGTTGAAGGTAACTAATATTACATTTTTCTGAACACTAGCTTTATAACCACAGCTTAAGGGAAAAACAGCTATTTCAACACCACTTCTAAAAGGAGAAACGTCTATATTGTGCGAGTTTTTAGACTGTTAAAAACATGCATTATAATCTCTATAAAAATGCATCACCATCTAGATTATCTTGTGGAAAGATGGAATACATATACTTTTCCCTACTTCTCTCACTAACCACAGTTTAAATTCAGAACATGACACAGACATAGAATACAGAATAAAGAAGAAAATTTGATAGCATCAAATGTTAATGAGAACATTAAAGTAAACCACTCATTACACCACTGGTAGGAGTTTAAATTAGCGTATTTATTTAGTGAGAAACCTGACAGTTGATGCAGCAAATTCTTAGCTATGCACATCATCTACAAAGGGATGTTCACTGCAGCACTGTTTTCAATAGCTAAAAATTAGAATATAGCTAAATATTCATAAAATATGCTAAGGACATAAAATGGAACACTATATGGCTATTACAAATTGAATCCTAAAGGAAATGAACCCTGAATAATCACTGGAAGGACCGATGCTAAAGCTGAAGCTTCAATATTTTGACCACATGATGTGAAGAGCCAACTCATTGGAAAAGACCCTGATCCTGGGAAAGATTGAAGGCAAAAGGAGGTGACAGAGAATGAGGTGGTTAGACAGCATCACCAATTCAATGGACATGCATCTGAGCAAACTCTAGGAGACAGTAACAGTGTGCTGTAATCCATGAGGTGGCAAAGAACTGGACACAACTTAGCGACTGAGCAACAAAGAACTTCCGGTATATGCGCTGCTACTGCTGCTGCTGCTAAGTCGCTTCAGTCGTGTCCGATTCTGTGCAACCCCATAGACGGCAGCCCACCAGGCTCCCCCGTCCCTGGGATTCTCCAGGCAAGAACACTGGAGTGGGTTGCCATTTCCTTCTCCAATGCATGAAAGTGAAAAGTGAAAGTGAAGTCACTGAGTCGTGTCCAACTCTCAGCGACCTCATGGACTGCAGCCTACCAGGCTCCTCCGTTCATGGGATTTTCCAGGCAAGAGTACTGGAGTGGGGTGCCATTGCCTTCTCCGTACTTATGCACAGGTAAATACATATAAAACTATGTGTTAGAAGGATACACACAGCTTCAGAACACGGGCAACTGGGAGGAAGAGAAATGAGAAGGGGGTAATAAGAAAAAAACTCAGTGTTATCTGTCATGTTCTCTTTATTATAAACTTAACGCTCTGAAGCAGAAAATAACAAAGTGACAACACTCTTACATTAAGTTCACAGATCCTTGTCCTACAGTTTTTGTAAAACATTTTCTAAATCATATATACAGATGAACTAACACTGCAAAGAGACAGTGTGTAAAACAGACATGTTAGCCACACACAAAAAATTTACAGTATCTATCATGTTTCCTAACAGGCTACAAACATGATGTGACCTTTCTATCCATCTTCCAGCCCTATTTAAATGCTGCTTTTCAGTACAGTTATTCAAAACAATAACAGGAGCACAAGTGTTCTGCAGGAAGCCTTGTTCTACCGTCGACACCGCAGTTCTGTGTTTACAAAGCACCATACTACTGTCCCACCGAAAGCTTATTTTCCAGTAGACAAAAAAATTACAATTTTTCCTTGAAACTTCTAATACGCATCTGAAATGATAAAGCCAACTACCTTACTAAACTGTGGACTCTCCACTGCTGTTCATCACCTGTGGTTAACTTTTTGATAAAAATTCTGCTTTCAGCCTCTTCAATAAATGCGGCTGGGAAAACTGAACAAGTACATGTAACAAATGAAATTAGAACACTTCCTGACACCATACACAAAGATAAACTCAAAATGGATTAAAGACCTAAATGTAAGACCAGAAACTATAAAACTCAGAGGAAAACATAGGCAGAACGGTCAATGACAAAATTAAAGCAAGATCCTCTATGACCCACCTCCTAGAGTAATAGAAATAAAAACAAAAGTAAACAAGTGGGACCCGATTAAACTTAAAAACTTTTGCACAGCAAAGGAAACTACAAGCAAGGTAAAAAGAGAGCCCTCAGAATGGAAGACTATAATAGCAAACGAAACAACTGACAAAGGATTGATTTCCAAAATATACAAGCAAATCATACAACTCAATACCAGAGAAACAAACAACCCAACCAAAACATGGGGAAAAGCCCTAAACAGTCATTTCTCCAAAGAAGACATACAGATGGCTAACAAACACAGGAAAAGATGCTCTACATTGCTCATTATTAGAGAAACACAAATCAAAACTACAATGAGATATATCATATCACCTCACAACGGTCAGAATGGCCATCATCAAAAAGTCTACAAACAATAAATGCTGGAGAGGGTGTGGAGAAAAGGGGATGTTCTTACACTGTTAGTGGAAATGTAAACCGATACTGCCACTATGGAGGACAGTATAGATTCCTTAAAAAACTAGGAATAAAACCATCATATGACCCAGCAATCCCACTCCTAGGCATATGCCCTGAGGAAACCAAAACTGAAAAAGACACAGGCATCCCACTGTTCACTGCAGCACTACTTACAATAGCTCGAACACAGAAGGAACCTAGATGTCCATCAGCAGATGAATGGATAGAGAAGCTATGGTACAGATACACACCGGAATATCACTCAGCCATAAAAGGGGCACATTTGAGTCACTTCTAATGAGGTGGATGAACCTAGAATCTATTATACAGAGTGAAGTGAGTCAGAAAGATAAATATTGATATATATGGAATCTAGAAAAATGGTACTGAAGAATTTATTTACAGGGCAGTTAAGCGAAGAAGAACTAAAGAGCCTCTTGATGAAAGTGAAAGAGGAGAGTGAAAAAGTTGCCTTAAAGCTCAATATTCAGAAAACTAAGATCATGGCAACCAGTCCCATTACCTCATGGCAAATAGATGGGGAAACAGTGGAAACAATGGCTGACTTTTATTTTTCTGGGCTCCAAAATCACTACAGATGGTGACCGCAGCCATGAAATTAAAAGACGCTTACTCCTTGGAAGAAAAGTTATGACCAAACTAAATAGCCTATTAAAAAGCAAAGACATCACTTTGCAAACAAAGGTCCGTCTAATCAAGGCTATGGTTTTTCCAGTGGTCATGGATGGATGTGAGAGTTGGACTATAAACAAAGCTGAGCACCAAAGAATAGATGCTTTTGAACTGTGGTGTTGGAGAAGACTCTTGAGAGTCTCTTGGACTGCAAAGAGATTCAACCAGTCCATCCTAAAGGAGATCAGTCCTGGGTGTTCATTGGAAGGACTGATGTTGAAGCTGAAACTCCAATACTTTGGCCACCTCATGCGAAGAGCTGACTCATTTGAAAAGACCCTGATGCTGGGGAAAATAGAGGGCAGGAGGAGAAGGGGATGAGAGAGGATGAGATGGTTGCGTGGCATCAATGGACATGGGTTTGGGTGGACTCTGGGAGTTGGTGATGGACAGGGAGGCCTGGCGTGCTGTGGTTCACAGGGTCGCAAAGAGTTGGACATGACTGAGCGATTGAACTGAACTGAACTGAATGAAGAAACAGACATAGAGAACAGACTCATGGACATGGGGTGGGGGGAGAAGGTGAGATGTATGGAAAGAATAACATGGAAACTTATATTACCATATGTAAAATAGATAGCCAATGGAAATTTGCTGTATGGCTCAGGAAACTCTAACAGAGGCTCTATATTAATCCAGAGGGGTGGAATGGGGAGGGAGATGGGAGGGAGGTTCAAACAGGAGGTGATATATGCTGCGTGGGTGCAGGAGGGCCTAGAGGAGCTATTCCACATTCAAGGTCAGGAGGGGCAGTGGTGAGGAGATACCGCTCGTCCAAGGTAAGGAGCAGCAGCTGCACTTTGCTGGAGCAGCCGTGAAGAGATACCCCACAGCCAAGGTAAGAGAAACCCAAGTAAGACCGTAGGTGTTACCAGAGGGCAGACACACTGAAACCATAATCACAGAAAACTAGTCAATCTAATCACACTAGGACCACAGCCTTGTCTAACTCAATGAAACTAAGCCACGCCCATGGGGCCACCCAAGACAGGCGGGTCGTGGTGGAGAGGTCTGACAGAATGTGGTCCAATGGAGAAGGGAATGGCAAGCCACTTCAGTATTCTTGCCTTGAGAACCCCATGAACAGTATGAAAAGGCAAAATGATACTGAAAGAGGAACTCCCCAGGTCAGTAGGTGCCCAATATGCTACTGGAGATCAGTGGAGAAATTAACTTGAGAAAGAATGAAGGGATGGAGCCAAAGCAAAAACAATACCCAGCTGTGGATGTGGCTGGTGAAAGAAGCAAGGTCTGATGCTGTAAAGAGCAATATTGCATAGGAACCTGGAATGTCAGGTCCATGAATCAAAGCAAACTGGAAGTGGTCAAACAAGAGATGGCAAGAGTGAACGTCAACATTCTAGGAATCAACGAACTAAAATGGACTGGAATGGGTGAATTTAACTCAGAGGACCATTATATCTACTACTGTGGGCAGGAATCCCTTAGAAGAAATGGAGTAGCCACCGTGGTCAACAAAAGCGTCTGAAATGCAGTACTTGGATGCAATCTCAAAAACAACAGAATGATCTCTGTTCGTTTCCAAGGCAAACCATTCAATTTCACAGTAATCCAAGTCTATGCCCCAACCAGTAATGCTGAAGAAGCTGAAGTTGAACCGTTCTATGAAGACCTACAATACCTTTTAGAGCTAACACCCCAAAAAGATGTCCTTTTCATTATAGGGGACTGGAATGCAGAAGTAGGAAGTCAAGAAACACCTGGAGTAACAGGCAAATTTGGCCTTGGAATACGGAATGAAGCAGGGCAAAGACTAATAAGAGTTTTACCAAGAAAATGCACGGGTCATAGCAAACACCCTCTTCCAACAACACGAGAAGACTCTACACATGGACATCACGAGATGGTCAACATCGAAATTAGATTGACTCTATTCTTTGCAGCCAAAGATGGAGAAGCTCTATACAGTCAACAAAAACAAGACCAGGAGCTGACTGTGGCTCAACTCCTTATTACCAAATTCAGACTGAAATTGAAGAAAGTAGGGAAAACTGCTAGACCATTCAAGTATGACCTAAATGAAATCCCTTATGATTATACAGTGGAAGTGAGAAATAGATTTAAGGGACTAGATCTGATAGATAGAGTGACAGAGGTTCATGACATTGTACAGGAGACAGGGATCAAGACCATCCCCGTGGAAAAGAAATGCAAAAAAGCAAAATGGCTGTCTGGGGAGGCCTTACAAATAGCTGTGAAAAGAAGAGAAGCAAAAAGCAAAGGAGAAAAGGAAAGATATAATCATCTGAATGCAGAGTCCCAAAGAATAGCAAGAAGAGATAAGAAAGCTTTCCTCAGTGATCAATGCAAACAAATAGAAGAAAAGAACAGAATGGGAAAGACTAGAGATCTCTTCAAAAAATCAGAGATACCAAGGGAACATTTCATGCAAAGATGGGCTCGATAAACAACAGAAATGGTATGGACCTAACAGAAGCGGAAGATAGTAAGAAGAGATGGCAAGAATACACAGAAGAAAAAAGATGTACAAAAAAGTTCTTCAAGACCAAGATAATCACAATGGTATGATCACTCACCTAGAGCCAGACATCCTGGAGTGTGAAGTCAAGTGGGCCTTAGAAAGCATCACTACGAACAAAGCTGGTGGAGGTGATGGAATTCCAGTTGAGCTATTTCAAATCCGGAAAGATGATGCTGTGAAAGTGCTGCACTCAATATGCCAGCATATTTGGAAAACTCAGCAGTAGCCACAGGACTGGAAAAGGTCCATTTTCATTCCAATCCCAAAGAAAAGCAATGCCAAAGAATGCTCAAACTACCGCACAATTGCACTCATCTCACACACTAGTAAAGTAATGCTCAAAGTTCTCCAAGCCAGGCTTCAGCAATACATGAACCGTGAACTTCCTGATGTTCAAGCTGGTTTTAGAAAAGGCAGAGGAACCAGAGATCAAATTGCCAACATCCGCTGGATCATGGAAAAAGCAAGAGAGTTCCAGAAAAACATCTATTTCTACTTTATTGACTATGCCAAAGCCTTTGACTGTGTGCATCACAATAAACTGTGGAAAATTCTGAAAGAGATGGGAATACCAGACCACCTGACCTGCCTCTTGAGAAATCTGTATGCAGGTCAGGAAGCAACAGTTAGAACTAGACATGGAACAACAGACTGGTTCCAAATAGGAAAAGGAGTACGTCAAGGCTGTATATTGTCATCATGCTTATTTAACTTCTATGCAGAGTACATCATGAGAAACGCTGGACTAGAAGAAACACAAGCTGGAATCAAGACTGTCAGGAGAAATATCAATAACCTCAGTTATGCAGATGACACCACCCTTATGGCAGAAAGTGAAGAGGAACTAAAAAACCTCTTGATGAAAGTGAAAGAGGAGAGTGAAAAAGTTGGCTTAAAGCTCACCATTCAGAAAATGAATATCATGGCATCACTTCATGGGAAATAGATGGGGAAACAGTGGAAACAGTGGCTGACTTTATTTTTCTGGGCTTCAAAATCACTGCAGATCGTGACTGCAGCCATGAAATTAAAAGATGCTCACTCCTTGGAAGAAAACTTATGACCAACCTAGACAGCATGTTGAAAAGCAGAGACATTACTTTGCCAACAAAGGTCCGTCTAGTCAAGGCTATGGTTTTTCCAGTGGTCATGTATGGATGTGAGAGTTGGACTGTGAAGAAAGCTGAGGGCTGAAGAACTGATGCTTTTGAACTGTGGTGTTGGGGAAGACTCTTCAGAGTCCCTTGGACTGCAAGGAGATCCAACCAGTCCATTCTGCAGGAGATCAGCCCTGGGATTTCTTTGGAAGGAATGATGCTAAAGCTGAAACTCCAGTACTTTGGCCACCTCATGCGAAGAGTTGACTCATTGGAAAAGACTCTGATGCTGGGAGGGATTGGGCGCAGGAGGAGAAGGGGACGACCGAGGATTAGATGGCTGGATGGCATCACTGACTCGATGGACTTGAGTTTTAGTGAACTCTAGGAGTTGGTGATAGACAGGGAGGCCTGGCATGCTGTGATTCATGGGGCCGCAAAGAGTCGGACACGACTGAGCAACTGAACTGAACTGAACTGATGGCTGATTCATGTTGAGGTTTGACAGAAAACAACAAAATTTTGTAAAGCAATTATCCTTTAATAAAAAATAAGTTAATCATAAATAAATAAACGGCTAAAAGAAAATTTAAAAAAAATTCTGTTTTGTAATATTTTATGTTTACAGTAGAGTTGCCAAGGTACTGCCCAGAGTTCCCATATATCTCCCATATATATGCCACACTGATACCTGTCCTAACTGTATTACACTTGTCAAAACTAAGAAATTAACACTAGTACATTACTACTAACAGAACCACTGACTTTACACAGATTTCACAGTTTTCCCCTAGCATCCTTTTTCTACTCCAGCATCTGATCCAGGACACCACAACGCATGTGTCACTATGGTCCTCAGTCTCTGCTCAACATCCGCCTCTCAGGCCTTCCTTGCTTTATAAAGACCTTGAAATTTTTGGAAAATACTGATCAGATAGTTGTAAAATGTTCCTTAACTTGGGTCAGTCTGATTTTTTTTTTCTCACAAATGGACTGCAATGATAGGTTTGGGAGAAGAATAAATACCAGAGGCTCCGCAGATACATGGTATCAACATAATTTATTACTGACGATGTTAGCCTTGATCACTTGGTAAAGACAGTATTAGCTGAGTTTTTCCACTGTAAAGTTGCTATTTTTCTCTTTCATCTATTCTTCAGTCCAACCTACACTTGAAGGATACTTGCGGGTGGGGACAATATTTACAAATATTATTTGCAATAATTCTCTAAGATTTACCCTTTTTATTCCATTATTTACATAACAATCTATTTACATCAGCATTCATTTATTTAGACTCGTGCATATCTATCTGCTCTTCAAATACTAGGTTATTTTGATGCTCAACCAGCTTTCCGGTTGGCACCTATGTTGCCTTGACATGGCCCATCATTTTGTTTTTTTCCAAATTCTTACTCTTGGCACTACCAGCTGCTCCAGGCTCATCCTGTGAATAGCGTGTTGCAGCCATTGGATCAGTCATAGGATCACTCCTCCCAGGAGCCTCCTTTTACTGGAAAATGATATCCTGAAACCAAGATCTGAGCACTGAGTGTACTCACTGGTACCGGTGTGTCACTGCTTCCAGGCCCTCAGTGAAAGAAATGAGGAATATATATATGCATGTGTACTACCGGCATATAAACACACACATATAGAATTATTTCTGTATGTATCTGTATATATTTTAAATTAAACATGAGTTCATGCTGATGTCTCCCAACTCTAGTCCACCCTGTGGTTCATTTTAACCCCAGATTAAGCTTCCCTCCATCTCCAAGCAAACACAAACAGCATCCTCTACTAGCAGGCAGTTCATTAAATCCAAGTTCTACAATTAGCTGTACTGTAACAGGACAGGAAAATATATTTTAAGATGGGAGTCCCATGACAGGTCATCTCCACTACTGTGACCACATGTCAGCACAGGGACTACCTATCAGCACACAATTTAAAAGAGAACCATAGTAATACTTCTTACTAAGTTCCTTTTTCTTTTTAACCACTGTTCTATTACTTCAATATATTTTTCCTGAAAAGCCACTTTCCCCACTCACCCCAAAAAAGAGAGAGAGAGAGATGAGAGGCCAATGTTGCAGCTTACTATATACAGACTACAGACTAAAGACAGGCCATTTTAAAAGGAAGAAAACAAAAACATTATGTGATTTTCCTTATATCATTCTGCCAACAAAGGCAGACTTAATTTGACTGTGTTTGAATGCAGTTATTCTACTTCAATTTTGACAGCATCTGCTTTACACTCCATTTTAGATTAGAAGAAAGTCAATTTGTAAAGTAAAAAATAAACAAAAGAGCTCAATTCCTACTACAGCTTTTCTCAGGCTTTTCGAGAGGTAAAATGTAGTTAGTTCACCTTCTCTAAAATCAATTAACAAAGTATGTGTTCATACTTAGTAAAACCGCAGCTGAGCAAATATTTACGAGGCATTCACACTGCACAGGCATTCTAACAACTACTCTGCAAGTTGGACAAAGCAAATGAGAGATAGACTCGAGCCTTCCCAGAAGAGCTTACAGCCACAAACTCATATGAGAAGAGGGATGCGGCTGAATGTAAGAAAACTAATCTAGAAAATAAAGACAACTATAGCAGTGTTAGTTGCTTAGTCGTGTCCGACTCTTTGCAATCCTACAAGATGCCCACAGAATTCTCTAGGCAAGAATACGGTGTGGGTTGCCATTCCCTTCTCCAGGGGATCTTCCCAACCCAGGAACTGAACCGGAGTCTCCTGCATTGCAGGCAGATTCTTTACTGTCTGAGCCACCAGGGAAGCTCTGGGTTAAGACATATAAATACACAGATATCTTTTACTTTTGTTTTTCCTCCTCTAAACTTCTGAGAACTTTTTTAGTTTGTAATATATTTAAAAATCTTGATTGTTTTCTGGCAGAAGTGACTAGAACATTATTTAAAAAGGAATGACTGCTGCAATGCTGAAACTTAAAATAAGAATACAAGATTCTCAAAGGGGTTAGAAAAGCAACAAAACCCAGTAAGTGTTTTTACTCACACTTGAGTCAAGAGGCAACTATCTCAGATTTCAGTTCAGATTCTGTTTTATTAGCTAACCAACCTTGGGTAAAACACCATTTAACCTCTCAACCTACATGTCATTGATTTAAAATGGGGCTATCATCTGCCCTACTTCCTCCACAAGAAGTTTAGGATTAAATGGAAATGTAGATAGCAAAACTCTTTGCAAATTACAAAGTGCTACCTAAATTACAGGTAGGTACACGTGTACACACACACACACACACACACACACACACAGTTTTATAAGCCCCCAGGACACCAGGCAACAATAACATTCATTACAATGATACCTGAGTCTCCAGTTATTTTAATTCCTCAGATGAAAATTTTATCTAAAATATTTTAGTGTTAAAAACATGTGTAAGCATTTCTTCAAGATTAAATCCCACGGAGCAACAGCAAGGAATTAACCGAGAACGCTTACCTTAACAAAATTATCAGGAAACATTCCTCTCCTCCCGTTCAGTTCCCCTTCCAGCCATCCTTCCTCCTGCAGCTTCCTCACGTTCCTGATGACTTCCCCAACTCGGATCGTTAACTCATCATCATGGATAGCATCATAGTCATACTCCACAATATAGTCAACTAAAAAAAAAGAAACAAACATCTAAAAAACTTAACTCATGAAATACTACTCTCCATATTAATAAACTTAAAACTAAGGAACCTATCTAGCAATGATTAATACAACAAAGATACCATCAAAGCTTACCTCAGGTTTTAATGTTTGGCTACATCCACAAATTTCTTTTTTGCCTAACTATAATGTACAGTACCAGTGTTAAGGAGAAACCTCAACACAACGTACAATTTACCTGGTCAGTTATTCTGCCAGTCAGCTATACATCCTTTGTGACAAACTCTTAAGGTGGTCCCCACGATACCCATCTCTTGATATTCACGCCCTTGTGTAATCCCTCTCCTTCAGTGTGAACGTGATCTATGACTAACTTCTAATCAACAGAACATGACAAAGATGATGGATTGTACGTGATGACATAAGGCTGTAATATCCCCTTGCTAGGAAACTGTCACTTCCTGGCTTTGAAGTCGCAAGTTGTTTTGTTGAGCTGGCCTATGGAGAGGGCCACTTGCAAGTAACTGAGGAAGTCTCTGGATGAGAGCCCAAAAACAACTGAGNTGGCTTTTTGCTTTTCATTTATTCATAAATACGAATAGCAGACAACAGTTAACCATGAAAGATGATGATAAATTGAAAAACTATTCCTGGATGAAGCACACACCAACCTCTCCCCTTCCAGAATAATTCAGTTTTAAAGTCATTAGGTATAGAAAAGCAGAGTAGGGGGAAGGGAGACCAAGGAGGCGAAGGAGTCTGAGAAGGTATGAGAAGACAGGGACCAAAAAGAGTAGAGAAGGTATCCAAAGCTAGGGTAGGGGTGGCAGTGACGCTATCAGAGCCAAAGCAGGGTGAAAAGGGTGTCCGTCTGTGGCAGTCCCCCAAGTGCAGCCCATTACAACTCGAAGGTAGGGTGAGGAAGGCATCCATGCAGAGGCGACATGATATGGCATGCCAGGTCCCAATCACAATGGTGAGGGCATCCAAGCTGATGGGCAGCTTGGTGAGGAACATCAGAAGCCACACTGTATTGGGGGTAGGGCCAGATCACCATGCAGAGGAAAGGTAACCTAGACAGAGGGTGGAGGTCACCTAGAACGAGGTCGAACAGCCCATGCCGGAGAAGAGGGTGTCCATATAAGGGTGGGGAATGACTGGTTACCTCTAGGAGAGTTGATCAAATAAATTAAGGACAATGGAAACCAAGTTTCTCTATGAAAGGAAGGGAGTTACAAACATATGGGAGAAGACTTCACTTAATCCTATGATACTAAATGGGAACGAGAAGTATCACCATGAACTCACGGTTTTCAATACATAGACATTCACATACACATAAAACACAAATGTACCACACAAGCATACAAGCTCTATCCACTGAAAGGGCCTGAAACCACAACCTCTCAATGAGCAAACCTAATACTGAGATCTTACAAAAACCACTTTCTTCTGAAACAAACCAGGAATCCTTGGGAAGATACGCAATTCCAGGGCTTAGGCAGGAAAAGTACAAGATAAACCTGGAACACGGTGTTGTGCCAGAAAGCAAGGAAGTTCTCAAAGAAAGATAAGCTGATGTCCAAGGACACGGAGAAGTAGTATCAGAACAGATCCTACTGGCCAAGTCAAGACAATCTGAGCATCAAAATAAATGATGAAAAAACTAAAATAAAATAAATGATAGTGTAACAATATACCCCACTGAATAAAGCAAAAAAACCCATAAGTCCACACATATATAAATAAATGTTTATTTCTTACATTTTATAATTGAACTGTGATTAAGTAGAAGATCCTGATCTGTAGAAAACACTAAAATATTCAGGAGAAAAGCATCAGTCAGAAAAAAAACTCTTTGTATTGGACTTTAAACATTTCTACAACTTAATGTCTAAAATTTTAAAAGATTTAAACTGTACAAATTTTTACCCTCAAGAGATGTAATAAAGTGCCTAAAATCAGAACAGAATGTTATTTTTAAAAAGAAATATGAAAATAAAAAGCATTTGGAAATATATCTTCCAACAAGTCGTATTAACTTTTTTTTGCAAAGGGAGAGACAAACCCAAGAAAATTTTATCAAAACAGGTAAAGAGACATACAGAAAATATAAAAGAACAGACAAGACACAGATGATCAATTCAACACCCAAATACCAGTTCTAAAGAAAAAAAAGAGAAAACAGAGAATAGGTAATGAAATAATAGAAGAAAATATTCCAAAGCTATATGAAACAAATCTTCAAATAGAAAGGGGTCTATGAGAGCCCAGTACAATAAGAAAATTAAACAGTAACTTCTTGGGGGTGGGGGGTGAACTCAGAGATTGGGACTGACATATACACTACTGATACTAGATATGAAATAGGTAACTGATGAAACCTACTGCATGGCTCAGGGAACCCTCAACGCTCTCTGCCATGCTGTGCTTAGTTGCTCAGTCATGTCCGACTCTTTGCAAACCCATGGACTGCAGCCCACCAGGCTCCTCTGTCCGTGGAATTCTCCAAGCAAGAATACTGCAGTGGGTTGCCATGCCCTCCTTCAGGGGATCTTCCCAACCCAGGGATCGACCCAACACTCTATGGTAACATAAACAAAAGAAATCCAAAAAAAGAGGAACTGTGTATGCATACACATACAGCTGATTCATTTCACTGTGTGGTAGACACTAACACAACATTGTGAAGTAACTATATTCCAATTAGAAATTAACTTAAAAAACATATCCTAGAAATTTCTCTGAGAAGAAATAAAAGGTTCATATACAAAAGAATGAAAATCATATTCATTAGGAGACTTCTAACTGGCCACACCAGGTTCCAGAAAAAGAAAATTAAAAAAAGGCAAAGCCACCTAAGTACTGAAGAACAATGTATTCCATATTCAAGATATAACATTTTCAGACAGACAAGGACAAAGAAAATTAATTCCTACATATGCAGTTTGGCCACCTGATGCAAAGAGCCGCCAACTCAACGGAAAAGACCACTGTTGGGAAAGACTGAAGGCAAAAGGAGAACAGGGCAGCAGAAGCTGAGATGGCTAGATAGCATCACTGACTCAATGGACGTGAATCTGAGCAAACTCCAGGAGACAGTGGAGGACAGAGGAGACTGGAGGGCTCTAGACCACAGGGTCGAAGAGTCAGACACGACTCAGCAACTGAACACCACAAAACACAGGCAATTACATGTATTATCCGACAAAATAAGAACTAAAAGAGAGGGTACAAATTCAAGAACCAGTGAAGCCAGTCTTAGAGTAAGAAAAGTTCTAAGACAGTAATTGCGCAACAGATCTAAGGAACAGTCTAGATTAAGCAGGAGACAGAAAGTTGAGGAAGTATTTGGGGGCAAAAAAGAAGCGAGAGCCAGACTGTGAAATTGTATACTACCCTTAAGAATCTGGAATTCAAACAGACGATAAAACTAAAAGGAGAAGAAAAAATAAAGAGACTAGAAACTTCTGAAAAGGCAAAGAGCTATACGGTGTTGAAAATATAATCATCATATACACTACTTGGCTGCAAAATTAAAAGTATTTACATGGTCATAATAACAGAGACTAGTTATTAATTTTAACATTAAAAACCAACCTATAACAAAACAAAAAGACTATATTATGGTTACAGAACAAAATGTAAATATTAACAACCCTTCACACTATAGGATAAAGTAAATATTGGGGAGGTTGATAAAGAGAAAGGTAAATCTTCATTATACAAACTTCTAAGTCCAGAAATAATGCGTCAGTTGCTGAAAAAGAAATAAAAGTATAACTATAAAACTCAGAATTCAGAAAGGTATCCAAGAGAGAAATAAAACCGTATCGGGATAAACAAAGAACAAAAGTGAGATTACAAGTAAGCCAAATCTTTACCTATCATATCAGAAGGTTAAAAAACGCAAGTATCCAATCAGAGACAGCTACATAAACCTGTTATTTAGAAATACAAAAGCCAAAAAAATCAAAACTGAAAGATTAGTTCTAAGTTGTTTCCCTCTGGAGAATGGGAACAGAGGAAGAGAACAGTAAGGCAAGGAAATACTGCTTTTTCATTGTTGTTGTTCAGTCGCTAAGGCATATCCAACTCTTGGTGACCCCATGAACTGTAGCATGCCAGGCTCCTCTGTTTTTATAGCATATGCAGGTACTACTTCTATAAGATTTTTTTTTTTTAAGAAAGCACTAAGTATTAAAAGTGGCTTGTCCAATATTATTATAAAGATGTTTATTTAACTCATTATTTTGTTTCATAATTTAAAAGTTTACTGAGTCAAAGATCATTTATTTCTCCTAAAGAAAACACCATATGGTAAATAAGGTTAAATTCTTGCCCTTTTATTTTAACGTCTAGCCATACCATGCAGCAGCATGTGGGATCTCAGTTCCCCAACTAGGGGCTGAAACCATGGGTTCATTGGGAGCACAGAGTCTTAACCACTGGACTGCCAGGAAGTCTTTCATGCCCTTTAAACATTTTTAATTAGGCTTGTAATATCATTCTAAATAATAAAGGTTATAAAACAAAGGTACAGTAACAACTTATTTTTGTAAAAAGGGAAGAAACAAAAATATGCACAGAAAAATATAAAAAAGAGTTACATTCCAAAATGTTAACAGATGCCTTAAGGGATCTAAGATGCTGTTTGTTATCTCTTTTTAGGATAATATTTCACCTTTAGTAAAGAATTAAAAGAGGGGGGTGGCAGATTGGGATTTTGGGGTTGACACGTACTCATTGCTTTATTTAGAAGAGATAATCAATGAGGACCTACTGTATAACAGCAGGAAACTCTGCTTGGTATTTATTCCGTAACAACTAAACGGGAAAAGAATCTGAAAAAGAATAGATACATGAAGATGTATAACTGATTCATTTTGCTGTTCACCTGAACCTAAAACAACATTGTTAATCAACTATACTCCAATTAAAAAAAAAAAATCCATCTCACCCAAAAGAGAGGATAGGATTTGGCCTCACCCTGATCTCTAGGAAGAGTTTTTTGTTTACTGAGGGATTCTGATGTTCCTCAGGCACCTTTGTTACCTGAAGACTTTACCGAACAATGTCATGATGTTGGGGCTTCAAACCCTGCTGCAGCTGTTCTACCTCCGGAAGAGCCAGACACTAAAAAGGTCAGTTACCTGGGCAGTCAACTACATCTTTTCAATAAAACTCTGGACACTAGGACTCAAGCGAGTTTCCCTAGTTGGCAATACTCTCCATGTTGTCACACATCCTCGCCAGGACTTAACGCCATCCATGACTTCAGAGAGAGAGACTGACATCATGTCGGGTACCTTCCTGAAATTTGCCCCCGGCTTCTGTCCCCTTGGCCAACCTTAATCTGTGTCCTTTTACAACAGAATACCATCCCCAAGAGTATAAGAGCTTTCAATGAGTTCTGCAAACCCTTCCAACCAACTGTCAAATGTGAGGGCAGTTGTGGGAATCCCCAAAGTCTGCAGTTGTCATAAGTGAGAGCATTCTTAGAAACAGTAACCCACTGAAATATTGAAAAATCCTGAAATGATTTTCCTACAATAAACATACACTAGTTAGGTAAAAACAAGTTACTAGAAACACTGATGCTCACTAGACAGTATGTAACAATGATACTTGCAGAAAAGCTAAAACAGTTTAAATAAAACTTCATTTAATTCACACGTCTGCTATACCAAGAATCAGTATCCTCCATATTGTGGAAACTCAAAAAATCCATTATTTTAAATTTCAAATTAAACAAAACTCTTTCACCACTTAAAACAATTGTATTTGACTGACTAAATTTATTTCTTCACTTTAAATGGTTGCTTAAAGTGAAGAAATACATGTTGACTAAAAACATTTGGAAGGAAAAAAAAAACAAAAGGAAGAGAACGTGCACATCCTGAAAAACACTCTAGGATTACAAAAGGTATACCGACCCTGTCCACCACTGATGGCTCTCCCCCTGACCTACTCTCCCACAAAACCAGTCACTTAGGATGACACTTTCTGGCTGTGGATTATTCATTGTTCGTTTCAATTGTGACGGCCTCTGAAAGAGAATGTAAAATTTAAATTTGGCTATGTAACAGTTTCTTTTTAAAGTGTGAAGAAAGCTATCCAATTTAAGCAGATATGACATTTTAGCACTTAGCTGATCAGTAGGGTAATAAAGATTTTAAAACATAGCAACAAAAGACTCAAAATAAAAGAACACTAGATAACCTGCACCAAATCTCACAGGATGAAATTTAAAAACCCTGGATGAAATATAAAAATCACCTTCTTAGGAAGATTAAATGACAATTGTAGCAATTTTATCAGATGAAATTGAAGTGAGCACTGGAAATCTACACACACAGTTTGAGATAGGACCCAAATAAATGCACCCAAGCACTGTACCCCAGATTAACGTTATGTGGGTGACTCAGGAAACCTCACACCAAGACAAAAGAGAAGAAACCAGAACCCTCTCTGGGAGATGCCCTATTATGTCAAGAAATACTTTTTTAATTTACAACATCCAGAGACAAGGAGATATAAGCTGGCATGTAAAGTGAAAAAAAAAGACTAAAATAAGTACCTAGGGAAACAAGAAATAACAGGAACATTTCAATGAATTCCAAATACTGAACTCATCACATAAACAGGCTTTAAAATGATGGCATTTACCATGTTCAGAGATATAAATTACAGCTTGAAAAACTGACACAAAGCTGAATAGCACAGATAGTGAGAAAATCAACTTGAACCACAAAAGTATTCTAGAATTGAGAAACACAATAACCAAAAGTAGGAACTCAATAGATAAGTTTTAAAGTATATTAGACAAGGCTGCAGAAAACTAGCTGAAAGGCAGACAGGTAAATAGAAACTAACCAAAATTAAGCCAGAATATAGAAAATAGAGATGAGAATGTAACAGAAACAGAAGATATAGTAAACCAGTCTAACATATTTAATTGGCGTCCCAGAGGAAGAAAAGAATAACTATCTGAAAAGTTAATAGCTATGAACTCACCAACCTGATAAAAGAGATCAAACCACAGAGTCAAGAAGTCTAAGCAATTCCAAATGGAATAAACAAAAAGAAACCTGCAACTCAACACAGTAAATCTGCCAAATAGCACAGAGGAAAAAGAAAAAAAAATCTCAGAAGAGACAAATTTTTAACAGGTTACCAAGGAAGCAACACTTAGAATGGGATTCTCAGGAGCAACAACAGAAGCCAGAAAGCAGCAGTTTCATATTTCCAAAATGCAAAAAGAAAATAACTGCAAATCATAAAATCTGAACCAGAGGGAAAAAATCCTTCAAAATACAAGAACAGACAAGCAAAAATGGAGTTTGCCACCTGAAAGAAACTCTGAAGGTATTCTCTGAGCACATCAGGAAAAGAGGAACACAGCCAATATCCAGAGAGAGATTCACTAAGTGAAGGAAGAGTGGTGAACACATAGGCAGATAAACACCGAGTAAAATAAAAAACTGACGCAAAATGGATTGAAGACTTAAAACCTGAAACCATGAAACTCCTCACAGAAAACACAGGCTGTAAGCTCCTTGTCATCAGTCCTGGGGATGATTTTCTGGACATGACATCAAAAGGCAAAGGCAACAAAAGGAGAACTAAACAAGTGGAACTATGTCAAACTAAAAGCTTCTGCACAGAAAGGAACTCATCAACAAAGTGAAAAGACAACCTGCAGAATGGGAGAAACTATTTGTAAATCATGTGTATTAAAAGGGATTAACAAGAACTCATACAACTTAAAAGCAAAAACACAAAAAGAAAAAGCTAACCAAAAAAAATCTGATTTAAAAATGGACAGAGAATCGGAATAAACATTTTTCCAAAGAAGCCATACATACAGTCAACAGATACCAGAAAAGGTACTCAATCAACATCAGTAATCATCAGAGAAGTGAAAATAAAAACTTCCAACTATAAAATAAGTAAGTCCTGGGAATGGAATGCACAGCATAGTGACTTTAATAAAACTATACTGCATATTTCAAAGTTGCTAACAGAGTAAACCTTTTACAAGTTCTCATCACAAGAAAAAAAATTTTTTAACTATGTATGGTGACAGATCTTAGCTAGACTTACTCTGGTGATCATTTCTCAAAACATATAAATATCAAATCATTATGTTGTACACCTGAAATACACTATTATATGACAGTTATACCCCAACAAAAAGCCTAAATAAGAAGCAGAAAAAGGAGGAGGGAGACTGATGAGGAAATTTAAAATACCAGAAGGTTAAAATAATAACAGCTGTGTAAATCAGGAGTTAAAGTAGCCTAAGACTCTTGCATGATACAAAAGGAGAGTAAAGGCAATAATTAACATTAGATATTTAAAAGATAAACATGCATGTGATAATCACTAAAATAATACAGTATAAAATGCCAGATCACAACCCCCTCCAAAACAAAAAACAAAAAAACTCGGCTTGGGATTTCAGTTCCAACATCAAAGAAGCTTGGAGACTGTCACACTCACCCTTACAACGAGATAAAATTTAAACAAGCTAAACAATCAATGACTTCCCTTGGGCCCATCAGAGAAGCGAGGACACAGGGCAAACCACCATCTCAAGACACAGAGACACGGGCACATCCAGAGTCACAGTTAAGATCTACTAGACCATTCCAAGCAGAAAACACTGGCGTCTTCAACCAGAATGAATACTGTATTAGGTTCCCAGGGCTAACAGAAACTATCACAAACTAGGTGACTTCAAACAATAAAACTTTTAAAATTCTTTCATGGTTACATTTCTGATGGCTGGAATACAAAATCAAGGTATCATCAGGGTTGGATCTTTCTGAGGACTGATGAAGAAATGCTCCATGCTCCTCTCTTGGCTTTTAGGGGCTGCCAGCAATCTCTGGCATTTCTTGGCTGGCATAATTCCAATCTCCGTTTCCATGGCCCTCCCCTTCTGTGTCTCTGTCTCAAATCTCCTTCTCCTTACTCTTAATAAGGATACCAGTCACTAGATTTATGGCCAACCCTAAATCTAGGATATCATCTTAAGATCCATAGTTACCAGGGCAGGACTTAGACATAACATTTCGGGGCCAAAAAGTCAATCTACTACAAAAATTTAAAACACAAACTTCGATGAATTTCTGGAGGCCAAGTGTGAAACAGCCTAAGAGTAGAAAACTCCTAGGGACACAGTATCAGCTGGCCCCCACCTTTTGTGGGTTTTACTTCCAGGAACCCCATCAGGTTCTCACAGTGAAGAGTCTATAAAGATCTCCTTGTGGTTCTGGCAAGGAGGTAAGGAAAAGTAGTCACTGTGAAATAACCACTAACCCAAACAAAGACCTGCTCTCCAGGAAAAAGACTTCACCAGGTCCTGACTCCGCCATTGGAAAGGGTATAACAGCATTTCTCTGATTCCAGTCCCCTCTTACCTCTCTGTCTCACACGGAGAATCGGGGAGATAAGACATCACAGACCCAGGACAAAGACCCACCAAAAGTTTAATTTTAAGATTATAGGATGCTTCCTCTCCCCAGCACCTTACAACTACACTGATGGGGCTCCATTATAACAAGAGTTAATCACCACTGAAAGCGTTTACATGATGCAGGGTCTACCTGAGAAGCAGTGCTTAGGGAAACCCAAGAGGGAGGCAAAAACAAGGCCACTAAAGGAATCTGATGCCTCTGGCCCCTAACAGGTGGAACGACATTAAAGAGTACACTCCTTGACAGACTACTATAAAACCTCACACAAAAGACCTATTAATCTCAGCTCCTTTTATCTAATACAGCATGTCCAACTTTCAACAAAAAATTACACATCATTCACTCAGAAGGCAAGAAAAACACAAAGACAAAGCAAGAGTCAAAGCCAGACTCAAGTATAACAAATTTTTTGAAATCAGAGAATTTTAAATATGTTAAGGGTGATAATGGGGGGAAAAAAAAAGGAGGTAAGCAAAGATGAGTAAGGTAAGCAGATAAAGACCCTAAGATAAGCAATCAAAAGGAAATGCTAGAAATCAAAAAACACTGTAATAGAAACAAAGGATGCCACTGGGGGGTTCATCTACCAACCAGACAGCACCAAGGACGGAGTCAAGATGCTTGAAGACAGATCAACAGAAACTTCTTGCACTAAAATATAAAAATAATAGTCTTTTACAAAACAGAACATCCAAGGTCTGTTTCATCCAACAATTTCAAAAGATATAACATATGCATAACTGGAATATAAGAAAAAACAAGACAAAAGAAATAAATGAAGTAATAATGGGAGAGAAGTTTCCGAAATTAGTAACCTATACCAATACCAAACCATGCATCCAGGAAACTCAAAGGACGAAAAGAAAAAGGAGGGATATCCCTGGTGGTCCAGTGGTTAAGTCATTGCCTTCCAACACAGGGGGTGTGAGTTCAATCCCTGGTCAGGGAGCTAAGATCCCATATGCCACGTTGCCAAAAAAAACAAAACATAAAACAGAATCAGTATTGTAAAAAACAATATTGTAACAAATTCAATAAAGATTTAAAAAAAAAAAGAAAAGAAAAAGGAAAAGCCTACACTTAAGTATACCATATTCAAATCAAAGACACAGAAAATCTTGAAAAAAGCCATAAGAAAAAAACACCCTAACGACAGAGGAACAGGGAAAGGCATCACAGCAGGCTTCTCAGCAACGCTCAAGCAAGAAAGGAGTGGAGCAAACTATTTAAACTGCTCAAAGAAAAAAACTACCAACTTAGAATTCTATATTCAGTGAAATTGTCTTTCAAAAAGAAAAGGATGAAGACTTTCTCACACAAACAAAAATAACAGACCTGCCATGAAAATGTTAACAGAAGTTCTTCAAATAGAAGGAAAATTATATAGGTCAAAAACTTGAATCTATAATAAAGAGCAAAGGCAAAGGAATAAGTGAAGTAAAATAAAATCTTTTACTTTTCTTATTCTTAACTTATCTAAAAGATTAGTTTAAATTGGTAACAGGAACAATGTACTGGGTGATTTTAGCATATGGATAAATGAATGATGGCAGTATCATAAAGGACACAGGAGTGGGGAATACTCTGGGATCTGCATTTGACATGAAGTGGGACGGTGCTATTTAAAGGTGAATTTAGATTAGTAATCAACATATACTGTAAATTCTAGGGCAACTACACTAAAAAACAATTTTAAGTATAAAAGGACATAAATTTGAATAATATAAAATGTTCAAATGAAACCAGAGAAACAGAAAAATAGGGAAAAAACAATGAAATCAAAATTGGTTATTTGAAAAAGATCAATAAAATTGATAAATCTCTAAGAATAATAATCAAGGGAAAAAAAGAGAGAGAAGACCCAGACTACCAATATTAAGAATTAAAAGGAGTATCACCAGAGACTTCACATTAATTTTTAAAATAATAAAAGAAAACTGTAAACAAGACACTGCCATCTATGGGGTCGCACAGAGTCGGACACGACTGAAGTGACTTAGCAGCAGCAGCAGCAGCATAAACTAGACACACATGAAGAATACCGCAGAGTTTTAGTAGTTTGAGAGAGTCTGAATAACTATTTTTAAATTGAGTCTGTAGTTAAAAGCCTTCCAAAAAAAGAAATCCCGAGAGCCAGATGGCTTCCCTGGCAAAATTTAAAGCAGAAATCTCCCAATTCTACACCATGAGATACTGCTACACACCTATTAGAATGGCTAACATTAAAAAAAAAACACACACACAAAGACATGAAGCAACTGATACTCTAATATACTGTTGGTGCCAACACACACACACACAAAAAAGGTATATACACTCAGGAAGAATTTGGAAGTTTCACATAGACACTTACCATATGACTCCAAACTATACGTACTCTGAAGAAGTAAAACTTATGTTGACATAAAAACCTATACACAAATGTTTATAACAGCTCTGTTCTTAACTGCCACAAACTAGAAAAATCCCAAATGCTCTTCAATAGACAAATGGACTAAAAAAAAACTGGTACAGTCATCCAGTGAAATACCACTCTGTGATACAAAGTGCCTCTACTGATGCTGGAAATGATCCCAAGAAACACAGAAAAGTTGTGACGCAAAAAAAAAAGTTGAATTATTTGATATGCACCAGATTGAGATCTATAGCTACAACCGACCACCATTTCAAGATAAATGAATCCAGGGTAAGGACTATTATTAAATTAAAAAAATAAAAGACAGGAAATTTGTGAAGCTGTCACTCACTGCAGCTGTCCCAGCATAGTGAAAACTCTGTACTTTTTACTCATATTGAAAACGCAACTTTTAATTCAGGATTGCTATAAGGAAGGCATACCGACAGACTCTAGTATGATTCAAGAAAAACAGCCAAATCATTGCCTGAAAACTTAAAGCAAGAGGAAGATGAAGAATGTGAAGTTGGGAGAATTTAATGCCAGCAAAGGATAGTTTGATAATTTTAGAAAGAGGTTTGGCTTTTAAAATGTCAAGATAACTGGAGAAACAGCTTAGCTTCTGTGGACCAAGAGAGCAGCAGAGTTCTCAGATGCCATTAAGAAAATCACTGAGAAGAAATATCTGTCTGAAAACGTTTTTACTGCAGACAAAGGTGCCCTATTCTGGGGCGGGGGCAGGAGGCAGTCACAAAGAATATTCATTAGTGTAAAAAAAAAGAGAGAGAGAGAGGGAGGAAGAGAAAGAAGCAAATACCAGGATTTAAGAGAGGAAGAGACTGGCTAACACTACTGTTTTGTGCAAATGCAGTTGGGTTTATGGTCCGGACTGCCCTCCTCTATAAAGCTACTAATTCTTGAGCCTTGAGGGAAAAGATAAACATCAGTTGCCAATCTTTTGGTTATAAAACAAGAAGGACTGGATGAGAATCCAATCCAGAAAAAGGACTGGTTCCACTGACACATTCCCTAAGTCAGGAAGTATCTGGCCAGTGAAGAACTACTTTGTAAAGTTCTTCTGTTATTGGACAACATCCCCTGGCCATTGTTATTGAACAACAACCCCCTGAGTTCAATAATGAAGGCGTTAGTTACCTACTTGCCCTCATACACAATGTCTCTAATTCAGCCTCTAGATCAGGGGGTCAAAGGACCTTTAAGGCTCATCGTACGTTAGGCTACAGAATAGGTTGGCAATACTTAGAGAAGAGGACCCTGACAGAGAGATCATGAAGGTCTGGAAGGATTACACCACTGAAGATGCCACTGTTTTAATTTTTTAAAAAGCCATGAAAGCCATCAATCCTGAAACAAAAAATTCCCAGTGGAGAAAACTATGTCCAGATGTTGTACATGACTTAACAGCATTTACAACAGAGCCAGTCAAGGAAACCATGAAAGAGTATAGATTTGGCAAAAAAAAATAAGTGGAGGATGAAGGGTTTCAAGACAGGGATCTTGCAGAAATTCAAGCGCTAACAGACAATACGCAACAGGAATTAATAGGAATGCTTCCAAAGCAGACAATGAGAAAGATGACATAGAAACAGCAGTGCCAGAAAACAGACTGACATGAGATAATCTCGCAGAAGGGTGCTGACTATTCAAGACAGCTTTTGACTTCTTTTACAAGGTGGATCCTTCTATGATACAGGCATTGAAACTAAACCAAGCTGTGAAAGAAGGATTGGTAACTACAGAAATGTTTTTAGAAAATGAAAAAGCAAAGAGAGTCAGACAAAAATTTTATCTCCGTAATGTTACACCAAGCAGGCCTGCCTCTCAGTACAATGAATTCCTCATTAAATTACTCTTTTATTTTTATCATCTTGTAGAATAACAGAGTTGACTTTCCTATATTTTATCCACTTAAAACCTTTATTCAAAAGTCCAACTTTCAACAATCCATGTTTTTTCCAGTAAAATTAACTTAATTCATTAAAAATCAGTTTGTCATATACATGTTAAAGTAGCATTCTATTTTTAATTTTTCTCAGATAATCAAACTGTATTAAAAAAAACCACTAGCATCTCATTTATTAGAGCTAAGTGAACCAGATCTTTCTGAAGTCAGTAAACTTCAAAATAAATTCATCCTAGATATCTGGGTATATTTTTTTGCCAATATACGAATAGCCCTTCTAACATCTAATATTGAAAATATGTATATTTAACTGATGCATTCCACCAAGTGATCTCAAACGGCACTAGCACTGTTATGGTTAACCCATCCAGCAATCCATTTCCAAAGCATCTCAAAGGATTGAATACCAAAGAAGCCTATCAGGATGAGCAATGAAAAATAAACCGGAGCCACAAGAGATTACAGAATACACAAAGAGATCTGCCGATTCAACACTCTAAACAGAGGTGCTGCAGAGTTGGGTCGGACTCAGCAGTCCAGTGGGATGTGAGAACTTAACGAAACTAGGCTTGTTCTTGGATATGCTATAAAGTTCCAAGCCTAAAAATCTCAATGAAATGGATAAATTTCTATTTTAAAGAAAAACTAGTTACTCAAGAAATGTTTAGAAATCAACAAATCAATCCAGGAATAAAATCAGAAAGTGGTCTTAAAAAATGACCTCAGAAAAAGTTACTAAAGAAAAAAAAACAAACTTATTTTAAAGGCTTTTTCAAAACTTCTATAGAACACAAAATACGTCTACAAAGCTTCATTATTTAAAAATAATCAGATTTGAAATAATTTGAATGTTATTCAGACCAAAGATTGCACCCAGAAATGTACTCTCTCAAATAGAAATGGTTCTAAATAAAATATCAACAAAGGGAATTCAAATGCGTAATTAGATAATTGGCTATTACAACTAAGCAAGGTCTATCATGGGATAGGTTTAGTCTTGGAAAATCTAATTTGTCATATAAATAGATGTAACATGAAAAACCACGTGATCTACAGATTCTAAAATGAGCATTCAATAAAACTTAGCCCTTGTGTATTAGTCTACGTGAACCTGATCCCTCTGGCCCCAGTAGAAAGTCCACCGTGTGAGGTCTTAACCTCAAGCTCTGCCCCAAAAAACATAAGTTTGGGGCTTAAACAGCAAGTCAGTGTCTCTCAGGACAACTAGATTTAGAACACATAAATTCAGAACTAATTTATATTAGGGTAATGGTTCTCAACCAAGATAATTCTGCCCCATAGGGGACACTTTGGAATGTCTGGAGACATTTTTGGTGGTTAAAACTCAGGGAATTCTACTGGCATCTACTGGGTAGAGGTTAGGGATGCTGCTAAGCACCCATCAAAACACAGGATAGCCTCTCACCAAGTAGTTTCTGGCCTCAAATGTCAACACAAAACCGCCACGAAACTCTGTATAAGGGTAACACACTACATACAGATTTTCATCTCATACCATATCCCACAGTTCTAACTGAGTAAAAGAGAACTCTTCACACACACACACACTCAAACAAAAGGAAGTAGACAGGCAGGAGAGAAGGAAATGGAAGCAAATATCAAGATTATAGAGAAAGAAGAAATTTCTAAACTAAAGCAAACAAACTGAAAACTAGGAAGACTAATAATTAGAAGTATTTGTAAGAACCAAAAAGACAACTATGAAAACCCAGAATGAAAATGAAGTAAAAGAAAGTGTTTAAAAAGTATACTAAACCACTCTAAGAATTTAATCCTTAAAAAAATTTTTTTATATAACAACTTGGTTACAAGAAGAAATGGAGGGAGTAGTGCTGGTGGAATATGTTTTAAACACTTAAGTTAAAAATCTTGATCTTTTTAAAATAAAAATATCTGAAAACTAAGCTTAAAACTCTTAAAAATCCCTAATTTTTTAAAAGATCGTGCACAAAAATATGTAAGATAATAACACTATAAAAGTTTTGACTGTTCTGCACCAATAATTCCATATTTTTTT